>CM063508.1:72109643-72112143 GCA_032207245.1 Pardosa pseudoannulata | reverse complement strand
CCTATTAATGGCCCTTGAGGTCTCTGAAATACTAGTTACTGGTCCAATCCATGGTAATGATTCATCTGGGGCTGTGAGTGTCGCTCTGCTGAATCGACCGCTTGTTTTTGGCCATGGTTAACTCATTATTGCAACATCGTCTATCTTTTCTCTAGAGATTCGCCGATTGGATCAACCGGCTTCTTTGAGCCCATTTACACATCCTTTCTCAAATACTGACATCTGCACATATCGTTCGCGAACCTGTATGCGAGGTATATTTACTGTCTACCTGAGTACACGGAATGTAATTTGCAAAGAATTTAAGACCTGGAATCGAAAATTCTCCTTTCAAATGTTCACGTTTGAGCAGATATGATGAGATGCAGCGACACACGTTAATTCATTGCCAAACTTTAAAATTTTGCATTTTTTTTCGAAACTTCTATGCACATCACTTAGTGTCCAATTTTCACTACATTTTCTAGATCTGCCTTGGTGCATCGGTTTTTTTTTGTCTAAGAGTGTCTATCTATCTATTTATAGATGTATATATATATATATATATATATATATATATATATATATAATTATATATGTATATAGATGTATTTTTGTATGTATGTGTATATGTTTGTGAATGTGTATGTTATGTGTGTGTGGTGTATATATATTTCAGGTGAAAATTAAAAAAATGAAATTAATACATTTTTATTAAAGTTTTTATTATTGCTGTCCATAAATTAAAACTATAGTTAAAACTTTTTAAATGTCCACAAATAATTTAACAAATAAATAAGTCGAATAATAGTTTATTTGCTACAACAAAGACAATATTTCCTTTAATTTAAAATTTAATGGATTGCTTTGCGAGCACGTGACCCTCGGCTGCCATTTGTCCAAAACTCCTCCACAGCACGACCGTAGCATTTCAGCCCCTGCATTGCTGTGTGATTCGGATCCGTGTTCATTCTCCCTATTCCTCCTGCAAGTTTGTTGTACTGGTAGTGAATCCCCATGTATAAAATTTTAAAATGTTTTACTATAAAACAAAACATTTCAACAAATCGGGATTTATCTCTGGAGGGGAAACATGTTGGAGATGGCTATAATTCCATACCACAGAGCATCAAGTGTATGATGATTTTCAACGTAAGCCTAACGCAGCCTTAACTTGACGTTTATAGCAGTATTCAGAAATCTCCTCTTTTCGACTCAATTATGCAAATGCACGTCTTCGGCATAAAAACCTCTCTTTGTCTTTCGGAGCAGCCATGGTTATCCTGATTCTGAGTATAACATATTACGTATGGGTATTTCTTATCCTTTAAATGCTAGTCTGACAGGATAATATATACGAATTTGATCCTTCGAGGCAGATAAATGCTACATGGGTTTTGTTGCTTTGACGGATGTTCATAAAGAAGAGAAATGAACTACGATGTGGATAAATTTTGTGTTCGTAGTATTCTAGAACTGTTTTTTTTTCCAACGAATTCTGTCAAAATGTAAAGTAGAGTTGTTTTATTCAATTTATGTTAATTTTAATATTTTTGATTGAGAGTTTCAATCACATCAGTTCGTAAATCCATTTAGATTCACTAGATTCATAATGTTTTTTTATAAATATTTTCAAAAGGATCATTCTTAAAAGGGTTTCTTTTCAGATTCAGATAATTATAAGTTTGAATTACCTTCTGAATATATACCTTTTCCTAGAAATCCAAAAGTCCATCAAAAGTTCGTAGAATTTAGAGAAGTATTTTTGATTTAATTGCAATAAATAAATGAGTGATAAAGTAGCGCCATCTCTCGGCCTAGACCAAAACACAACTTTATAAAAGTTTATCAGTTTGTTCCTTCGGATTTAGAAATCCATCTGCGCTTGCTTGTCTAATATTCAGAGTAAATACAGCAGAAAAACTGTTTTACTAAAATCTCAAATGAAATGCATGGTTTATTGATGTGACTTCCTCGTATTTAGTTGTGTGGGGATATCGCCGTTTGTAAATCCTGACAGCTGTATGACATTAACTTTTATTTTCTTTTGCTTTTGGAGCAGAGAGAGGTAACTTTTCTTTAATTCTTTAAAATTAATGCAAAATAAATCTACATAATAATCAACTTTGTACGTATGAGATTATCTACAATATTCAAAATTATTAAAAAAAGATTGCTGTTCTAGATTTGTAATGAAAAGAGTTAAAGATAAATAGAGAGAAACAAAGAGTAGAAAACAAACTTCAGAATAGGCATGATATTGAAAAGTGTGTTGTAATTTGAAACTACAACTGTAGAACATTAAATTTCAAACAGCGGTATTTCATTACAGTTATATAAATTAAATTTTAGGAATAGTTTGAAATTAGAATGAAAGACTGTGTAATTATTTTAACACTTATATCATTTTCTTTGAGAAAAAAACTTTCGACCATATACGCACACAATTATTATATGTGTATGTATGCATGAATTGGTACAATAATTCTGTTTTAAATAGTAGACAATATTGAATATTTTC
>CM063508.1:72099643-72102143 GCA_032207245.1 Pardosa pseudoannulata | reverse complement strand
TGAGACATAAAATCTTATTCCTAATGGACACCATTACGTGATTACGAGTAAACCATATATTTGCTGAAATAACAATTTTCACTACACACACGGAAAAAAAAGAGGAAAGAGAAATGCTCCTTCAGCCCCCTCCTTCTAAGTCCAGTTTTAAGGGTGTTTAAAACTTTGCACCCGGTATTAATTTATGGTTTCCCAGACCATCGAAAGTCATTCCCATTTACAGCGCCACCATTTATAGTATATAACCTCCCCGCTTCGCGAAAACTGCTCCAAGTCCTGTTCCCTAAGAAATAGCCGGGCATTAAATGCGTCATTTACGATAACGACCTGTGAACTTAATAACTGCAATCACAGGGGTTATTTCAACTTCATTTCTGCAAGTCGTCCACTCAAGTGTTGGGTGATTATAGAATGGATGTGGAAAAGGGGGGGGGTATTTCGTTATCTTCGAACTGGCGAGATATGATTTCGAAAAGGAATGAAGGAGGGAGGTGTAAAGAAGAAAGGGGGGAAATCCCCTAACACATTCCGCCCTCCCCCCTTTTCAACAAGAAGATAAATTCGAAAGAACGTGTCGATACAAAAGGGGAAGAATTCTCAATTAGTAGAGTTGTGAATGCATAATTCATAATCATTATCATCTTGCGAAGTGTGTAACTGAGACATTTTGGGATGGGGGAAAGAAGGTTAATGGGATGTTTTCAAGAGAAAAAATTAATAAATACTAAATTCATAGAAAAAATAATTAGACATTGAAACAATCCTAAATAAAACTTTCACGTAACCATTAATTTTAATTATATTATTGCTCTTTACTTTTTTTAATGCGTATAAGCCAGACTATGATGATTTACTAAAGCATTTTGGGTCTTTCAGTGACTCAATTCATGAATCCGAATCTCGCTGCTACAATGGACGTTTATAGTTATTTGGAATTGGTTCTGAGCAATACGTCATGGTCTAAGTAATCTCCAGATTGACCTCATTATTCCAAACTAAATCAAATTTCAAGTCTATGTAAATATTTATTAAAATATGTATTTATATATATTATATGCACTTAAAATCATTTGAAAATATAAAATGATATTATAATATAAAAAGATGACCATATAATTCAGAAAAAAAGACAAACGATAAAGATAGGCCACAGCAGATAGACCTATTTATTATGATCAATCTTGCATAGTTTGGTCTTAATTTTTTTTTATTATGTTATCGTTACCATAATATCCTTTTTTTATAACATGTATGCTAGTCCTCGGCGCAACAGCTCCTAGGGGCCCAAGGCCTACTGTGCCAATCTCCATTTTTGAGAGGAAGGGCCTGGGGTGCGAAGCATATGTTTTGGTTTGGTGGTCAACCTTACGCGGAACTCCCAGTGTTTAGCTCCCAAGCATGCTTGGTCCTCAGTTTGTCTACCCACTGAAGGGTTGAAAGGCTGAGTCAAAAATCACTCAGCTTGAGGATCGAAATTTGGACCGGAGCTGGAAGCGTTACCCCAGCGCCCTAGGCTTGTTTATAGCGGGTTTAACACATGTTTATTATGTAAACACACACACACACATATATATATATATATACATATATATATATATATATATATATATATATATATACATATATACATATAGACATATACATATATATATATATATATATATATATATATATATATATATATATATATATACAATATATATATACATATATATATATATATATATATATACATATATATATATATATATATATATATATAAATATATATATATATATATATATATATGTATATATATATATATATATATATATAAATATATATGTATATATAATTTATATATATATATATATTATATATATATATATATATATATTATATATATATATATATATATATATATATATATATATATATATATATATATATATATATATATATATATATATATATATATATATATATATATATATATATATATATATATATATATATATATATATATATATATATATGCTTTTATATGTTTGGCCATCCCCCCTCCGCAATAGTGGTATTGAGATGTCCAACAATAGCTGTAATTATATTTATTAAGTACATACGAACATAAATTAATTAATTGAAAAATGTGTTCCTATCCTCAAGGAATAAATGTATTTTAGTGACGAAGACCCACATGAAAATTCAAGAAAACGGAGTGTTACATGCCATAGTCATACATGTAAAGACATATATTTAAATGAGTTTTACATAGTCAGATCGTTATGTTTAGAAGACTTGCATATATTATTCAGAATACCTGTCAACACAACAATGACACGTGTCACACAAATAAACTTTTTTTGTTTGTTTGTTCGTCCTTGATATCCCCAAAAAGTTATTCAAAATTTATTTAAATGAACTCAACGATGTTCTGTGTGACATGACACAACCGTGTATGAAATTTAGTACTGATTGATGCAGTATAGTAGCTATATTCTAGGAAAAGCCCGTAAAAAT
>CM063508.1:72087143-72089643 GCA_032207245.1 Pardosa pseudoannulata | reverse complement strand
AAGATTTCTGCACACAGTGGAATTTCAGATGAGTAAAATTTCACAGAAAATACAATATTTATATCTCCTTGTATGTTAAAATACAACTGAGAATAAGAAACAAAAATAGTTTTATTGTATTCCGTATATTGTATTGAATACGATTATTACAATGGAAGCAAAAACAGCAATTACTAATAATAACTTTAAATGGTTTTTCAAAATGACATGTTGAACGATGGCGCTGATCTTCGGTAATAATTCCGAATAGTTCGGTAATAGCCATTTTCAATTGGATTTAAGCAGTAGGTCCTGATCTTAATAGTTCTCTGTAGGAAAAAAGTAGACCGTAGAGCTCCAAATTAAATCAAAATGAACATTTGAAGCATTCCAGGCGAATTTTTAACTGTCTTATCCCTTTTAAAGGTATTGAATATTCATCTAATAAGACATAAAACAAACTTAGTTAAAATTAATGTACTTCAAAATGCCAAATCTGTTCGGGATAGTCTCACCAAAGTCGTTTAACTGCTAACCGTGGTTAACCCATGGCACCAACCAATGGTGGAACACAATTCTCCGTTTAAACTGAGATTAATCGAGGTTAGTTTAAATGGTTTTGGTTGGACTGGCCCTTAGTGAAACAGGTCTGTAAGTGAAAAAAATAGATAGTTTTGTTTTTAACGTTGTTTTCATTTAATATTTCCTATCAACGCTAACGATAGAAATTATAATTTACAGTAAAGGCTAAAAGATACCCTATAAATAAAAATGACCATATTATGCTTAGAAAGGATGCGCATGGATCATTTTTAATGAAGCTAATTCTTAAATACTTAGTAAATAATAGTTTATTAAAAAATATTATATTGTAAAATTTTAATCATATTTACTTGAGTATATTACTAGAAGCACAAATAACTTTCAATCATATTGGTTAAAGACAACATAGTACTGGCCGAAGGATGGTCGATTGGTTAGGGCGCTGATGTTCGGTACAAGCGTTCGTAGGTTTCAATCTGACTGGTGCATGGATGTTTGTACCCCTTTCGAAACTAGCTTTAAGCAGTAGGTTCTGGTCTCACTAGCCCTCTTGTTGCAAAAAAGTAGATTGTAGCGCTTCAAATCAAAACAACCCCCCCCCTTAAAAAAATCTAGTTTGAAAGTTTACCTAAAAATGCTAAGAGATATGTTAATAAGAATGGCCATATTATGAGTAGAAGGAATGCACATGGGCAATTTTTAATGAAACCAATTTTTAAATATTTAACAAAAAATAGTTTATTAAACAGAGATTATTCTGTAAATGTTAATCATATTTACTTGCGTATATTAACACTAGATTTACGGACCGAGCCAATTTGACTCATTAAAAATTTGATCACTATATATATATATATAAAACTTTAATATCACTTTTCAAAAACATACGTTGGTTTTTAGTTAAGTAATAAAATATATGTAAACTTTCATTCCTCTTCCCCGCAGACCCCTTCATTTCGCATTATCAAATGGGGTATACCTATTTTCACGGTTGTGAGCCAATTTGACTCATAGAATGTATATGAAAATAAATATAGTAATAAATATAGTATAAAGTAAATATAAAGTATAAAGTATATAAAGTATAGTATAAAGTAAATATAGAGCAGAAGTCGAGAACAATTCCATTCCAATGACAGAAATTCATGCCACTGTTCACGGAAGAATTGTCAAGTTCAACTATTATGCAAAAGAAACAGATGTAAAAACCTTTGTGCTAAATGTAATAGAAATGTTTGCCGAAAATGTGTTTCAAAAACAGATTTTATATGTAAAAAATGTTTTCCATGAATTGTTTGATAATAAACATTTCATTTAAATTAATTTGGATCTATTTTCTTTGTAAGAAACTTCAGTTTTCTTGTATGAGTCAGATTGGTTCACTTCAGTAAAAATAGGTATATGATCAACATCCGTAAATCTAGTGATAACCAGTAGGATAAATGACTTTTAATCATATTGGTTAAAGACAAAGTAGTTTGAAAGTTCAGCTTACTCGTAAAAATTGAGGCTTACAGTATATATACCTGGTTATATCTAAGTACAATAAACTTCACTAACATTTGCAATCAGAATGAATAGTTAATGGTATATATTAGTAAATATTTTCTTGAACAGAAATTATTATTGGTTTCACAATAACGGAAATTATTCGAAGTTACATTTTTGATGGTGAGGACTATTTTTCAAGCAATAATAATATCAGGTATGCTGGTTAAAGCAGAATGTTCCTTCATTTCTTGATTTGATACAGCGTTCAGTTTCGTTCTCTTTGAGTGGGATAAATTTGAAAGCATATTTCTGGATGAAACATTGTGTAAATGCGGATGGTATGTACTTTTCGATGATGGATAGTCTCGCCTCCTCTAAACTTTTTAGTCCATGGCTTGCGCTATGAATAATGGATAACTCCCGCAACACGTGATCTAATGCGAGGTATATCATCCGATGAAGGAACATCAAAATAAGCCCCATGAAA
>CM063508.1:72047143-72079643 GCA_032207245.1 Pardosa pseudoannulata | reverse complement strand
ATGAAATGGGTATATAGAAAGATCCCCAGGCTGAACTCCTCTACTGCCGATTTCAGATGTAGAAACCTGTTATTCTTCCGTTGCTTATTGTCGAGATAAAGCTGATAGCTCCTTAATAGTTTTCTGGCAATTTGGCCGTTAAAGGAAGAGAAATGTCTTTTTCTTAGACTCTGGTCGTCTAACAATCAAGATTTGGCTCACAGCCCGTAGTCCACCAAAAAACTACGTCGTTTTGCGACTCACACCAAAACTTTCCTCTATCTAGAGATGGACGCTTCGTTCTTCGAGCAACGGCCCGTTCCAAAATAGCTAAAAATCCCCTAGAGCTAGTTCATTCCAGTACTTATAGCGCTCGAATTGACTTCGGATAAGCATAACATCACTCATTTTATGTTGAAGCAAAATGAAAAGCCACAGATCGTAAACATCTTTTATTGAAAACACCAAAATAATCAAGAAATACGAGGTACATTGGGCTTTTATAGTTTTAAGATCCTGCTTCCAGCCAATCAAATTACAGGCACAAACAAAACTAATTAAACACAGCCAATCAAAACACAAAAGGATCAACTAAAGAAAACCTCGTATGTCAAAGAAAGCTATTACTTATATACAACAATAATCGGCCAAGTCGTCAAGTATGAGTGCGATTATATATTTCAACATTTTACTCATAAGATGGGGAGCTTAGGTGGTTATCGATATGCCTTGATATTAAATTTGTTTCGTCCAGCCATCAGTGGTGGGGCCGCTATTTTGTTATAGTGTTACAAACCTAGATTTCCTACCTCCACGTCATTGTTGTTACACCACCACACCTGCTTGAGAAGAAAAGGTAGAAACAACAGACTTTAGATAAGTTTAGACATAAGTTTGGAACTCCACAATGTCGAGCATTAAATCTCTAAGCATAACATTTGATCTTGTTATTCCCTTTGAGCAAATTCAGAAAAAAAGAAAAACGCATAGTAAAAAAAGGAAGTTTGTTAAAATATGCTGAGCTAGAAAATTAGAATATAAAAGAGTAGGTGAAAGAGAAGCTCTATAATTTTATATTTAGGTTTGATTAAATTGGAGAGAAACGATATACTTTTTTGCAAAACGAGGACTTATGTGACCGGGGCCTACTGCATAAAGCCAATTCCGGACGACTGCGAACATTCATGCCAACGTGGAATTCGAACCCAAAAACCTATGGCTCCAAAAATCAGCGCCCTCATCATTCGTCCATTGTTTGACATTTTTCCTTTAGAAGAAAAGATTAAAGACAATACAACACACAAATAATTTTACTTGGAATTTTCTTGACCATGAAACACACCTGAATGATTATATATAATACAAGGGGTCGGGTGAGTTACAAACGTGTTCCAAAAGTTTTCTTGTGTATAATAAATGTGATCTTTCTTCTAGATATAAGACTTCTAGGTAACACACTATTTTCGATTACGGTTACAATGGTACACATATATGATAGAACCAGAAAACTGTATGAAAGAACCAGAAAGATTACTGAAATATTATATTATTTAAACTTTTAGTGGGAAAAAAGAGTAAGTTTAAACACATCACTGGAAAAAAATATTAACTCAAAATATAATTATATCGTTTACAACTAATTTACGATAATTCTTTTTCAGTAATTAAGTAAATAAAGTTATTAAATTTAATCTAATAAATATTTATTTCAAGTTTCGAAGGTTGTAGATTTTTTACTGTAAATTTTTATGTACCAATTAGAAAAGTTTTGGTTCTTAGCTTAAAACATTATTATAATGTGAGGTTACTTAATAAGTTAATCAACGTTGGAAATTATTATAGTTTAATTAATATACATTTTATCGGAGTATATGATCACTTTAACTTAATGATTCTATAAGAGTGGGGAATACGGTTCCACATGATGTTAATAGTAGTATAACGCATATAATTTTAAACACGTCATAAGCTATTTAAAGAAATGCATTTCTAGATCTTACGGATAATTAGAACTTATATAATAGTAAATTTTAAATCTATTTCCATATATTGCATTTTGCCATAATTCATATACTAGAGCAAATATTATACTTTTCATATGTAACTTCTTATTCTTTGTCATTGTAAGGCGCCGACCATTTTCAAAGCCCAACTCATAAGAACAGCACAAAATTCGCCATTTATTTCAAGAGATATTTTCTCAATCACCCGTTTTTTTAACTCGTTGCCAAAGACAAGATATAAAGCTAAATCATTCAAATTATTATACCATGACATCACAACCAAGTCTTTTAGTAACTTGACCGCTTGACCCTGATACATTCCCCACAGAATCATATTAGATACAAAGATCAAATATGGCTTAAACAACTTAAGGGTCAAGCGCTAACAATGTTTTGATACCCGAGGATAATTTAGACAAAGTGTTACTTTAAATGTATTTCAAATGGTTGAATAAATCATCTATGTTAAGTTTTAACCCTTCTGCTAACATTTTCGTCTCCCATTCCTGTCCAGTTAGAAGCAGATATAAACAATTTTCCAAATAGGACATTTCACGTCGTATAACACACATACTAGAGAAAAATATTATACCTTTCATTAAGGTTTATTATTTTTTACTATCAGTAGTGAATTTAATTTACATTATAACAACAAACTTAAGAAAGCACAGAATTCACCATTTTATTTCACTAGAATTTATCTCATTTCCCATTTTTAATTGAAGACAAATTATAAAAATGCTCATTTAATTATTACATCGTGATAAACAAGTCATTTATAATGTTATGACAATGAATTATATATTAGATATTAAATCAGATATGACTTAAACATAAGGGTCACATATAAATGTTTTTATAAAAAAACATTTATAAATATATGTTACTTTAAACATATTATAATGCTTACAAATATCTATATATAGATATATATATATATATCTTAATATACATATATATATATATATATATATATATTTATATTAAATAAAATAAATTGAGATTTCGTTGAAGTTTATTTTTTGTATTCATTAAATTCCTATAATAACTTATTTTTTCTTAATTTTTCAATGTAGCTTACATCAAAACAAAAACTTTTATGCGAGTGAAGTGTGAGTGCTATTAGAAAAAAATATGTATGAAACAATTTAGATTGTAATAGTGTCAATTAAGTTTCAATATTGTATATGTTTTTAAGACATTAAGACCGTATTTGGATCATGAATATTTATGTTTTTAATGAGCAACATGTAACAAATTAAAAAAAGGTATTAAAAATTAAAAAGCGATTTGAAACATTACCTTATATTTTAAAGGGATAGAATTAACAATATCATAAATTCAAAATGACTTCCATATTATATTGTCGAACACAGTAAAGTAATTATTTATATTGGCATTATGGTTAACAAACCTTAGACAGCAGTGTTTTCGAAGTATGAAAGCTTTACAATTTCTCCATATAAATGTATTTTTACGATAATTTATTTTTCATTTATCTAAAACTTTATTATTGTTTCCGGAACTATTTTTTGAAACTATCTATAATGCTCCAAGTTTCAATATTTTTATGGTTCGTTTTTCAAATAATTGCATTAAAATTTGAAAGAGTTTTCTTTCTGCCAAGAAATTAGTCTCTTGATGCAACTGAATTTCCTTCGACTCTTAACATGTGAGACAAAGTATGTTAAGACTGGGATGAACTAAAAATGACCACAACTTACGGCGTTCTCTTCTCACTACGATCATCGAAATTATCTGCGACAAACAAATTATCTTATCACACAAGTTGTAATGTCCTGTGTCAAACAGCAGATCATTCTTTAATGGCTGACGTTCATGATGACAAATCGGCGGCGTATAAAGAAGGAAAGAAATCTCACAGGCACGTCCAAAGATAAGTATAGCCGGCATGATATTTGCAGATTAACTCAAAACTTTCTGTCACGCGCATTTAATAGTCACTGATCTGCATAATTTAGTCGGTCATTACGGCTCTCGGAGGCTGCAAATTGAGATGGTGATTCAGCCTCCGTCTACCGTACTCCAGGATTGCGTAACGACGTTAAGCAGCGAGCGAAATTCATTCAGGATTAAAGCCGTCTTTCTTGATCTTTCTGATTTGTCATCATTATTCTTCTCGACGATAAATTCAAACTCACAGAAGCTGTTCATACTGAAGAGTATGTTTTTACACTTAATTACCGCTGTTCTCTGTGATTAGTTTTTTAATTTTGAGCTTGTTACTTGAGATAAAATTCCTGTTAGATATGTTACGCAAATTGGTGGAGTGAATACCAGCCCCTATTGTCTCAGAAAATAATGACAACTAAAGATGTAACTATCATTACCCCTTTTTGACATAAAAGATTAACGAAAGCTTAAGTGAAAATATTTTGTATTGTAACGTTGTTAACAATATAGTTTCATATTTTGATACTTTACATAACGTTGCCTCAGATAAAATTACTTTTTGGAGATTTGTAAGATCTTCATTCACAGTTGACTATAATAAGATCGTACTTCTGTTTCTCACCAAATGATCACCAAATAGAAAGCGTGCTGCTTATCAGCACCAAAGTTCATGGATTCAAATTCTACTGCTGGTATAGATGTTCATAGCCATTTGGAGTGGGCTATAAGCAGTATATTCTAGTATCATTTGTCCCAGTGTAGTAAAAAAGTAGACTGTAGCGCACCAAACCTAGACAAATTGTAGACTTATCTCTTGAGTAAACAAATGCTTGTTTGCTGTCTGTACAAGAAAATCCGGCTTATATCTTTTCCCTTGAGTGATAATATAAGGATACAACTGTGTCATTTCAACCAGGGGTGCTTCACCAATAGGATGTGTTTCAATCAGAAAAGTACCCTATTCATTTCTGGATATTTTTGGATAAGTTGTAGATCTATTACAGCCAGTGGAATAAAAATATTGCAACTTATTTTTATTAAGTCTAAATACGCCTACACTTTTTACAAAGAGGGTTGGGATTTATTCCACACGTGTTTGACAGCAATATACCATCAAGTTGATAATCAAAGAAAAGAAAAAACGAACAAAAGGAACAAAAACATGGGAAGAAAAACATGGATCTCGTTTACTTCGAAGACTGTAGAAACTGAAATGGTAAACGTAGATTTTCTATTGAACAATTTGCATTATTCTCATCATATTTAGTAGAAGGTGTTTTACTTCCAATCTGGCATTCTGACAGGCGATAGGAATTTATTTTTTCTAGTTTTATCTTAAAAAGAGATATTTGAAGTAACGTGACAGGGTCATAAATACCATAACAAGAATATTAATTTAGCACAATAAATCGAATTTAAATCAAAATTAACTCTAAAAACACTATTAAAAGTGGAAAGATAGATTCCCAGTGTCGACTGTAGAATATCGAAGAAGATAAGATTATTGAGGAGGAATTTGAGGAAGAACTTGGCCTACAAAATATGCTGTCTAGCCAAGAAAAAAGAAGAAAGGGTCATTTTATCTATTTTTCAACAATTTTATATGTCACCAACATGAAAATATTAGTAATGAAAATAATTTAGTATTTTCTAACACCCGTGTTCGTGATTTAAAGTCTGTTGAGGAGTATACTCTATTTAGCCGTTGGATGCAATTACAGTTCCGGTCAGATTAAAAATTATTATACAATTAAACAGCGATTTCTGTTTTAGACCAAACTTTTACAAAGAATACATGTTCTTAAAAGGTGAAAGTGCGAAATGAAATCAAATTGATTCATTAAATAATGTCAACATGAAACGAACATACATCGACATAAATGTAAACATGAAACAGAATATATAACACATGATAATGGAAAGGAGTTGTTTGTAAGATAATATAAAACTTTGGTACTTTAAAGAAGGCTGCCTTTCCTAATGGGTCTGTCGAAATCTTAATGCTATGTTGTTGAATTCTCTCAATTTCAGTCTGCGAAGGAAAGAATTTTGCTGCAGATTCCGTACCTCTCTATCACTTGTCGATCACCTAGCATGGAGATATACAGACGCATAGATTTATCCTGATCTTTCTGTGGTTGTACAATGAGATGTTTAGTGAGGCTATAAATCTCGAACCTTGCATATCGGTGTTCCAGCCTCACACGCTGGTCTTCTAGTTATCTTTGGTATTATCTAAAGTTGATGTTATTAATAGATATTTACCTGATAAGCTGGTATTACGAAATAAAGATTAATATACTTAAATCTAACTTAACATTATATATAGCCAGGTTGAAAATGTCTACTTAGTTTTTTCGATGTGTGCCATCCCCTATATAATAATACCCTAAGTTATTTGTCCGTCTGTCCTCGAATTTATGAATATTTTGGACCTGGAATGGATAGTGGCATTCATATTGGATTCTTGATGGGTTAGGGTTAGCAAAATTTAAAGCAAGTCTTTAAAACGTTCGAAATCCACCCCTTCCCTCCTTTTCGAGCATTTAATGCTGATATATCAAGCCCTATTTTCCCTGGTTAAGAGCAAGAGCAGGCGATTGAATTTATTAATTTATCACATAATAAATAGGTAAAAATAACATTTTTTCTAGCATTATGACGTCATTCCTTTAACCATATCCTTTAATCATTTCTTATTTTAAATTATTGCACTATTTTCATACATTTTATCACTGAACTTAGATATTACGTAAATAATTTTCTTTTATATTTGGTTTAACAATAGATTGCCCGAGATTTTTTGTATACCTATATTGCCCAAAAACAGTCAAAATGACTGCATTGTGAAAAAATAACAAATATGTAAAGAAATTTGTTTAAAATTAATTTTTAATATTATATAATAAAGGAGGGCAGAAGTAACTACAATTATTCATAAACCCATTTATATGTTATAGAAAAAGTCACCAAATTCTAAGAAATTGTGTCATTATATTTCATAATTGTTTTTCTAATTGAAATTAAAAAACAGTCAAAATGACTGCCTTGGGCAATCTAGTGTTAAATAATATTTAGGTACATATGTGATAATTTTAAATTTAATCATGGATTATTTTTTGTTGCAATGGTTTGATTTGGTTTGGAGCACTACGGTCTACTGTTTTGCACATGAGGGCTAATGAGACCGAGACCTATTGCTTAAAGCCGATTCCGAACGGCTACGAACATCCATGCCACAGTGGGATTCGAACCCACGAACTCCGGTACCGACGCTCAGCGCCCTAACCAATCGGCCAGCGTTCGGCTTTTTGTTGCAATGAAAAATTTATCACCAGTATTGACAACAAATTCTTTTCATAAAAATCTAGGAGTCTATTTCACCGACTAATAACTGTCTAGCGTTTAAGTTAATCGTTTAAGTTAATATCGTTTAAGTAGTATCTTTGAAAGTTAAGAAGTTTGTGAGTTTGTTTATATACATAACCACACGGTTTGACTAAATGAATACAACGTGATTCTAAACTGCATTCACAGTATCGGGAGACTTTAGAGGAGTATGAAGATAAACAAATTATTGAGCGTGTGGCAGAAAATTCTCAGCCAAAAAAACAAACTATTTTTTACCTGGCTCATAAGTTACTTTTCAATTCTCGAAAATTAAAAATTTTACTGATCCCGTCATATGACGGGTTATATACTAGTAGAAATATAAAACCTGAAAAATAAGTATTTTTCCCTACTATATGCAGCTTTTAATGTTATCATATGGATTCTGAGATTCATTTTTAATTTCTCAGATTAATACGTAGAAGTACTCTGTTGCATTAGGTCGTTAATTTTCATAAAACAAAACACCGAGAACGGAATTTCTTAGCGGAGGAAAACTTTGAAAGAGGAAAGAAAATCTATACAAACAATCCATGTTATATTAGGGGTCATAAAAAAGGGAGGAAATGCAGTGTAATTTCTAACATACGTCATTAAGTGAGTATTAAACAGGGTAAGCAGAAATAGCACGACGGTGCCCGAGGCGAAATAGGAGTTAGAAACAAGTGGGATTACAAACCTCCTCAGTAGCCATGTTTGGTCTTATGCATTTATTTCTGTTCTGGCTTTTTTGTCACCAGTCTGAAAATATAAGGTTCTCAATAATAAAATTTAGTTTCATTTCATATTTATATAAGATTTAGATTATGTTGCATCTCAGCAATAAAAATATATTTCGGCATTTATATAAAACTAGCATATAGCCTGCCAAATGACGGTATCAACACTACTACACGACAGGAAAACACTACTACACTTTAATACTGACCAATCCAAATTTATCATCTGTGTTTCAAAGTTTGATTCACCAAATCTTGCTGATTATAACATAAATAGCATATAGCCAGTCATACGACGGGGTCAGTAAAATTTTTAATTTTCCAGAATTGTAAAGTACTCTATAAGAGAAATAAAAAAAAGGTTTGTTTTTTGTCTGAGAATTATCTGGTGCACGCTCAATAATTTGTTTATCTTCATACTCCTCTAAAGTCTTCTGATACTGTGAATGCACTTTAGAATTACGTTAAATTCAATTAGAAAGATAATTCAAAGTTTTCTTAGCTAAGTCAAAATTATCGTTAAATTCTTCCTGATTTTTTTTCCATGGTAATTAATGGAAGTAAAGGGATGAAACTGTCATTTCCACTACATCCTGGAGGTAGATAGAATTTGTTGTTAATACCGATTTTAAAATTTTCATTTCAAAAAAAATAATAATCGATGATTAAATTTAAAATTATCAGATATGTACCAAATCTATTATTTAAGCCAAATATAAAAGAAAATTATTTGCGTAATATCTAAGTTCAGTGATAAAACGTATGAAAATAATGCAACCGATATTTAAATAATTTAAGAAAAATTAGATGGTTAAAGGAATGACGTCATAATGCTAGAAAAAAATATTACTTTTAGCTATTTATAATGTGATAAATTGTTAAATTTAATCGCCTGGTCTTAACCGGAGAAAATAGGGCTTGAAATAATGGCATTAAACGCTCGAAAAGGGGGGAAGGGTTGGATTTAGAACGTTGCTAACCCTAACTCAACAAACATCCAATATGGATGGCTCTATCCGTTTCAGGTACAACCACTTCATAAATTCTAGGACAGACGGATATGTAACTTAGGCTATTATTATATAGGGGATGAATGACTCATTTCAACACATTGTATGTGGGACACGTACTAGTACGTTGATACTTGAGTGCTGGTCACGTACTAGTACGGGTTAGTGTAACAACATGGTTTGTTTGTAGGTACAAAAAGAACGGTATATACAGGAAAACGAAGCCGAATGTTCTTGTCTACTACTTAGATTCTGGAAAAAATTTAAACAAAAACAAACTAGTTTTTACATTAGTCCATGCGAAACCATAGAACTGGAAAAAATTAAAACTATATACTACTATTTCTATTTGATTTTTAATATTTACGATACTATTATAAATTTATCCACTAAAAATATATTTTTTGTTTGCAAAAATCTTATGGTTGTTATTTATATATTTCTATTTATATATTGGTTTATATATTTCAATATAAAATATGAAAAGTTGGTTAAAAATTAAATAATTTTTGATGTATTGAGATTGAACTGAATAACTAAATTTACGCGCAAAAGCCATCTCCCGGTACAATTCAGCTGTGAATTTTACCCGCGTATAATGTGTTAACAGGAATAACATCTTAACACTATTAATACTTTTCAACAGAAATTTAGATTTTTTTACGGTGCTCTTTGTAGCTTGTCACTCTCAGCTATACCATCATATATATGCAGAAATTTGTTTTTGATTGATTCAGTAGTCGATTATCCCAAGCAAACATAAACTAACATTATTCTTTATATAATTAAGGTTTTATAAATTGCAATATTTTAAATCTAGCTTTTTGTCTTCAATGCTTTTTTTTAATATCTTGATGTTCATGTTAATTCTTAGTTTTTTTGCTTATCCTGAACAAGTGTAAATCATTTGTCAATGACTGTAAAATACAGTTTTCTAATAAAACGTAAGCAGTCATTATAGTAGAAACTCAATTAACTATTATAACAATGATCAATTTTGTATGTAGAAAAAGCGAAATTCCCAACTTGGAATTAAACTAATGTTGCCTGCTTCGATGGTGTGCATTTTACATCTCAGCTATTAATATACTCGAAAACGATAAATGTAGTACGTAAACAACTGTTTGCATCATAGCTCCAAGGAAAGTTTTTTCAAAGAGTTTTTTCGCAGAAAATTCCATTTAATGTAAAAGAAGTTTTATTTTTTATGAATAGTATTATTCCATCTCAGTAAATAAAGTAAATTAACAAAGAAAAATAATTTGAAATGGACACCTCAAAATTTTCTGGAACGTGTTTTGCAATTCTTCTTGTAATTTCGTCTTATGCGTCATCAGAGTTATCGTTTTGCTTATACTCTTCGAAACTGAATGTAGGTTTCGTTTCTCAAAGTATCTATGTTGTCGGGGTAGAGCGTAAGTATTGCCATCTGGCGGAGCTTGCAGAGTTAATACTCGTTATATTGAGACATATTGTTATAGAGATATTTTGATCTAAACGAAAATATTTCGCAATTACATTTTCTTCATTCTGTACCATGAGGTAACAGATAGATAAATCCAAGTTTTATACAATGAAAGATATATTCCTCAAATGTTGATTAACCGACAGATTTGTTTAGAAGTGACATAAGAAATGTATTTCTTATTCTAGGGATGGATAGATCATGTTCGAATGTTTAGCTCTCTATTGCTCTCCTATTAGAGCCCATTTTTTAAGTACTGATTATCCTGTTATATATATATATATATATATATATATATATATATATATATATTATATATATATATATATATATATATATATATATATATATATGTATATATATGTATATATATTTATATATATGTATATATATGTATATATATGTATATATATGTATATATATGTATATATATGTATATATATATATATATATTATATATATATATATATATATATATATATATATATATATATATATATATATATATATATATATATATATATATATATATATATATATATATATTATATATACATATACAGGGTGTCCCAAAACAACCGCATAATCTCTGTCCAGTTAGATTCCTCTTTGGGAGTATATAAAAACTGCCTAAAAAAGCTTTCCTATACTATCCATAGTTTAGAAGCAAAATACGAAAAACAAAGTAAGACGTCACAGCCGGTGAAAGAAAAAACACTTTATTGGACATATCAACAACAATATTTGAATATCCTTCCAGACGATAATGTATAACGCATCATGCATGCGAGTGAGCGCCTTGGAATGACGTTAAACCGCCATTGAAGTGGTATTTAAAAAGCTGCATCTTGCGATTACCGGTAGTCTTCGTTGGAGGCCAAGTATTCCATTCGTGACTACTGCGGCATGTACCTGATGTACGGTCAATGTAACAGAAATGCCTTACGATTTGTTAGGGACTATGCTGATGCATATACTGCTGTTGATATGTTCAATAAAATGTTTTTTCTCGCAGCGGAAGTGACGTAATACTTTGTTTCTCGTATTTTACTCGCAAACTATGGATCGTACAGAAACGCTTCTTTGGGTAGTTTTTATGCACTCCCAACGAGGAATCTAGCTGTACAGTTTGGTTTGGTTTGGTTTGGTTTGGAGTGCTACGGTCTACTGTTTTGCAACACGAGGGCTAATGAGACCGGGACCTACAGCTTAAAGCCGTTTCCGAACAGATACGAACATCCATGCCACAGTGGGATTCGAACCCATGAACTCTAGCTGTGCAGAGTTTATGCAGTAGTTTTCGAACAACATGTATATACCCATACATATATACATACACTTACGCAAACACGTTTCTGTAAGGGGTTATGTATCCCTATAAAAGTCATTGTGTTATGGATAAACTAATAACATTATGGTATATATATATGGTACAGCATACATGAAAACGATTTGCATGTATATTAAAAAATAACAAAAATATGTCTACCACTTTAAATGAGTAAAAATATGAGACTTACGTTTATTCGACGTATGTTATCTTTTAAAAAACTAAACAAAGAGCAATGATTTTTAGTTTGTTTTTTTGTTTCTATGAAGAACCAAGATTAAGTAATGTACTTAGCTTCGGGTGTAATCTATGATAGTATTATATTACCATAAGAACATATTTAATCCAGGAAATATAGCCATGTGCTGTTTAATATCTATAACTTTAAGAAATCATCTAATTTCGAACGCTTTATATATAAATGGTCCTGCGAGTTTGTGTTCTCAGTACAGCACTTCCCCGCGGAAAAGCATTACTACTTATTGACCAATCACCGGTCTACTGACAATCGAACAGATGCAAACGTCGGTCTGAATATGGAAATGAAGTCGTGAATTAGAAGCTGGTCAATCATATAACGAAGCTTGTGATCTAGTTTATTATACTCCATTCTCTGTTCTTAATACCTGCAGTTTCACATTTTGCTCATAACCTTTCATAAAATGTAGAGTGTTGTCAGTTGTGTTCTTGATATGACTGATAAAGCTGTGTAATAGAATAGAATCCCATTAACTCTTAACGCCCTGATTTGATGACAGTTAAAAGTAATAGTAGACTTTTTTGGAAATATTTTTCTTTTTTTAAAGATTAATTGCAATTATATAAACAATTTTTCATACGATATTATTTATAATTTAGCCATATGAAACCGCATTTTATGATTTTCCAAACCGAGTACAAAATTTGTTTTTCCAAGTGGTACATCAACTGAAATCCTTATGAATAACCATTATGAAACTTCAATTTAATGTACAAGATAAACTCAAGTCCATGACATACCGTAAACGGTTTATAGTCGCAATATAATAAGAACTGAAATAATGTCAATCTCCGTTAAAACTTAAAAAAAAAAGTTTTTAATATTACAAAACTTTACGGAAACTTAATTTTTACACTATAAACAATTTTCCATACGATATTATTTATAATTTAGCCATATGAAACCGCATTTTATGATTTTCCAAACCGAGTACAAAATTTGTTTTTCCAAGTGGTACATCAACTGAAATCCTTATGAATAACCATTATAAAACTTCAATTTAATGTACAAGATAAACTCAAGTCCATGACATACCGTAAACGGTTTATAGTCGCGATATAATAAGAACTGAAATAATGTCAATCTCCGTTAAAATTTAAAAAAAAAAAAGTTTTTAATATTACAAAACTTTACGGAAACTTAATTTTTACACTATAAACAATTTTCCATACGATATTATTTATAATTTAGCCATATGAAACCGCATTTTATGATTTTCCAAACCGAGTACGAAATTTGTTTTTCCAGCTGGTACATCAACTGAAATCCTTATGAATAACCATTATAAAACTTCAATTTAATGTACAAGATAAACTCAAGTCCATGACCTACCGTAAACGGTTTATAGTCGCGATACAATAAGAACTGAAATAATGTCAATCTCCGTTAAAACTTTAAAAAGAAAAAACAAGTTTTTAATATTACAAAACTTTACGGAAACTTAATTTTTACACTATAAAATTTTACAAAATCCAAATCCACTGTATAATAATAGCCTAAGTTATCTCTCCGTCTGTCTTCGAATTTATGAAGCGGTTGGACCTGGAATGGATAGAGGCATCAATATTGGATTCTTGAGGAGTTAGGGTTAGCAAAATTAAAAGCGAGTAATGTTTATTCACCTCTTCCCCCTTCTTGAGCCTTTAATGCCATTATTTCAAGCCCTATTTTAAGTCTAGCAGGAGGTTAAATTTATTAATTTATCACATAATAAATATGTAAAAATAACATTTTATTCTAACATTATGACGTCATTCCTTTAAACATTTCATTTAATAATTTCCTTTTTAAATAATTTAAATATCATCTGCATATTTTTCATACGTGTTATTACTGAACTGTTAATGCTAAGTAGCTTTCTTTTATATTTGGCTGAAATAATAGATAGGTGCATATGGGATAATTTTAAATTGAATCATCGCTTATTTTTTGTTGCAATGAAAATTATATCACTGGTATTAACAAAAAATTCTTTTCATAAAAGTCAAGGAGTTTATTTCAAGGACTAATAAGTATCTAGCTTTTAAGTTATATAATTAAGAAGTTTGTTTGTTTGTGTGTTTGTTTTTATACATAACCACACGGCTTGACTAAATGAATTCAATTTGATTCTAAACTACATTCACAGTATAGGGATATTTTAGAGGACTGTGAAGATAAATAATTTATTGATCATGTACCAGATAATTCTCAGCCAAAAAACAAACCATTTTTTAACCTACCTCATACGGTACTTTAAAATTATGGAAAATTAAAAATTTTACTCATCCCGTCATATGACGGGCTAAATGCTAGTCTTTGTATAAACTGATATTATGACTTTCCACTAAGTCACAATTTTCAACATTATTTAGACATACTAAACTACATTTATATCTTACGTATTTTCAGTATATTTTCACAATCATCTTATCTTTCTTCACATTATTTACGATTGTATTAAAACCTTTAAAATTTAGTATACAATTTTCAAATATGAATTTAAAGGTTCCCACAACGAGATGTGAGATGAATTCTTTCCCCAAGAAACCAATATCTTAGTCAGCGTTCTTGTAGCAATTTAGTCCTTAAAGGAGTGAGCTACTCGCCTGGGCCATCTGAAAAATGTGGCGAGGGTATTGAAAATTAGAATTTATATCAGGGTTATCTTTGGGAAATACGTACAAAGAATTTTAAGTCACTGTACACTCATTTAGATAAGATATTTTGTGACTCTGAAAATAGATATAAAATAATAAGAACTGGGATATGAAAATCTTAAAGAAATATTTTAAGTGTAATAATATTAATGTATTTCATATATATATGTAGTCCATTTTTTATACAATTCCTTGACAATTAGAAAGCTCAACAGCTAGCAGTAATAACAATGTAGTCGGGCCTCACATTGAAGAGAACGGCAGAAGTCTAATTGAAACTTTATTCCAGAGAAGATATTCTACTAGACAACAAGCAAAGAAAAGCCACAGAGATCATTCTGATCGAACAGAGGTGCACCAAAGAGCGATGAGAGAAAGAATTTTCCCATGGTAAAAAACAACTTAATAAGTGAATTAAAGGCAATATCAGCAAAACGCGAAACCATTTGCCGGCGATAGCTGGGAAACGTGCTGAATAGACAGAAAGTTTACAGTTTTAGGACAGAAAGGAATGTTAAGTGGAAAATATTCCTTTCATTAAACTATTTAAAGGCTGGGAAATAGATTTAAATGAATTAGAATGGGAGAGAGGAGGTGTTTAAGGACATATTAAAGTTAAATAAATTTGATATATTACACACACACACACACACACACACACACACACATATATATATATATATATATATATATATATATATATATATATATATGAATTTATATATTTTTCTATATATTTATCTATCTGTTCTTTATGCATTTCAGATTGGCTGGAACTATCTCGATGATAATTTTCATAGGTAACTAGAAATTATGTAGGTTACTAAAATTTAAAGCATGATTTAATCATTAATTAAAAATAAAACTAAACATCTAATTTGAAAACATTTGTTTACATTTCCTTTTCATTTAAAAATAAGAAAATTATAATTATAATTTTAAGGGAATTTTAGTAATTTATATTTAAAAATATATTGGTTTGGTTCCTTCTATATAAGGCGGCGTTCAGAATACTATAATTTGAGTTGTAGGTTTAAGTTGATATTCTATTTTATGTTGTTTAGAGGACTGCATTAATGTTTTTTAAAATCTATATTCTATTAATTGTTGTATAAGTTTAACTATAATCAATTAATATGCATTATTTCATGATTTTATCAGAGTTGGATCAAGTTTTTAAAGTTTCACAAATTATGGTATATATTAAATTAATACTTAAAGATTTATAGTCTATCGAAACAGATACAGTTTCAGTCTGCAACAAGACTCTTTTAGAGGATATGAGATGTCTTAATGAAGATTTTTCAGTAAAGTTCTATGTCCCCTTAAGCTTAATTTAATTTTCCAGGCTAGTTATGCTGTTCAGAATTTAAATCTTATTTAACCTCCAAGAGACACAAATCCTATCTCTTAATTCCAAACGTCGGCCGCAGAGTTATGAAGCATCCTATCTCTTTATCAGGAATCCCGGTTTAGAGCCTCTTCTGACTCCAATTTTGCCCTGAAATGTTTATAGTCTCTCCAGTCTCCAGCGAGTTTTGATTGAGCGACGGTCAACAAGTGCTAATGTTCCCTTCCGTGAGCCTATGCATCACTGGGGACTCACAAATACTGTCGGATCGACTAATGGCTTTCTGTGTGCGTGAATCACAGCTCTTGTGTTTACAAACACTCCCACCGCATACAATGAAATACCTCGGATGCGAGAAACGCTACTGTAGGTGAAGCAAAAAGTCATATAGGCTAGTCAATTTTGTTAAATGCGTGAGCATTGTGTTATCTCAAATTTCTAGGTGATAGAAGATTTGTATACATAAAGTATTCCAGGTTGCGACGAGAAAATTGAAATAAAAAAATTAGTAATTGAAAAGAAAAACTAATTTATAATTTGTAAATTTTTAAAGATACTTTTTGAGTAAATGGTTGTCTATCTTTTTACTTCGTACATGTTTTATGTTTTTTTAAATTACATTGCTTCGTATAATAAATTGTATGTTTTTTATAATTACCCTTAGTTTTAATCCCAGGAAAATGATAGTCTCAACAACATTTAATTTTATATTAAAATCAAAATATGCTGTTTAAAGGAAGATTTTTAGCAATTTTATGTCTTCCTCTGCTTAATTTAATTTTCTATGCAATATATAATATAAGGAAACAATATAAAATAGATTAAAGTTTAAGAATGAAAAGGAGAAATTTTTTATTAGATAAAAAAATTTCTAATTTGAAAAATTGAAAATTTATCTTTCAGATTGTCTATTTTCTTAATTTGTACAGGTTTTAAGCAATCGTATTCCTCCTTATAACCAAATTATATAGTTTTAATAAAGTTAGACTCTTATTCATGGTCTAACAAATAAATTTTATTCTAAACAGAGCAGAACTTTTTATCTCACACTGAAGGAAAAATTGGTTGTTTCAGTAAAGAGTTTTTAGTAAAGTTCTATATCCTCTTAAGCTTAATTTAATTTTCCAGGCGAATTATCCTGCTCATAATTTTAATCTTATTTAACCTCCAAGAGACAGAAATCCTATCTCTTAATTCCAAACGTCGGCCGCAGAGTTATGAAGCATCCTATCTCTTTATCAGGAATCCCGGTTTAGAGCCTCTTCTGACTCCAATTTAGCCCTGAAATGTTTATAGTCTCTCCAGTCTCCAGCGAGTTTTGATTGAGCGACGGTCAACAAGTGCTAATGTTCCCTTCCGTGAGCCTATGCATCACTGGGGACTCACAAATACAGTCGGATCGACTAATGGCTTTCTGTGTGCGTGAATCACAGCTCTTGTGTTTACAAACACTCCCACCGCCTCCAATGAAATACCTCAGAGGCGAGAAACACTACTGTAGGGGAAGCAAAAAGTCATATGACCTAGTTAACTTTATTAAATGCTTGAGCATTGTATTATCTCAAATTTCTAGGTGATAGAAGATTTGTATACATAAAGTATCCAAGTTGCAATGAGAAAATTGAAATAAAAAAATTAGTAATTAAAAAGAAAAACTAATTTATGATTTCAAAATTGCATTGCTTCGTATAATAAATTGTGTGATTTTTATAAGTAAACTTACTTAATATTCCAGGAAAATGTTAGTCTCAAAAATATTTTATTTTATATTAAAACCAAATTAGACTGTTTAAATGAAGACTTTCAGTAGTTTTTCTATGTTTTCTTCAGCTTAATCTAATTTTCTATGAAAGATATAATGTAAAGAAACAATGTAAGATAGAATAAAGGTTAAGAATGAAAAGGAGAAATTTTTTAATAGATACAAAATTTCTAATTTGCAAATTTCAAAATTTATATTTCGGGTAATTGTCTATTTTCTTAATTTGTACAGGTTTTAAGAATTTTAAAAATCGTATTCCTCCTTATAACCAAATTATATAGTTTTAATAAAGTTAGACTGTTATTCATAACTAATGAAAAATTTTATTGTAAACAGAACAGAACTTTTTATCTCACACTGAAGCAAAAATTGGCTGTTTAAGTAAAGATTTTTCAGTAAAGTTCTATGTCCTCTTAAGCTTAATTTAATTTTCCAGGTGAATTATCCTGTCCAGAATTTAAATCTTATTTAACCTCCAAGAGACACAAATCCTATCTCTTAATTCCAAACGTCGGCCGCAGAGTTATGAAGCATCTTATCCCTTTATCAGGAATCCCGTTTTAGAGCCTCTTATGGCTCCAATTTAGTCCTGAAATGTTTATAGTCTCTCCAGTCTCCAGCGAGTTTTGATTGAGCGACGGTCAACAAGTGCTAATGTTCCCTTCCGTGAGCCTATGCATCACTGGGGACACACAAATACTGTCGGATCGACTAATGGCTTTCTGTGTGCGTGAATCACAGCTCTTGTGTTTACAAACACTCCCACCACATACAATGAAATACGTCGGAAGCGAGAAACACTACTGGTGAAGCAAAAAGTCATATAGGCTAGTTAATTTTATTAAATGCGTGAGCATTCTTTTCTCTCAAATTTCTAGGTGATAGAAGTTTTGTAGACATAAAGTATTCAGGTAGCAGTGAGAAAAATTGAAAGAGAATAATTGGTAATTAATAATTAAAATTAATTTATAATTTGCAAATTTCTAAAGTTACTTTGCAAGTAAATAACTGTCTATCTTATTACTTCGTACATGTTTTATAATTTTAAAAATTGTATTAATTCGTATAGTAAATGTATGAATTTCATAAATACCCTTAGTTAAAATCCCAGGAAAATGTAGGCTCAAGAACATTTCATTTTATATTAAAATCAAAATAAGCTGTTTAAATGAAGACTTTCAGTAAATTTATATGTCTTCTGTTCAATCTAATTTTCTATGCAAGATGTAATATAAAGAACAATATAAGAGGCAATAAAATTTAAGAATGAAAGGGAGAAATTGTATTTTATCAGATAAAAAAATAATTTCTAATTTGAAAAACTTCAAAATTTTTCGTTCGGGTAATTGTTTGTCTATTTTCTTAATTTAAACTTGTCTTAAAAATATAATCCTTCTTACAACAAAATTATATTATATAGTTTAATATAGCAAAATTATATTATATAAATTATATAGTTTCAATAAAGTTAGACTCTTATTTATAACCTAAGAAAAAAATTATTGTAAAAAAAGTAGAAATTTTGATCTCCCATTGAAGGAAAAATTGGCTGTATAAATGAAGGTTTTTCAATAAAATTCTATGTATCTTTAAGCTTAATTAAAGTTTCTATGCAATGTATTCTGACTGAAATTTAAATCTTATTTAACATCTCTTTATCAAGATTTCAGGTTTAGAAACTTTTCGGACTCTAATTTAGCCCTAAAATGTTTATAGTCTCTCCAGTCTCCAGTAAGTTTTGGTTGAATGACAGTCAACAAGTGCTAATGTTCCCTTACGTGAGTCTATGCATCACTGGGAACTCGCAAATACTGTCGACAGTATTAGCACTTGTTGACCGTCACTGAAACAAAACTCATTGAAGACTGGAGAGACTATAAACATTTGAAGGATGGATTGGAGTCGGGAGAAGCTCTGAACCTGGATTCTAGATAAAGAGATATAAAACATCCTAGCTGTGAGGCCGACTTTTGGAATTAAAACATAGGACATGTTGCTCTTGGAGGTTAAATAAAATTTAAATTTCGCACATATATAATTAATACTGTCATTACTGCATTAATGGCTCTGTCTGTGTTGAAATATCTCGGAGGCTAGAAAATTTGCTGTATTGTTAACAAAAAAGAAATATGGGCCTATTAGCTTAATTAAATATGCACCAATTGTATGCTCTCAAATTTCTAGGTGAGAAACGTTTTGTATTCAGAAAGTATTCAGTTTTAGTAAGAAAAACCAATCATAATAACAATAAATAAAAAGCATTAAATTTAAGAAATAAAGAGAGAAATTAGCTTCTGTTAGACATAAAAGAATAATTTCTAAGTTGCAAATTACAAAATTTATTTTTAGGTTAAGTGTTTGTCTATTTTTTCACTTTCTACATATTTTATACTTTTTAAAAATGCATTGATTTATTCAAGAAAACTGTATAATTTTAACAAAGTTAAATCCTTATTAATTACCTAGGAGAAATTGTATTCTTACTAAGAATAGAACGTTTAATCGAATGCTGAAGCAAAAGTAAGTTGTTTTAATGAAAACTTTTCAGTAATGTTCTATGTCTTCTTAAGCTTTTATAGTTTTCCGTGAAAGGCATTCTCTTCGAAATTTAAATATTATTTACTTCAAAGAGCCACAAATCCTATCTCTGAATTCCAATAGTCGGCCCCAGAGTTATGAAGCTTCGTATCACTTTACCTAGAATCCAGGTTTAGAGCCTCTTCCAACTCCAATTCAGCCTTCAAATGTTTATAGTCTCTCCAATCTCCAGCGAGTTTTGATTGAGCGACGGTCAACAAGTGCTAATGCTCCCTTCCGTGAGTCTATGCCTCACTGAAGACTCACAAACACTGTCGAATGCACTAATGGCTTTTGTGTGCGTGAATCACAGTTCTTGTGTTTACAAACACTTCCACCACCTCCAATGGAATACTTCGGAGGCGAGAAATACTGCTGTAAGGAAAGCAAAAAGTGATACAGGCTTATTAGGATAATTCAATTCACTCGCATTGTTTGCTCTCATTCTAAGTGTGAAATGCTTAACACACATTATTCAGATTGCATTGAGAAAACTGAATGTAAGTGTAACAAATGAAAACAATTAAAATGATAAAAAATAAAGAATACAATTTGCTTCTATTAGAAAAAAATAATTTGTAATTTAAAATCTCAAAATTAATTAAATAAAGAAAGAAGGAATAAGACTAAAGATAAAAAATATTAAAGACAAAGTAAAATTATTAGTGTTATATATCTTTAAAATTATTATTTCTATGTTTTTTAACCCTCCCACTTTTCTATTATGTATAAATAACATATAATTGGAAAACATATTTCGGGAATTGATATACTTCAATGATATTCAAAATTACATAAAATAAGATGATTTGTTGATAATAATACTATTCATAAAAATTCAAATAACTTCATATAAGTTTTAAATGGCTGGGTGGGGAATTCACATGTATATTTAGAAAATAAAATAAAACGTAGGAAAGTTCTTTTAAATGACTAATTTTATGTGAACATTTTAGAATGTTATAAATCACTAAAAAATTGATTTTAGTAAAGTACCGAAGATCAGACAGAAAAAAATGTTTCGTTTCTGTATACACTTCACGGTGAAATCTAATAGGAATTCTCAGTAACAGCTTCATCTCTGTAACTTCAAAATCTAGCATAATATAATAAATGCATATTCTAATAATTATATTTGCTATAGTATTAATAAGATAAATATGGATGATTAAAATACCATTCATAATTTTCATAATACAGTCATAATTTATATTCTTTGCTCTTTAAATCTGAAACTGCGTACTTATTTTTCATTAATTTATTCGAGCCTAACCATAACGCTTACACAAACTTTCTTCTGAAATGAAGTCCAAATGTCACAGGCAATATTCTTTCTGTTCGAGATCACTACAATACGAAGCCATGTTTCTATTCATTTTCAGTGTGTTTAACTTTTATTATATAAAGTCTTTGATAAGTAAATATATTACTTATTTATTATATAAACTATCATGTAAACTATTATGTAAATTATGTATTATATAAATTATGTAAATTATTGCATCGTACTTGATAGCAACAAACATTACGTGGGCAATTCTTCAAATATAAAAATCTTACCCTTATGTTATCTTTTACTACAATAATTTCAGATGTCAAACCAGACATCATGTCAAAGGCCAATTTTGTGTTCAAACGATATATCGTGTATTAAAGAGAACAGCTCATGACAGAGTGGCAATGAAAACCAATGTCAAAATTTCCCGAGTCTCTAATGTAAACCCTTTCGTTACTTCAAGCTTAATAAAGTCGGCAGATATTTCCCCCCATTTGTCAAATCAGTTTTTGAATCACCAATTCAAAACTCTTTTCGCCGCTGAAATACGAAACTGCACAATTATCTTTTCGGAATTTATGCAAGCGTAAACATCACGCACACACAAATCTGCTCCCTTTGAAACGAAGCCCCCAGATGTAATTTCCAACATCCTCTCTGTCCGAGTTCGCCACAATGCGGGGAGCCATATTTCCAGGGTTTCAAAAGGAAAGGAAAGACTTTTTCGGGGTCCATTGTGATTACTTCATTTATCAAACAAATAACTTTTTTCCGCATTGATATTTAATCCATTAGGCGTCCCTGCATTTCCTTGTTTATTGCCGAAATGAATACCTTACCTCAGTCCGCCATTATCTTTCTCATGCTTCAGGTAATCCACAGGAAAAACAACATTCCGCAAGGAAATATCGAACCACCCAGTGTTCCATTGTCGTAAAAACTTCGAGATAATGTTTTCGAATCTTTTCAAGGGAAATTTTTCCAATACGCGACGTACCGCATTAAAAATAGAAATAAAAAAGAAGTAAAATAACAATAATGAGCAGATCCTCCAAAAGTAACATTTCATTCTCCGGAATTATGTAATGAAAAAGGATATCTGGAACTTTTTAGGCATTAAACTCCAAGTTAAGTCGGATGGAACTAAGAAACAAGACAGAAACTAAAAAATAATTTTCCTTGTGGCTATTTTAGTTTATTGTAGCTGATTTATATTTATATATCTAAAGTTTTCCTTTTATTATCATTGGAAATTTCTCGGTAGAGAGAGAGGGCATTTTTGTTGAATTTTTCATCACGGAGGGAATGATCCGTGACCCATTAAAAAGAAGATGGCAGGGCAAAAAGGGCATTTCTAAAACGTTATAATGAATAAAAAATCCATAACTTTTTATGGCAATCACATAGAAATATTATCATGCGCAGTTACACTCATGCATGGAACGGGAGAAGAAAAAACGCTATAAAATACGAATTCGGAAAAGGAAAAATTCCTTCATTCAGCAACAGTTCACATGCATCTGTGAATGATTATTCGATACTTTGAACTCTCGAAGAGTACATAAGAATTAAATTTGAAAATTATACATTCGCCTAAAATGTCTGATACTTACTCTAATTTTTTTTCCTTTCTAAAAGATTTTTTTCTCGGAGATAAATGGGTATTTGAAGAAAGATCTTCACCATTTTTGAACTGATTTATTCTTCGTAATTTATTGTTAACGAGATTTAATGGATTATTACTACTGCTGTAATGTATTAATGAATTTTTTTTATGATTATAGAGAAGATTCTGGTCACTTGTTCGCAAAGAATCAGCATCTTCACAAAAGTTTGAAGAGGTAATATGTCTAGATTGTAAATGAATTACAGAAGTCTATAATAAATGACGTATATGACCTTTTACGTATATAACTTAATATCGCTGTTGCTATTGCCATATTAAGTTTAAAATATAAATATTACACTTATGCTTTTGGAAATAAAATATTAATGTTGATTTTGTTTGCACTTGTTTATCAATTTTTTTCAGTTACTTTGATGATATAAGTATAAAATAAAAATAATTTGGTAAAAATAATAATTTCTACCTATTAAGGAAATTATGATAATTAACTGTGATTTAGAACTAAACGTGCAAATATAATAAAGAATAATATATTAAACAAACTTTTCTATTTAAAATGTTAAAAAATCAAATTAAATTATCATAATTTAATCTTTTATAGTGCAAAAATACTTTTCTTCTCTGTGTTATGTAACCAAAAGTTTAGCTTCTTGATACACTACTCATATTTTCATACACTACTCATATTTTCAACAGTTAATTTATTTTAAAAATTACCAAAATTATATGAAGTCACATAATGAATAAAATATTTTGACTCTAATATTTCCCTTTACATTATATTTTGTGATTGGTTACTGTAATTACTAGTTGTGATTATTATATTATTTATGTTTCTAAAAGTTTGTGTTTCAAAAAATGGAAACGTTATTATTGTTTTTCATTGAGACTTCAGAAATTTTTCCTGAAGTTGATGTTATAATAAAAATGTCCTTTTTCTGTCGTAAAAGAGATTTTTTTATTTAGAGAAAAAAGAGAGTGATTTGTTTTAACAACTAGTAAATATTCGTAATATTTGTAATTATACTATTCGTAATTATACTATTAATTCGTAATTATACTATCGTAATTATGATTATTCTTAATTATACTAGTAATATTCGTAATGTTTACTATTTGTATAGTAAACATTACGAATATTTACTAGTATAATTAAGAATAATTATAATTACGAATAGTATAATAGTTACGAATAATATGTCATAGTATAAATAATAATAGTAATAATATTCGTAATAGTACTATTATGAATTAATAGTATAATTACGAATAGTATAATTACGAATTAATAGTATAATTACGAATAGTATAATTACGAATTAATAGTATAATTACGAATAGTATAATTACGAATTAATAGTATGATTATGAATTTATTTGTATAGTAAACATATTTAATGTAATCTACATATATAGCATATGTAAGATGCAATGATTACTAATATAAACTACCTAATATTTCATAATTAGTTCACAGGCTATCTGATTTATGTTATTGTCAAGGATCATAAATTCTTTAATTGTCAATTATTGTTACTTGCATTTAAAAAATGTTTGCTTTTAAATTAGTAATTCCTTTATCTTTCTATTTTTAAGGTTTAATATAAAAAAATATATATTTGTCTTTTAAGTCATTAATAGAACATCGGAAAAGTTACAGGCAAGTCAAAGATAAATGAAGTCAAGAATACTAATTCAATGTTAAAGCATTTCAAAAATTCTTTGGCAATCTTCAAAAAAAGGGGAAGAATTTTCCTTACTTGCTTTCAGAATTGGAGATTCTTTGTGCTTTCGAAATAACAATCAATATCATAATCTACAAGAAATCGACACTATTAAAAGCAATTTGCAACAATTTTTCGTATCCACTTTGAAGCCAAAACCAGTTGCCCCAGGGGCTAACTCGCACCACTTACGTTCCTAAAAATAAAATGCAAAAGAACAGCAGTACTATGTGTCAAGCATTTTAAATTAAGTTATCCTTCCAATTTAGGAAGAGAGTCTTTTCTACTTTGCATTCTAGCATTAATAATTTTTCTTCCTTTGTACTGTTTATTGTCGTAGCATATGAACAGGATAAATAATATTAAGAAAGAATAAGGGGAGAGAAGACAAAAAAAAAAGTTTAGAAATTTTTGAACGCTAATTTAAAACGGTAGCCTTCGGGCAACAACTCTGAAGCTCTCACGCATTGTTGCTCAGAGGGAATCCATCTCCAATGGGACGATATTTGTAATTTAGGAAATGCAAAGATAAAACATAAAGATGCTATATAATGAAAGGAGCTGTTGAAGATTAGTCATTTTGCTATTGAGTGAACGCGGGGACTGTTGAAGATTCGTGGCGAGCAAATAGCCGTATTAAAATTTAGAATTAACTGAAAGACAGTGAAATGAAAAATGGTTCGGCAGGAACAGAGGTGCAATAAATTCTCTCATATTTTGAATTGTGCGCTCATATTGAGTTAATGAGATGAATTTTCAAAAATTGAGAACATGATATATAATGAAATTGAAAAATTCTCCAGATCTTCTTCTAAAAGCTGCTCTTTTTAATTAATCGTTTTGATTAAAATGATTGTATGGTTTAAGTAAACTGTGAGCATCTTATTAACATTCAGTTCATAAGAAATACTATTTAATCTTCGAATGCAGCCACGATAAATAAATAACTACAATTGTTTATCTTCTACAAAATTTAAAAAATATTTTAGACTTAAAGGAAATAAAAAAGATCAAATTTCATTTATCAACACATTTTTTATGGTTCTTAAAGACCTGTTAAGATATGTATTTGATACTCAATCTTCGTATACATTTGAAACGACAAAGTATAAATTGAAATAGACAATACAAATCTGGAATCAGATCTAGATACTCAATTATTTAAAATAAAGATAGTTTAATGATATTTTAATTTAGTCTTGTATTATTTCATTAGAAAAGAAGATTTTTAAATAAGTTATGCACTATGTAAAATACTTATGTAAAGTAATACCGTATTAATCAGCGATTAAAAATATTAATCAAGGATTAAAGATATAAATCAATGATTAAAGACATTAATCAATGATTAAAGATATTAATCAGTGATTAAAGATATTAATCAGTGATTAAATATATTAATCAATAATTAAAGATATTAAGCAGAAATACTTCTGATTTTCCTCTACAGTGCCATCTTATAACTATAATACAAAATACTGATGCAATCTGAGATTAATCATGGTTTATCTTGAAAAAATAGTTTTTCCTTGTTGGTGTGCTATGCTTATCATAACAACATGAATGAATCTCATCCATGTTTCGCACATAATAACATTCCTCCAATCCCCAGTGTCCTATTCATACCCCGTATTTCAAGTTGTAACACGGTTCCACGGTTCCTTAAACAACTTCGATTATGATGACAAATCGATGATTCCACTTTTTTAACCTTAACAGCATAAAGCCGAACGGAATCTCCACTCAACTTTTCATCTCTAAACAATGGCGGGATAAAGAAGAGGGGGCAATGGAATAATTCTCGAGATATCCCAGTTGCCTGATACATCATGGTTAAATCCGAGGGAAATGTGGAAGAGAGCCAGCGACTCGGTCAGTTGACCCCCTCTAAACCCCCTGGGACAACCAAAAAGAGACCCTTGTCCACCCGTAAAGCGCAATCCATCAATTAACGGATTTTGTCACGGCCCGTAGAATTTAAAAGGGGAACTGAATCATTTTTTTTAACACACACCTGGAGGGGAAAAGTACATTTCGTGTAAAAGCGGTAAGTACGTTTAGTCGTACCCATCTTAAAGTAAAAGGAATTGAAGATGAGGATTGCGAGAGATTCTATTGTATCTAAAGTGAAAGTGAGCGAGAACTGTACCTTTGAAAGGTGATTGATTTTGTTGATAAAAAATGGTAAAAAAAAGAGCACCATGGAGAAAGAGAGAGAAAGATCGGCAAGTCTGCTGATAACAGCGGTTTTGTAGAAAACGAGCCGTGATCTTCCCACAGCTGTCACTGGATAATTACGGACGAGTGGAGTGAAAATTGTGCTGTTCTTACAAAAAGATTTTTTCTATGGTTCCGTTTTTTATCTCACACTTGAGGAATACCTTTCCAGATTTTTTAAAACTATATTTTTGGCAGACATCATTAAACTGAAAACAGGTGGGTTATATTTCCCACATGTTACATTAGAAATTTAAATATTAAAAATTTCTTTTCACTTTTGTGTCCATTTACTATAATTTGAGTCTAAACATACACGCGACTTTCTGAAAATAAAATTATATATTATTTATGTATAGTCTCTTTATTGTATTAATTGAAGTTTCTGGATAGAAAGAGTCTTACGAAGTTAAAGGGAAATTCATTAACAAACGTTTTGCACTGAGGAACTAGTATAAAGTTATGTCTTAAGACTACATAAAGTCTAAAGGATAGAGATCTTAACGAAAACAATAATTGAAGATAGATATTGATATTGATATATAGATTTATTGATATATGTATTTATACATATTGATATATATATATATATATATATATATAATATATATATATATATATATATATATTGATATATGGATTTATAGATATTGATATATATATATATATATATATATATATATATATATATATATATATATATATATATATATATATATATTGATATTAATATATTGATATATTGATGGATATTGATAGTTAAGTTACCATCAGCTCTCAATTTACAACAATGCAAGGTAGTACTATATACTGCCTGAAACCTAAACTTTTAAGTAGAATTATTTATCATTATGGTTATATCGTAGTTGTAAAAAATATACGTTAGTATAAATCTCTAGAAAAAATATCCTTTCATTCATGCAAATATTTTCCTTTTATCTTCTGCATAAGAAACATAACATCAGAAGATGAAATCAGTAACATAAGAAATACGACACCAGTTTCAGATGTCATATTTCTTATGTTCGTTCTTTGTGTTATTCATTAAATAGTGTTACACAAAATTTAATCTATTGACACGATCTAGAAATATCTGTTAGGGTACAAAGATTGTTAGAAGTTGCAGCCGAATCGGCACCTTCTCAACCTCCGATGAATCCCGGCAATTTGTTTTGTTTTGTTTAAAGTTAACCGAGGCTTCTTAATCGCAATTTGTAAAGCTGACTCTCGCTGTATGTTTGATTGTGACTTTAACTCTCACTCGGCAGCTACGAACTGTGTAATTTTGTGATTGGCTGAGTTTGAGTGGAAGTTGCATGTATATGTTACATTTTATGCGATGTCTGCTGCTGGATATATAAGAGGATTGTTGGATTTTTTTTTTTTTTTGGTACTTGTGCATTTTTTCCCGGCACGTAGGAGGACATCGCATGATGTTTCTTTTATTTTAAGATTTAAAATAAATCTACATTTTCGTTTTTAAATAGTTCGTCATTTTTTTTATAATCACTACCAGAACCTTGCTCTGCTAAAGTACCGGTATTGAGTTGTTAGTTGCAATACCTGTAACAAAGATGAGAGAAAATATTCATAGTTTAAAAACGAACATTATGGTGCTATGCATTAAGAATACTTATTGAAAAAGTCCTGTTGCATATTGTGAAAACTAATAAAATTATCTGGAATAAACTGAACAACATTTCAGTAACTCTCAAAACAGCTTAATCATTATTGCGGGTCTGATACAATATTAAAAGTGAAAGTTAGAGAATATCAGTCAGAATAAGAAGAGACATCTAGAAAATGGATAAAGCAGATATTAAAAAAATGATCATCATATTGCTTTAAAGAACCATGGAATATATAGAAGTAGTGTCTAAAAATCAAATGGTATTGACAGGGAATGCCTTTGAGTATAATTTATATAAATGACTCAAAGATCTTAAAATGCCAGTATATAGAAATGAAAAAATGCAAAGCAAAGGGGAAAATCTATATTTTATGATTTAGTTTTGTAGTGCATATTTTTGTAAATCTTCATTTTTACCTGAGATTGGTTAGCTCTTTTCTTAGTAAGTGTTTTGTTTGAGCTCCAATTAATCTACAGAAAATTACGAGACTAAAAACTCTACTGAAGAAGTTAACATATTGAAGGGTAAAATATCTAAAAATATTAATTGTTTAAAAATATAATACATCTATAAAAAATTAGTCAGCACACTCAAAACTTGAGTGAAGTTTAGTAAAAAAATGTACTGGAATAAAAAATACACTGGAACTCCTAGTCAATAGACAAATAATGCATTGATGTGTCTACACTTTCTTTATATACTCCATTCTCCAAGGTCAAATTTTTTTAATCTATAACGCTATTAACTGCTTATTTGACAAAATACTTACAACAATTCCCAGCGTGTCTAATGTAAGAAAAATTTGATTTGTAACTATATAGAAGAAAATTACTTAAACACTTTTAATCTTATAATTGAGTACTTCTCCTACACTACACTTTAAATTACGTGATTTTTAAAAATTGAGGGAGGGCATTGAACATATTTCAGTTCCATAAGGGTGGGGGGGTTGAGAACATTTTGGCTCTGTAGGAGGGCAATAGCTTAAAAGAGGTTGAGAATCATTATTTTAAAAAATTTGAAGACAAAAATGAAAGTACATACTATATATAAAGATAATGTAAGTACTTGGGAAAATTTTGTTTTAAACAGTGTCATGATGTATACATTTTTTATGTACGTAATGTGTATCTACTATTTTAATTCTACATTTAATTTAAGTAATTTAAAATATTAAATATTTGTAAGAGTTTCTAAACTCTGACTTACTTTCTAGGAAATAAAATATGAGTAAGAAAATCCTTTGAAATTAGAAAAAAATCCTTATAGCTAATTTTATTGTTATAAACCAAGGGGTTCTAACTTGTAAAATCTAGAGGTTTACTTTGTAAACCATATGCAAGATTCGGTCCGCACTTTCATAACTCTCCAATTTTAGTAAATTCTGCAAACAAAAGAGAATTACCGGTAAAATTAATGTGTAGTTTAATTAAAATAAAAATTAGTGAATTATTTTCTTAAAAGAGTTGGTGACCTTAGTTTTACAATATAAATTTCTGGAGGCTCATGTATAGTTGTACATGCAATATGTAATAATGAATATAAAAAAGTAGGAAACCAAAATAAAAATAGCTTTTTTGTAAGTAAAGTAATCAAAGATTGTTTAACTCTACTTATTTTACAATTGTATAAAAGACATATAAAAATATATATCGTATAAATATATATCATATAAGTTTTACATATAAAAATTTATATCATAGAGTTCAAATAAACGATAAATATTTAACCTCCTATTCAGCTGTTTATTAAAAAAAAATCCAAAATCGTTCAATCATTTAACTTTCCTGAAGTAAATTTCTATGAATTGGTCTTGGATATTTATTTGGCGATTTTGTTTTATCGATGCTTTTCTCCTTCTCTTACTGTGTTTTGCTTTCTGGTAACCCTTTAGTAGATTTTCTTCTCTCTCCTCGCGATTAAGTGTATAAAGAACATAGATGGAGCAGTATAAAGAGGGGAAAAACAGTATAGAAGTTATCTGTTGCTGTTAACAGAGGCAAAATGCTTTTTTCTTTCCTGAGAGTGTTTGTCGAAAATAGAAAAAATATTTTACTGTTTGAATGATGAGGCTGTATATTATTTAAACACAGTCTATGTACAATGTAAGGAATGCTTAGTATTTATACAATACTGACATAAATATAAACCTACACACACACACACACACATATATATATATATATATATATATATATATATATATATATAGCTTTTGTTTACCAGATTAAAAAGCAGTTTATTCATATTTAAATACGTAATTTTTATCCTCTGCTTGTACAAGATATTTCATCATTAAATGTTCTTACACACATTTTCTACCTACTGGAACTTTAAGATTTTGATAGAGTTTCTTTTTATATCCTGAAAATGTTTGTCAAAATAGAATAAAATTGAGGATATTTTGTTGTTTGAACGATGAGAGTATTATGTTTTTTAAACAAAGTTTATGTATCAGTGTAAGGAGTGCTTGACTGTTCGTATTTATATAATATCAAGAGATATATAAACCTACAGTTACATTGTGTTTGTTTAATAGATTAAAAGATAGGGCAGTATTATTTAAATGTAAATGTTTTAATAGTCAGGTTTTCCAGTATATTTTGTTATTAACCCCTTGAGATAAATTAAAGAGCTTGAAGAATGCTGTTTAATTTTATTCAGCTGAACAACTGTAACAACACGAGAAAAAAGTTTAACTTTGATATTTAGATTTCTATAAAATATATAATTGACACAAGCATCGCAATTTCTGTTTTTGGTCATAACATAAGACTAACAAGCCCAAATATTGTCTGAACACCGTGTTTTCCAATTTCTGAAAATTTTATGTTAATTACATTAGCTATAAATTCTATCTAATACAAATATACCTAATTATTAATTTATTAGCATCTTTCTACCGTAATTATTATTTTTTTTAAACACTGTTGAAATCCTTTTAGTATTAGTTCTTTTACGCTTAGTATTTTTAATGTTCAGTAGCATTTGATTGTTTCTGTAAATGGCATAAATTTCTTATCAAATCTATCTGAAAATAAGCAACTATATTTTCAATATAAACGAAAAAAGAAATCTCAATTTTATAAAATTAACAAGTGAGTATATAACAAGATTTTAAGTATTTATGCTTCAGGTGTCTTAATATTGTGTTCTCGCATTTCTGTAAATTTTATAATAATTATATTAGTGATTAGTTCTACCTAATAATGAATTATTAATTTACTAGTCGTTTCCTGTCTTAGTTATTGTATTTTTCATAAACGCATTTTAGTTCTTTTAGTATTGATTCTTTTATGCTGAGTATTTTTGTTTATATTCGGTAACAATTTAATTTGTATGCAAATTACATAATATTTTAATGAACTCTCTCAGAAAATGGGTTGCTGATTTCAACATCAACGAAAAAAATATATCGTAACAAGTGAGAATATAACAAGATTTTAAATATTTATGCTTCAAGTGTGAACAATGTGTTCTAAAATTTATACAAATTTTATATTAACTATATTAGTTATTAATTTTACCTAATCGGGATAATTAATTTAGTTCTTTTGTGCTAAGAATTTCTATTTCTATTTAATAACATTAGAATTTTTTCCTAAAATGCATATAGTTATAAGCTCC
>CM063508.1:72017143-72042143 GCA_032207245.1 Pardosa pseudoannulata | reverse complement strand
TATACTTGTATGGCATTTGAAATATATATATATATATATATATATATATATATAGGATTATTAGCATATATGGATATACAATAATATTGTATTAATAAATATATATGGCGCAAGTTTTTTTATTAAAAAAAACGATATTTTAAATAACTTACTATATAAAGACTGTTTTATTGCCTTAACATATATATATTATATATATATATATATATATATATATATATATATATATATATATATATGTACTGTAAGAATGTGTAATGCTAACATGTGACAACGCAAAGCAATCATTCAGAAATATAAGGACATAGCATGCGCAGGTATACAGATCGTATATATAAATTAAGTAAGCAAGCAAAACTAACACATAGAATATATATTAATTCGAAAACACGTTTTACATCTTATTATGTCTTATTCATGCAAATATTTTGAGTAATCAGGTCAGTGTATTATTTCTATCTAACTGAACTGAGTTTAGACTAACTGTTTTTATGCATATGCATTATTGAATATTGGGCAATATTTAATAGCATATCTAGTAAGAACACGTATCTTTAAAAAGACCCATTCCATTTAGAGAACTACTTCAGTTAAAATGATAAGTCACTGAAGCGAAGCGAAATAAAAACCAACCAAAAAAAAAATAAATAAGTAAAAATAAAATAGTGAAGAGAAAAGAAGGAAAAATTAATTCCATATAAAATTCAAGCTCATAAATAAGTTTATAAATAAAATCTAGGAACACTAATTGTCTTAACTTATTGTTTATGGTACAATAGTTAGATAAAATATTTTATATTTTGTTATATCTTATTTATGCAGGTGTTTTGTTCAATGAAGTCATAGCATTATTTCTATTTATATCCATATGTTTAGATTTGATTGTATTTTCTATTTTATACATGTGCATTATTGGATTCACTGAGAAATATTTAAGGCATACCTTAAAAATATGAACTCTTGACACATTCTTAGAAAAATGATGTTTCACTTAGAAAATCATTACAGATAACAAGATAAATTACTTAACCAGGACGAAATGAAAACCATCAAAGTAAATAGAGACAAAATGAAGGAATTTCATATAAAACAGACGCACATAAATGCATTTAAAATTAAAAGCAAACGAAATTGATAGACAGATTATGATACAGCAATTAGATGGCATACTTCATATTTTGTTTCCTCTTATTTATGCCGGTATTGTTTTCTATCAAGTCATTAAATTGTTTCTATTTATGCTCCTTTTGTTAAGGTTTGATTTTTTTTTTTGTAATTGAATTTTACCCAGGAAAGTGTAATGGCACATATAATAAAATAAGAATATCTCACGTTTCCTTAAAAAAAACCGTATTGTTTAGGAAACTATCACAGTTAAAAAAAATTCACCAAATTGGGACCAAATAGAAACTGACAAAACAAGTAGAAAACAAATAAAAAGAAGGAATTCTATACAATAACGACTACACTCATACATTTTTAAATAAATTAAGTAAGTAAATATAACAGATAAATTATGGAACAGTAATTAGATGGCATATTTCTTACTTTGTTTTCTCCAATATATGCCGGTATCTTGTTCAATCAAGTCATTATATTATTTCTATTTTATATTCCTTGTGTTTAAATTTAATTTTATTTCATATTTTTATATGTATTATTGGATTTCACTCAGAAATAGTTAATGGCATATATAATAAAAATAAAAACCCCTTCACGAATCCTAAAAAAAAGCCGTTTCGTTTAGGAGACTTTCACAGTTAAAAAGAAAAGTCACCAACGAGGGACCAAATGAAAACTGACAAATCAAGTAGCCAAGAGAAAAAAAAGGAGGATTAAATTCTATAAAAAATAGACGCCCATAAATACATCAATAAATAAATTAGGAAAAGAAAATTAATAATCTAATTCAATGGCATATCTAATAAAAATTATAACCCCTTCATGTATCCTTAAAAAACCAGTTTGTTTGCGAAGCGATCACAGCTATAAAGAAAAGTCACCAAAGAAAGACCAAATGAAAACTGACAAATCAAGTAGCCAAGATTAAAAAAGGAGGAATAAATTCTATAAAAAATAGATACACTTAAATAAATTAATAAATAAAGTAAGAAAAGGAAATTAATAATCGAATTTAATGGCATATCTAATAAAAATAAGACCTCTTGCATGCGTCCTTAAAAAAAGCCGTTTCGGTTAGGAAACTATCACAGTTAAAAAGAAAAGTCACCAAAGTAGGACCAAATGAAAACCGACAAAATAAATAGCCAAGAGGAAAAAGGAGGAATAAATTCTATATATAAAATAGACACACATAAATACATTAATAAATAAAGTAAGAAAAGAAAACTAATAGTCAGATTATAATACAGTACTTAGAAAACATATTTTACATTTTGTTATTTCTTATTTATGCAAATAACTTAGCTAATTAAATCATTATATACTTTCTTTTTATCTCCTTTAGATTTGATTGTATTTCCTATTTTTATACGTATGAAGTATTGAATTGTACTCAGAAATATTTAATCGAATATCTAATAAAAATAAGATCCCCGTCATGTATCCTTAAAATAAAAGCCATCTCGTTTAGTAAACTATCACAGTTAAAAAGAAAAGTCACCAAAGTGAGACCAAATGGAAATTGACAAAACAAAGAAAAAGAAGGAATTCTATACAAATTCGTCTACACAGATACATTTTTAAATAAATTGAGTAAATCTAATAGATAGCTTATGATACAGTAATTAGATGGCATATTACTTACTTTGTTTTTCTTATATATGCCGGTATCTTGTTGAATCAAGTCATTATATTATTTCTATTTTATAGTCCTTGTTGTAAAAATAATAATGTTACGTTGGCCTAGTGTTTGAGACAGAAAATAAAACTCAAGAAACACATGAATGATAGGTCTTGATTAAATGATTTTATACAATAATAAATGCCTAAGGAATACAAATGAATCAACTTATCATTTTGTTGATTGAAGACTGCTCTCGAGTCGGCGTCAATCCTAAAACAAAAAAAAAATAGATTTGATTGTGTTTTCTATTTCTTTCACTCAGAAATAGTTAATGGCATATATAATAAAAATAAAAACCCCTTCACGAATCCTAAAAAAAAGCCGTTTCGTTTAGGAGACTATCACAGTTAAAAAGAAAAGTCACCAACGAGGGACCAAATGAAAAATAACAAAACAAGTAGCCAAGAGATAAAAAAGGAGGATTAAATTCTATAAAAAATAGACGCCCATAAATACATTAATAAATAAATTAAGAAAAGAAAATTAATAATCTAATTCAATGGCATATCTAATAAAAATAATAACACACAGCTATAAAGAAAAGTCACCAAAAAAGGACCAAATGAAAACGGACAAATCAAGTAGCCAAGATTAAAAAAGGAGGAATAAATTCTATAAAAAATAGATACACGTAAATACATTAATAAATGAAGTAAGAAAAAGGAAATTAATTATCGATATTAATGTCATATCTAATAAAAATAAAAACTCCTTCATGTGTCCTTAAATAAAAGCCGTTTCGGTTAGAAAACTATCACAGTTAAAAAGAAAAGTCATCAAAGTGGGACCAAATGAAAACTGACAAAATAAATAGCCAAGAGGAAAAAGGAGGAATAAATTCTATAAAAAATAGACACATATAAATACATTAATAAATAAAGTAAGAAAATAAAACTAATAGTCATATTATAATACAGTACTTAGAAAACATATTTTACATTTGGTTATCTCTTATTTATGCAAATAACTTAGCTAATTAAATCATTATATACTTTCTTTTTATCTCCTTTAGATTTGATTGTATTTCCTATTTTTATACGTATGCAGTATTGAATTTTACTCAGAAATATTTAATCGAATATCTAATAAAAATAAGATCCCCGTCATGTATCCTTAAAATAAAAGCCATCTCGTTTAGTAAAGTATCACAGTTAAAAAGAAAAGTCACCAAAGTGGGACCAAATGGAAATTAACAAAACAAGTACAAAACAAAGAAAAAGAAGGAATTCTATACAAATTCATCTACACAGATACATTTTTAAATAAATTGAGTAAATCTAATAGATAGCTTATGATACAGTAATTAGATTGCATATTACTTACTTTGCTTTTTCTTATTCATCTTGTGTATCTTGTTCAATCAAGTCATTATATTATTTCTATTTTGTAGCCTTTGTGTTTAGATTTGATTGTATTTTCTCTTTTTATATGTGTATTTTTGAACTTTACTCAGAAATATTTATTGGCATATCTAATAAAAATAAGAACCCCTTAACGAATCCTAAAAAAAGCTGTTTCGTTTAGGAAACTATCACAGTTAAAAAGATAAGTCACCAAAGGGAAATCTAATGAAAACTGACAAAACAAGTAGCCAAGACGCAAAAAGGAGGACTAAATTCTATAAAAAATATACACACATAAATACATTAATAAAGAAAGTAAGAAAAGAAAAGTAATAGGCTAATTTAATGGCATATCTAATAAAAACAAGAAACTCTTCATGTATCCTTAAAAAAACTGTCTTGTTTGTGAAACTATCACAGTTGAAAAGAAAGTCATCGAAGTGGGACCAAATGAAAACCGACAAAACAAGTAGCTAAGAGGGAAAAAAGGAAGAATTAATTCCGTAAAAAATAGACACACATAAATACCTTAATAAATAAAGTAAGAAAAGAAAATTAATAATCTAATTTAATGGCATATCTAATAAAAATAAAAACCCCTTCATGTGTTCTTTAAAAAAAAGCCGTCTTGTTTAGGAAACTATCACAGTTAAAAAGAAAAGTCACCAAAGTGGGACCAAATGAAAACCGACAAAACAAGTAGCCAAGAGGAAAAAAGGAGGAATAAATTCTATAAAAAATAGACACACATTAATACATTAATAAATAAAATAAGAAAAGGAAATTAATAATCTAATTTAATGGCATATCTAACAAAAATAAATTCCCTTTCGTGTGTCCTTAAATAAAAAAGCCTTTTCGTTTAGGAAGTTATCACTGTTAAAAAGAAAAGTCACCAAAGAGGGACCAAATGAAAACCGACAAAAGAAGTAGCCAAGAAGAAAAAAGGAGGAATAAATTCTATAAAAAATAGACACATAATTAATAAATAAAATAAGAAAAGAAAACTAATAGTTCAGATTGTAATACAGTAATTAGAAAACATATTTTATATTTTGTTATGTCTTATTTATGCAGATAACGTAGCTAATTAAGTCATTATATTCTTTCTTTTTATCTCCTTTAGATTTGATTGTATTTTCTACCTTTATACGTGTACATTATTGAATTTTACTCAGAAATATTTAATCGAATATCTAATAAAAATAAAACCCCTTATAATATCCTTAAAAAAAAGCCGTCTTGTTAACAAAACAAGTAGAAAACAAAGAAAAGGAAGGAATTCCATACAAATTGGTCTACACAAATACATTTTTAAATAAATTAAGCAAATCTAATAGATAGCTTAGGATACAGTGATTAGATGGCATATTTTTTTTAACTTTCTTTTCTCTTATTTATGCCGTATCTTATTCAATCAAGTCACTATATTATTTCTATTTTATAGTCCTTGTGTGTTGTATTTGAATGTATTTCCTGTTTTTATATGTGCATTATTGAATTTCACTCAGAAATATTTAACGGCATATCTAATAAAAATAAGAACTCCTTGGAAAATCCTAAAAAATGCCGTTTCGTTTAGGAAACTAGCACAGTAAAAAAAGATAAGTCACCACAGGACACATATAAATACATTAATAAATAAAGTAAGAAAAGAAAATTAATAGTTTGATTTAATGACATATCTAATAAAAATAAAAAAACCCTTCATGTATCCTTAAAAAAAAAGTATTGTTTTTGAAACTATCACAGTTAAAAAGAAAAGTCACCAAATTGGGACCAAATGAAAACCGACAAAACAAGTAGCCAAGAGGAAAAAAGGAGGAATAAATTCTATAAAAAATAGACACACATAAATACATTAGTAAATAAAGAAAAGAAAAGAAAGTTAATAATCTAATTTAATGGCATACCTAATAGAAATAAAATCCCCTTCATGTGTCCTTAAAAAAAAACCCTTCTCGTTTAAGAAACTATCACAGTTAAAAAGAAAAGTCACCAAAGTGGGACCAAATGAAAACCGACAAAACAGGTAGCCAAGAGGAAAAAAGGAGGAATTAATTCTATAAAAAATAGGCACTAATAAATACCTCAATAAATAAACTAAGAAAAGAAAACGAATAGTCAGTTTATAATATAGTAATTAGAAAACATATTTTATATTTTGTTACTCTTATTTATGCAGATAACTTAGCTAATTAAGTGATTATATTCTTTCTTTTTATCTCATTTAGATTTGATTGCATTTTCTGTTTGTATACGTGTTTATTATTGAATTTTACACAGAAATATTTAATCGCATATCTAATAAAAATAAGAATCATCTTCATATTATCTTAAAAAATGCTGTTTCGTTTAGGAAACTATCACAGTTAAAAAGAAAAGTCACCAAAATGGGACCAAATGAAAACTGACAAAACAAGTAGCCAAGAGTAAAAAGGAGGAATAAATTCTATAAAAAATATACGCACATAAATAATTTAATAAGGTAAGAAAAGAAAACTAATAGTCAGATTGTAATACTGTAATTAGAAAACATATTTTATATTTTGTTATCTCTTATTTATGCAGATAACTTAGCTAATTAATTCATTATATTCTTTCTTAGATTTGATTGTATTTCCTACTTTTATACGTGTGCATTATTGAACTTTACTCAGAAATATTTAATCGTTTATCTAATAAAAATAACACCCCCTTCATGTATCCTAAAAAAAAGCCGTGTCGTTTAGGAAACTACCACAGTTAAAAAGAAAAGTCACCAAAGTGGGACCAGATAAAAACCGACAAAACTAGTAGCCAAGAGAAAAGAAAGGAGGAAAAATTTCTATAAATACATTAGTAAATAATGGAAAGAAAAGAAATTTCATAATCTAATTCAATTTCATAACTAATAAAAATAAAAACCCCTTCATGTGTCCTTACAAAAAGCCTTCTCGCTTAGGAAACTATCACAGTTAAAAAGAAAAGTCACCAAAGGGGGACCAAATGAAAACCGACAAAACATTTATCCAAGAGGAGAAAAGGAGGAATTAATTTTATAAAAATAGGCACTAATAAATACCTTAATAAATAAAGTAAGAAAAGAAAACTAATAGTAAGTTTATAATATAGTAATTAGAAAACATATTTTATATTTTGTTATCTTTTATTTATGCAGATAACTTGGCTAATTAAGTCATTATATTCTTCCTATTTATCTCCTATAGATTGAATTATATTTTCTACCTTTATACTTGTACATTATTGAATTTTACTCAGAAATATTTAATCGCATATCTAATAAAAATAAGAACCTCCTTCACGTATCCTTAAAAAAAAAAGCCGTCTCGTTTAAGAAACTATCACAGTTAAAAAGATAAGTCGCCAAAACGGGACCAAATGAAAACCGACAAAACAAGTAGCGAACAGAGAAAAAAAGGACCTTAATAAATAAAGTAAGAAAAGAAAACTAATAGTAAGTTTATAATATAGTAATTAGAAAACATATTTTATATTTTGTTATCTTTTATTTATGCGGATAACTTGGCTAATTAAGTCATTATATTCTTCCTATTTATCTTCTATAGATTGGATTATATTTTCTACCTTTATACTTGTACATTATTGAATTTTACTCAGAAATATTGAATCGCATATCTAATAAAAATAAGAACCTCCTTCACGTATCCTTAAAAAAAAAAGCCGTCTCGTTTAGGAAACTATCACAGTTAAAAAGATAATTCGCCAAAACGGGACCAAATGAAAACCGACAAAACAAGTAGCGAACAGAAAAAAAAGGACCTTAATAAATAAAGTAAGAAAAGAAAACTAATAGTAAGTTTATAATATATCAATTAGAAAACATATTTTATATTTTGTTATCTTTTATTTATGAAGATAACTTGGCTAATTAAGTCATTATATTCTTCCTATTTATCTCCTATAGATTGGATTATATTTTCTACCTTTATACTTGTACATTATTGAATTTTACTCAGAAATATTGAATCGCATATCTAATAAATATAAGAACCTCCTTCACGTATCCTTAAAAAAAAAGCCGTCTCGTTTAAGAAATTATCACAGTTAAAAAGATAAGTCGCCAAAACGGGACCAAATGAAAACCGACAAAACAAGTAGCGAACAGAAAAAAAAGGACCTTAATAAATAAAGTAAGAAAAGAAAACTAATAGTAAGTTTATAATATATCAATTAGAAAACATATTTTATATTTTGTTATCTTTTATTTATGAAGATAACTTGGCTAATTAAGTCATTATATTCTTCCTATTTATCTCCTATAGATTGGATTATATTTTCTACCTGATTGTTTTAGAATTTTTTCATTATATTTTTTTACGATTGTATAATTCTTGTATTTATCATTTTTATCAACATTTTCGTTCATTTTATAAATTAAGTGGTATTTATATTTTGTAGAATCGTAACAGTGTCTTTTTTTCATTGTAATTTATATCCTTACAGTATTTATTTATTTATTTAAAATACAGTAAACTGTACATTAATAGTTTTAATAACTTTGTTGAAATAAAATACATGATTATTAAATATATTTTCTTAGACTAGCTTCTTGCTTCAGATAATATAACTTCTAAATTATTCTTAGTGGTATTTATAATTTTGTAGAATCGTAATCTTTATAAAGGTGTCTTTTGTTCTGCGTTGTAATTTATATCCTTACAGTATTTATTTATTTAAAATACAGTAAACTGTACATTAATAGTTTTACCAACGTTGTTGAAATAAAATACAAGATATTAATTAAATATATTTTCTTAGACTAGCTCCTTGCTTCATATAATATAACTTCTAAATTATTCTTAAAGGTATTTATAATTTTGTAGAATCGTAATCTTTATAAAGGTGTCTTTTGTTCAGCATTGAAATTTATATCCTCACAGAATTTATTTATTTAAAATATAGTAAACTAGACTTTAATAGTTACTTAAAAAACGTTGCTTAAAAAATACACGATAATAATTAATTATATTTTCTTAGACTAGCTCCTTGCTTCATATAATATAACTTCTAAATTATTCTTAGTGGTATTTATAATTTTGTAGAATCGTAATCTTTATAAAGGTGTCTTTTGTTCAGCATTGAAATTTATATCCTCACAGAATTTATTTATTTAAAATATAGTAAACTAGACTTTAATAGTTACTTAAAAAACGTTGCTTAAAAAATACACGATAATAATTAAATATATTTTCTTAGACTAGCTCCTTGCTTCAGATAATATAAATTAAAACATTGATAATTGTTGATGCTTTGTATTTTATATCGATTTCTATCTGTTTCTGCTATGAAGAAAAACTGTATCCATCCTTATCTTAAAATAGTTTATTCTTGTCATACAGCTCTTTATTATACAGTTATTTACAGTTTATTTCAGAATTTTAATTTCATTTTTCAAATGTATTTTCTACGATTATCATTTAGTAAAAAGTTCTTGCAATAATTTAACATATTTGTGAACACATTTCTAACAAAGATAATATGATAAAATAAAATACATAAACGTAGTCTCTGTCATTTTATTTTATATCTCTCTATGCTCTCTATAACTCACCATCAATATTTAGTTATTTAAAATATAATAATTAATTTCAGACATTTAAAAAATTTTTTGTACTACATCTATACTAATTGCATGAAATATTAAATTTATAAAAATGAAAATATTCCTCTATGAGATAGTATTCGACATTCTCTATCAGAACCAAAATAATGTAAGCAGCACTAAAATCCTAAGACCAATGTATATTGTTCTAAAAATGTATTGTATTGTTGTAATTATTCTTATTGTATTGTTCTAAATATTGTATGGTTTTGTTCTAATATTTATAATAATTTTAAAATGTAGCAAAACCCATAAATAGAGACGATTAATTTTATTTTAATACTTTAAAAGTTGATGCAAATAATTACTTTAAATGTCCTGTTGGTAAAAGAGATAATCATGATTTTCTGTAATGGTATAATAATAATACGATTTTAAGGTTTTCTTCACATATCAAATTCATTTCTTCATTTTGTATTTTTTCCAATATGTTAAGGTCACTTAGTGTGGAAGCTATGAATTTTTATCGATCGCATGACCCACTATCGTGTGGGATTAACATTTCAATATTATTTAAGAAAGATAATGTTTCTTATAAAGAACTTCAATACAAATTTGACTTAACGATGGTCGATTGGTTAGGGTGCTGGCCTTCGATAGGGGAGTTCGTGGGTTCGAATCCCACAGTGGCATGGATGTTCGTAGCCAATCGGAATAGGTTTTAAGCTGTAGGTCCCGGTCTCAATAACCCTAATGTTGCAAAAAGTAGACCGTAGCACTCCAAACCAGACCAGACCAATGCAATTTTGAAGATCTTTTAAACGGTTTAATGTCTTAATCCAAAAAACGTCCTCCTAGAAGAAAAAAATCACATTGACATGCTTAAAATTATTGATATTTTTTCCTTATTAAAAATATTAACATATTGCATCAAACTGTAACATATCTAAATCTATTGAGTTCATAATATTGATGTAATTGTTATTCCAGAAAGATTGTTTCTTTATTAAAACACCAACATAGTTTTTGAAGATCTTTCAAATAGTTTAACTCTATATATCTGAAAAATATAATTAAATCAACAAAAAATTTATTTTACATGTTACAATTTAATAATTATTTTATTTAACAATTATAAAATTTAATATATTCATTGTTAGAAAGAATAATTCCGTTATGTTTAGATATTATATAAATATATATATATATATATATATATATATATATTACATTTACAAAGAAGTAAATGTTGGTACATATAGAATCTCTCTTTGATTATTTTTAGTTTCTAAGAAGAAAACACTCGACAAGTTTTATGTAATCAACTTCTTTTTTATTATTATATTATATAAAATAATATAGTTATATATTATGTATATATTCTTCCTTTGTATTAAATTTTATTAGTGTTCATAATGTCATTAAAATATGTACTGTTTAAAAAACGATATACAATATAAACAATATTTTTCTTAAATGACCAGAGACATTTAAAATTTGAATAACTAAAAATAAGACATTCAAAACTTCATTATTAAGTTCGCATTTATTTAGTTGTAGGGAAGGAAGGTTTAAATCGGTACTATTCTGCAATATTGTTTTTAAGCGTAAAAAAAAAAAAACACAAATTAAAAAAAAAAAAAATATATATATATATATATAATATATATATATATATATAGTTTATATATATTTAATAAAAATATATATTACATTATTATCATATCTTATCTCCATTTTAAGTTAAGAGAAGAAAAATAGATTTTCTCACTGTTGGTCGTGTTATAGACAAAAATTTACCTGTAGGAAAAACTTTGAAATATATCAAAGAATTTAAGTCTGGGTCTTTGATTCATTTATATAAAAAAGTTTAATTAAATTAAAAAGTATTTGGAAATATTAATTTAAATAATTTATATATACATATATATATATATATATAAATATATATATATATATATATATATATATATATATATATATATTATATATATACATATATAAGGGAATTAATCTACATGCTTATTTTTGTGGGACTTTAATTGACAGAAATATTAATTTCTTCACTCTTTAAAGTATAATATCCAGTGATGCTGGACGAAATGCTTCATAAAGATATTTGCTGAAAATTTCGAATATTTTAAAATTCCCCTCTTTTTGTTCTAGAAATAGTTAGACTCAAAATACACTTAATAATGGTTTATAATGGTTAAATAATGGTTTTTACATTTTTAGGAATATTTTTCGAAAAATTAATTTTTAAAAACTATTTTACGATACAGATATTATAATTGTCCTCTACATTTTACAAATTTTTCTATTTACTTTTCTTTTTTTTACTTTAGTACTTGTATCATTGAAAAATCCAAAACTTTCTCTCTCAAACTGTGTAAGGAAAAAATATTTCGACATAATTTTAAAGACTCAAAATTTGACTTAATAAATTTATGAATTTTTATTGGAATGACACGATATTTTCCCGAACACGAAGATGCTGTAAATAAGTTTACTTAAAGTTTAAAATTTCTTTAAAACATTATTGTTTTAAAAAATATTTTCTGTTTTTGTCAAAACGCTAATTGCATTAAAAATAATTTTTCTTCTGTATGTACAAATATTATCAGTTTTTAGGCTTAAAAATGTGCTCCATTCATCTACAGTCCAAATAATATACTTTAACATAAAAAATATCAAAATTCATATTTACCTGACCATCTCCAGATACTTCAGACAGTTGAAATAGTTTTACCTTTGTTTAACTTTAAGGCTTTACACTTATGGTCAATCTTTTACTTTTAAACAACAACGTAACAAAAGTCTTTAACTCTTTACTTTTATTGCAGTAAGAATGAAATATTATGTGGGTGTGGCTTTTAAACCATATATTGTTTAATAGCTAAAGCAGTTTGAATAACTATCCCTAATAGGAGAAATATTAGATAATATATGAAGAAGATTATGAAAGTGTATATGTGAAATTCTATTATATATTCTAAAGGCGGCTAGTCTCATGTATCACAGAAAACATATCGGGTAAAAATAACTATTAACAGCATGAAAAGTGTAATATATCTTAAAACATATTTTATTAGGTATAACTGCTTGATTAGTTGTCAGGTAGTAAGATTTAGAGCTAAAATAAAAGAAATGAATCTGTAAAAATATATAATTTGCCATAAATGACACTATAATACGATTATCTGTTTTACTCTACAGTAGAGTTATCCTGGGTGGTAAAAAAGCTTCCACATTCAGTGGTAAATTTTGTTGCAGAACAATTAAATTTCTGGCTCAAAAAGTTAATTTCCTTTCAAGAATGTTTCAACATAAGAAGAGCTGAATTGCCATCATTGATATTAGATATGTTACACAAAATATGTAGAAGATAGAGAAAAATATATGTACAAAATTCTATTGAAAAAAAAAAGAATCGGTAAAAATATATAATTTTTCTAAATTGTCAACATGATACGATTACTTAATTTTGGCTACAACACAGTTCTTCTGGGAGGTAAAAATGATGCATAGTGACACGTAAAATTGGGTAAGAAATAACTAATAATTAACAATTTAAAAAACTAATATATCATGAAACACAGAATTTTCACTAAAACTCTAATAATGATTAGTTGTCAGGTTATAGGATTTATAGCTAAAATAAAAAAAAATAAATGACCTAAAAAATAAACGCATAATTTATCATGAATTGCATCATAAGATGATTACCTAATTAATTTATTCTGCAGTACAGGTGGTAAAAATGGCTTCCACTTTCAGGACAAAGTTTTGTTTGGGGACAAATGAAACCTTCCTTAAGTTAATTTCTTATCAGGAATGTTTAAGTGTAAGATCTATAGTACAAAACTAAATTTATTAAAATCACAGCTTGTCAATCGACAACTTGTGCATGTTACATATATGACTGGTGATTACCTGGATGAGTTTCCGAAAACAAGATTAAATAAATTATTGCATTATTTAAGAGTCTAAATATGCAAAGCAAATTGCAATTTGTTTATGTGCTGATATTTATTTGCTTAAATATTTTTTTAAACTCTAATAGGAAACAAATGTATAGGATAAAATAAAATCCAACATTTATTTTCAACTTGTTGAAAGAATTGACATTTATTTTGTTTTGAATACTTAAACGTTGAAAAAACGTTTCCTAACGATACAATACATTTTCCCTTAAAATTTACATGCTTTGTCATTCAAGAAAAATTAAGTTATTCTATAAATAAAACAACGATAATATTGCCCAAAATATATTTTGAGCTCAAGAAACTAGAAAGAACAGTCTCAAGAAATTAGAGTAACAAAGAAATAAATTCCTGCAATCGATTATTACATCGAATAGTAACCTTACGGTATATTACTGTAATTGCTTTCCAATAGAAAGGTTTCATCAAATGCTACTTTACATCGAAAACGAATATCTTTAAATCGATATTTTGCAAACCATCCCTCAACCGTAAAGAAACAAAACTAAAAATTCCATCTCCATGAGCGCTTTTGAAAATCATGTGACTTTTTTCCCCTTCGAAATAGATGAATTTATTTCTGCTTTGTCTTTGCCTTTTAAATGCGATGGGAGAAATGGGTAGGGGGGTATAGATGTTGCTAAAAGAAATGAAAATAAAAAAAAAACCCAAAGCGAACCGTTTTCAAGAGACGTATAGATTCATCATCAGAGACATTCTAATTTGTCTTCTTTATTTCAATCTTTAATTTCGCCTGTCAGGATCTTTGAGAGGAGGGGTGGGTTGGCGAGGAATGTGCGATCGCTATGATCATTTGTTACCATCATCAAATTCCGCGCCGTTTTAAAATCGGACTTCTCTCTGGAGGAGAAAGAGGAAGTAATACGCTGAATTTTAAATGTCCTGACATGAGGAAAATTGATTCTGGTGATGAAGCAGTCACAGAAATTTGGCTAAAAGTTTCTATATATTTGGGGTATGTTTCCACATTTCTGGCCAGTTTACGGTTGATTATTTAATCCATCGCCATTTCAAGTTCTGCGAGCCTTAAAGCTGGGAAATTAGAGCTATGCCTGAAGTGAAATGAATTGTGTTATGATATCTCATTACCTTCATAACTACTTGTATCTGAGTCACTAGGCCTACGAAAAGTACTTTTTAATTTAAATTAACCTCTTACAGTCCATTGTTCCCAATAGGGAACATAATATTAATACAACTATTTAAAATTAAACTTCATCAATATTGAAATAAAAAAATTAACAAATGTATTAAAAGGATTATTCGATTTTTTTAAATAAAAGCTATATTTCTATGATTAATAGAAAAATGTATAAAAAATCCTAAAAATGACCCTTTTCATCATTTTCTATAGAGCACAAATTAAAAATTCATATAAATGTAAAAATACATCTAATGCATCTAAAATCCGATTGTTATCCTTAAAACAACTTTAATTTAATTAAAAAATATGAAATTCGGCATTAATAATCAGAAATGTACCTGGAATAATTTATTAATTATTGATGTTCCTAATTGGGAGCAATGGACTGTTGCCGCTATACTCGACGAAATAATTTCCTCTATGGAGAGCATTTCTTGAAAGGGGATTCCCCTTGAGTAGGAAATGAAGGGGAATTCCATAATTTTATAAAAGGGCATTTCAATTCTATAAGAAGTCTAGTGTGTTCGCTTCTCAGATATTATTTTGAAAGGTGTTAAATGTATTTTGTCTGTGAACTACAAGTTGCAACCGCTCTTCTAAGAATTGCACCAAGGAAAGTTAGGTCTCAACCTGGACTCAAAGTTTACCGTCCTATATCACAGAGAAAAAGTCATGGCCATTTTCGTGTGAAAACAACACAAGGTAGATGTGCACAGTGCACATTAAATGCAAGATTAGCTTAAAATGAGTGCAAGAAAAAATTGCATCTCCATTGCTTTTCAATATATCATGGCATAAAGGTATAAACTCATATTTTTTATATTTCTATAAGAAAATATTGTTTTTATTTAAATTTATAATTTTCAAACTTTATTGATATCTGTGCTTAAATTTAAAAATAAATTTTAAATTCATTCTAGTTATTTTTCTTATTATTTAATATTTAATATTACATCATTCTACTCAATTTGTGAATCCAGTGTATAGTCAGAAGTGGCCAATGTTCCCAATTGGGAACATCATAAAAATCGTAAAAGAATTTTTTTTTTCCACAATTAAATAACTAACATACCTTAACTGGAGCATTAGAAGGCAAGATATGCAAAAAAATAATTTAAAATATATCTGGATCTGAATTCGGTCTGTAAATGGTTAACTGAACTCTTATGTACAAGATGAGAATGAAACATTTTTGTATTGAAAACTAGCATATAGCCCGTCATATGACGGGATTAGTAAAATTTTTAACTTTCCAGAATTGTAAAGTACTCTATGAGGCAAGTAAAAAAAGGGTTTGTTTTTTCGCTGCGAATTATTTGGTACACTCTCAGTAATTTGTTTATCTTCATACTCGTATAAAGTCTTCCGATACTAAGAATGCAGTTTATAATCGCGTTGAATTCATTTAGAAAGATAATTTAAAGTTTTCTTAGCTACGTCTAAATTATCGTTAAGTTCTTCCTATTTTTTTAGCCAAAGTAATTAATGGAAAGAACGAAACTATCCTTTCCACTAAACCCTGGAGGTAGATAGAATTTGTTGTTAATACTCAATAATTTGTTTATCTTCATACTCCTCTAACGTCTCCTGACACAGTGAATGCAGTTTAGAATCATGTTGAATTCATTTAGTCAAACAGTGTGGTTATGTATGAAAAACAAACACAAAAACTTCTTAATTTTCTAAACATATGTAACTTAAATGCTATTTATTTATTAGCCTGTGAAATAGACTCCTAGAATTTTATGAAAAGAATTTGTTGTTAATACTAGTGATAAAATTTTCATTGCAACAAAAAATAATTGGTGATTCAATTTAAAACTATCACATATGTACATAATCTATTATTTATGCCAAATGTGAAAGAAAATTATTTGCGTAATATCTCAGTTCAGTGATAAAAAATATGAAAATAATGCAGACGATATTTAAATAATTTTAAATAAGAAATGATTAAATGAGATGGTTAAAGAAATGATGTCATAATGCTAGAAAAAATGTTATTTTTACCTATTTATTATGTGATAAACTTAATACCCTGCTCAAAACCGGGGAAAATAGGGCTTGATATAATGGCATTAAATTACCGAAAAGGGGAGAGGAGTGGATTTCGAACGTTTTAAGAACTTGCTTTGCATTTTGCTAACCATAGTCATTTAGTCAAGCAATGTGGTTATGTATAAAAACAAACACACAAACGAACAAACTTCTTAATTTTCAAAGATATATAACTTAAACGCTAGATACTTATTAGTCCTTGAAATAAACTCCTAGACTTTTATGAAAAGAATTTATTGTTAATACCCGTGATAAAATTTTCATTGCAACAAAAAATAATCGATGATTCAATTTAAAATTATCACATATGTACTTAATCTATTATTTATGCCAAATATGAAAGAAAATTATTTACGTAATATCTCAGTTCAGTGATAAAAAGTATGAAAATAATGCAGACGATATTTAAATAATTTTAAATAAGAAATGATTAAACGAGATGGTTAAAGAAATGACGTCATAATGCTGGAGAAAAAATGTATTTTTTACCTATTTATTATGTGATAAACTTAATACCCTGCTCAAAACCGGGGAAAATAGGGCTTGATATAATGGCATTAAACTATCGAAAAGGGGGGAGGAGTGGATTTCGAACGTTTTAAGAACTTGCTATGCATTTTGCTAATCATAGTCATTTAGTTAAGCAGTGTGGTTATGTATAAAAACAAACACACAAACGAACAAACTTCTTAATTTTCAAAGCTATATAACTTAAAAGCTAGATACTTATTAGTCCTTGAAATAAACTCCTAGACTTTTATGAAAAGAATTTGTTGTTAATACCGGTGATATAATTTTCATTGCAACAAAAAATAATCGATGATTAAATATAAAATTATCACAAACGCACCTATTCTATTAATTAAGCCAAATATAAAAGAAAATTATTTACGTATTAACAGTTCAGTGATAAAACGTATGAAAAATATGCAGATGATATTTAAATTATTTAAAAAGGAAATGATTAAATGAGATGGTTAAAGGAATGACGTCATAATGCTAGAAAAAAAATGTTATTTTTACTTATTTATTATGTGATAAACTTAATACCCCGCTCATAGCCTGGGAAAATAGGGCTTGATATAATGGCATTAAACTATCGAAAAGGGGGGAGGAGTGGATTTCGAACGTTTTAAGAACTTGCTTTGCATTTTGCTAACCATAGTCATTTAGTCAAGCCGTGTAGTTATGTATAAAAACAAACACACAAACGAACAAACTTCTTAATTTTCAAAGCTATATAACTTATAAGCTAGATACTTATTAGTCCTTGAAATAAACTCCTAGACTTTTATGAAAAGAATTTGTTGTTAATACCGGTGATATAATTTTCATTGCAACAAAAAATAATCGATGATTAAATTTAAAATTATCACATATGCACCTATCTATTATTTTAGCCAAATATAAAAGAAAGCTATTTACGTATTAACAGTTCAGTGATAAAACGTATGAAAAATATGCAGATGATATTTAAATTATTTAAAAAGGAAATGATTAAATGAGATGGTTAAAGGAATGACGTCATAATGCTAGAAAAAAAATGTTATTTTTACTTATTTATTATGTGATAAACTTAATACCCCGCTCATAACCTGGGAAAATAGGGCTTGATATAATGGCATTAAACTATCGAAAAGGGGGGAGGAGTGGATTTCGAACGTTTTAAGAACTTGCTTTGCATTTTGCTAACCATAGTCATTTAGTCAAGCCGCGTAGTTATGTATAAAAACAAACACACAAACGAACAAACTTCTTAATTTTCAAAGCTATATAACTTATAAGCTAGATACTTATTAGTCCTTGAAATAAACTCCTAGACTTTTATGAAAATAATTTGTTGTTAATACCGGTGATATAATTTTCATTGCAACAAAAAATAATCGATGATTAAATTTAAAATTATCACATATGCACCTATCTATTATTTTAGCCAAATATAAAAGAAAGCTATTTACGTATTAACAGTTCAGTGATAAAACGTATGAAAAATATGCAGATGATATTTAAATTATTTAAAAAGGAAATGATTAAATGAGATGGTTAAAGAAATGACGTCATAATGCTAGAAAAAATGTTATTTTTAAATATTTATTATGTGATAAATTAATAAATTTAACCTCTGCTAGACTTAAAATAGGGCTTGAAATAATAACATTAAAGGCTGAAAAAGGGGAAGAGGTGAATTAACATTACTCCCTTTGAATTTTACTAACACTAACTCATCAAGTATCCAATGTGGATGCTCTATCCATTCCAGGTCCAGCTGCTTCATAAATTCGACGATAGACTGACATATAACTTAGGTTATTATTATATAGGGGATTTGGATTGTTATATTTCATTTATTTGACTGAAAAATTGTTATCTCTGTTAATTTTCCCAATATTTAAGTCTGTTAGATTCAAATATCGTCAAGTACGGAATTCGTGTGAGTTCACTGATATATTAAATGCAACTCCCAACGCTTTCCTTTCTGATTAACTGATTTGTGAATACAACTTTGTTATTGGTAATGTAGAGAAATCATTATTTGATCATATTGAACATTGTAAATAAACAATGAAAAGAAACTAAGTAATCTCATAATTGCATGGTGTCCGCTCATTAAAGATCAAAGTCTATAAACACATATAGGAAATAATTGATGATCCAAATTCATCACTTTATTGTCAATTAGTTTAATAAATATTAAGGGGGAGGGATGCAACTTCCATGGTGCACGAGCTCAAGTAACACGTTTCCTCTGGTTAGTGCTAAATGAGAGACAACCTCAGTGGTATACCTGGGTTACCCATGAGAAAATTTGAGTCATGTAATCAAGCTAATCTGGTTTATCATTACAATAAACCCGTATTTTAGTTCCATTGTACAATTGGAAAGGTTTTAACTGAAAAACAAAATTATGGATAAAGAACAAGTAATGTGTATTAAACTTTTACACTGTGTCGTATTACACAGAAACAGGCAAAGGAAATACATTCTACCGAGACTAAATTTAGAATTACCATATAAGGCGATTTCACGCAGCAGGCCACATCTCAACTTGTGACAATTCTGGCTTTAGTTTCTAACGGAAGGGCAGTTTATTATTTGTCTACTGGCTGTTGTAAACATGAAAATGAATGGGTAGGGCATTATAGTAGTTCGTGACGTTGCGACAAATTGCTCTATTGAAAAAGAAAGTTCTGTATAAAGTTAGGAGGTATTACGTCTTTAAGGTATCCGTCTACTTTGAAAACGTCATTTTTTGACAAAAATCATAATTTTTTTTTTATTTTTCCATTGTAAAATTTCAACTTTTAGGCTTCTAAATCTGTTTATTTTTTGCCTCTACAGCATTTTAAAGAAAAGTTACAGTTGTTTAACCATCAGCGATCAGCTGTCAAAACAAACCGGAAGTAGCGACTTCGGAACCGGAAGTTGTGAATTTAAACACCTTTAAAGAGAAATTTTTGGACAAAACTTTTTAAATTTTCATGAAGATTAGTTTAAACATTTTTCTAGTATTTTTAATAATTAGCAACTTGGCAATTAAAAAGTTTTGAAGCAAGAAATTGTAGGGAATTTTGAACATGTATTTTAATTTTTTAATAGTTAAAGTTGCTTTCATAAACTTCAAATATGTTTTTCTCAGAAAGGTATTTTTAATAAAATGTTGAAACTTAAAATGTGATTTCTCAAAAAGTTCTTAAAATATTTTGTTGAAAATTATTATGAATGCTTTTGATAGTATTTTCTAGTAAATGACCTAAAAGCTTTAAATTTGGATAATTTTTAATGATGTACACTCATAGTGCGGTATAAAGGTAATGAAAATTCATTAAAAATTGAAAGTGTATAATTTTTAAGGACCAAAATTTTTACCAAATGTAAATTAAGCAAAGATTTTAGATGATTCACTAGTCCAGTGTATAAGAAATGTGTGGCATCAAAGAGTATTGAAATAATTTAATTTATTGAAAAATTAGGCCTTTTGAAAAAACCCGATTTTTTTACTAATTTTTTTTATTTATTAGAAATTTTATAAAAACTTCTCCAGGAATAAATTTTTTAAGTGCAATTCTCTATGATAATATAAAACATAAATCTAAAAATGTAAAAACATAGACTAGTTTCTACGTTTAAATAAAAATGTTCTCCGAACGTAGACGGACACCTTAAAAGACTGAGGGTATGAAAAAAAATGCTTATATTTTACCTAAGTCCCTTGTTTGCTACTCGAATCTTAATTTTTGGGATCCCATGGTTTAGAGATAATTCTGAATATTTTAAAATATCCTGATTAAGAGGAAAATCTAAATTACGGACTTGATCAAAATGTAGTGAAACGTTTATACATTTAAGAATTAAGAGACAAAGACTTAAGAGCTAATACATATTCATTATTAATTTATCAAATTACGTTTTATACATAACAAAGTTCAGTTAAATATAATAACTATTATATATAAAAAGGGTTAATTTTTCACTTGATGACAGCTTCGAAGAACCAGACTTTTAGAAACTGTAAGACTGATATAAGCCCGGAACAAAAAGTCTATATGGATCTACGGTTTAGGAGCACAGCATTAAATTTTTGGGATCCCATGGTTTAGAGATAATTCTGAATATTTGAAAATATCCTGATTAAGAGGAAAATCTGAATTACGGACTTGATGAAAATGTAGTGAAACGTTTATACATTTAAGACTTAAGAGACAAAGACTTAAGAGCTAATACATATTCATTATTAATTTATCAAATTACGTTTTATACATAACAAAGTTCAGTTAAATATAATAACTATTATATATAAAAAGGGTTAATTTTTCACTTGATGACAGCTTCGAAGAACCAGTCTTTTAGAAACTGTAAGGCTGATATAAGCCCGGAACAAAAAGTCAGTATGGATCTACGGTTTAGGAGCACAGCATTAAATTTTTGTTATCCCATGGTTTAGAGATAATTCTGAATATTTGAAAATATCCTGATTAAGAGGAAAATCTGAATTACGGACTTGATGAAAATGTAGTGAAACGTTTATACATTTAAGACTTAAGAGACAAAGACTTAAGAGCTAATACATATTCATTATTAATTTATCAAATTACGTTTTATACATAACAAAGTTCAGTTAAATATAATAACTATTATATATAAAAAGGGTTAATTTTTCACTTGATGACAGCTTCGAAGAACCAGACTTTTAGAAACTGTAAGACTGATATAAGCCCGGAACAAAAAGTCTATATGGATCTACGGTTTAGGAGCACAGCATTAAATTTTTGGGATCCCATGGTTTAGAGATAATTCTGAATATTTGAAAATATCCTGATTAAGAGGAAAATCTGAATTACGGACTTGATAAAAATGTAGTGAAACGTTTATACATTTAAGACTTAAGAGACAGAGACTTAAGAGATAATACATATTCATTATTAATTTATCAAATTACGTTTTATACATACCAAAGTTCAGTTAAATATAATAACTATTATATATAAAAAGGGTTAATTTTTCACTTGATGGCAGCTTCGAAGAACCAGACTTTTAGAAACTGTAAGACTGATATAAGCACGGAACAAAAAGTCTATATGGATCTACGGTTAAGGAGCACAGCATTAAATTATAAAAATTCTTATATGACTGGATAATTTGAGCTGTGTAAAAATAATGTTACGTTTGCCTAGTGTTTGAGAAAGAAGAAATTAATACTCATTAATAAACACATAGACAAATATGTCTTGATTAAATGAATTTATACAATTAAATAAATGCTTAAGGAATACAACTGTAATCAACTTATCATTTGTAGATATCGAAAACTGCTCTCGAGTCGGGGTCGGCATTAAAAAACAATATGGCGAAGATTTTTCTCAAAAGGTTTTTTTCCGCAAGCCGCGGATGCCAGCCTTTCACCTTCTACTCCTTAACCTTCTACTCAAAAAATCCGACTGCCTCGATTGAAAAAAAAACAAAACAGGGTTCCACTGCAGAACGGCGGGGGGTCAAAATCCCTCAAACCAACGGGCCCTTCTATTGGTTGAGAGAAGTCTGAAGTTTCTTTTTAGTTCAAACCGGTCCTGTTCTGGTATGCCTTTGACGATGATTCACAGGAAGAGGTAAAAAAGAGCAGAACCGAATGTAAGTTATTGTTACAAGCTGATAATTTAGTACAAATAAATTTCAAGTATTGAAAAAAATTTCGTTTACTATAACTGTTTCTTGGGAGTATGTTTTATTGTATACACATATTGAATATATATACATATTACAACTGTTTAAATAAGCATTTATTATTTTATATGTCATTAAATTATTTCTCTAAATAAATAATAAGTTGCGAATTTTATTGCAAGTGCATTTGTTCTGGAATTTATATTGATTTCAATTCAAATGTTAAAATATCAGAAATTCTCAAATTTTTCTAAAATGTTCAAAATTCAAAATTTATAGTTGAATCTAATCATCTACTTCTTATGGGCGGAAATTGATTTTGTTCAGTCCTGGGCAAATACGTGACATATATTCTGTCGCCAAGGCCAAACATTTTCGTCACAAGGTCCTTCAAATACTTGCTTCAGAGGCATACTCTCGTACTGATCAATAAACTACAAATTCGAATGCTGTTGGGGATGCAATCAGATGTTGGAGCATTTAACGGACGCGTGCTGCTTCTTAATAGACCTCGGGCTATTCGTCATCCGACGGATGAATTCCACTTGTTGCATCAATACCCGCTTTAATAACACACGCAACAACATGCAAACCGGACTGAACAAAATATTATGAAATGAATAGCATTTTGATGTGGAGCATATGTAGGGATAAGTACGCTTTGAGTTTGTATTTGATATAAGAGGAGAGATGAGTAAAATTTATTTTCCTCCCTAATTTTAAAACAAAAAATAGATTTTTTTATAAAGATGTTGACATTCTCGTAATGATTTATTTTTCATCTTGATACCAAGTAAATGTATTTGATGATGTGTAAAAGTAATAACATATTGAAAAACAAGGAGCAATTGTATGCCTCCGTCAAATGAATATAAATGTTTTGGGGCAAGAATTAGAATTTTGATTTTCTTTACTAACTTGGAATACGATTAAAGTATACTATAGCCCAATAAGCACTTACCTGCAGGAAATATAATAAAAGTATTGAGAAGAACTTTAAAAAATATAGTAATATAGCATAATTCATAAAGAATTTATGGTACTAAAAAACATTTTCTATCAATTAATAAACAACAAAGAGTAAAGATAATATTATCGAATTAATTGAATTTTTGACGCGTAACAGTATAAAAAGTAAGTCCACTTTGGATTAATATTTGATATAAGAGTAAAGATGAGTGAGAAATGTACAATTACACATGTATACTGATTTTGGAGGACATTGTGACCACAAAACTATTTTATGTGGCACACCGTCTTTGGTGAATACAAAGCTTTTTTAACTGTGTACTAATTTACAAGGCTTTTTACAATTACGATTTCATATGTGTTTCTGCAAAAAACGATTTTTTAGTATCGCAGAAAATATGAACTGGGTCAAGTATAATTAAACGGTCAAAAAATATTAATTTAATTAAAGATCATAAGACGATATTAATTTTTTTTCTCATGGGCTTGGAATCTCGGTATTTATACTGCTTCTCATGAAAAATTCCAGTTGTATGAAGAACATTGTTATAGTTGTTTTTTGTTATGGGAACATCGCAGAAATATATACACAATGTTATTTTTAGGTATAGCAATTAGACTATTTACGAAGTATCGCCTTGACTAACAGATCAAAACCCCATGCAACTTTCTCTATAACTAGCATTTAGCCTGTCATATGACAGGATTAGTAAAATTTTTAATTTTCCAGAATTGTGAAGTACCCTATGAGGCAAGTAAAAAAAGGTTTTGTTTTTTTGGCTAAGAATTATCTGGTACAAGCTCAATAATTTGTTTATCTTAATACTTCTCTAAAGTCTTCTGATACAGTGAATGCAGTTTAGAATCATGTTGAATTCATTAAGTCAAACCGTGTGGTTATGTATAAAAAATAAAACACCAACAAACAAACTTCTTAATTTTCAAAGATGT
>CM063508.1:71962143-72012143 GCA_032207245.1 Pardosa pseudoannulata | reverse complement strand
AGAGAAAAAGTAATTGCTTGCTATTTTTGTCAAGCTTTAATTGGATTCTTTTATCAAATAGAAGTTACTTTAGAAGTCTTGGAAACTTTAAAATAGTTTTTGATTTGGTTGCATTTCTGTTACTCTAACAGTTTGTTAGAATCTTTTAATGACATTGCCCTTTTTGTTGCATCATTAAACGAGCAGCGTCAGCTGTGTAGAACCTGAACAAAAGTGAGCGTATTATTTTGCCAATATCTCTAAGGGAAATATTATGTACTTTACTTACTTTGTAGTCTTTAAGTAGGGAAAAATAAGTGATAGCGGAAAACTGTTGTATGAAAAATTATTTTGAAAAGAAAGAAAAATGAATGAAAGAACATGAGTAATAGGATAGTAGATGAAAATGAACAAGTACTTGTAATAGTTTGTTAGTTTAAGATATAAAAAATCCTTTTGAATTTTACAGTATTTGGAAATATAAACAGCAAACCAAAGTAGTACTTAATTTTTGCCAAGTATTAGTTTAGCCCAATTGAAACTCCAGTATTTTTAAGTTTGCCCGCTCTCATATTTTTTAACCTTCTCTTTTTTTATAGTTTATTAACTTTTTTACCATCCTTGAAATGGCATCAGCACTTGGTTTATATAAGAGGCAGACTTTTATCTTTTCCTTCAATCTGCTTTTCCAGGAGTTGAGTTTATTCACGTTGATAATGCAGTTAATTCTTATCTGCAAAATGTCTGTCTGCATGAAGGAATCGAAGAAATACTTCACATAAATAAAAGTTTAATGCTTGATAATGCGCAGGTACATATAAAATTGTTTTTAATGCTTTTAAAACTATAAAATGACATGAATACGAAGAAAAATGTACATAGTTTTAAGTGTACAACCTTTTATTTTACTGAAAATAAAAAATTTGAAATCAGTTGAATTAAAAATTAAATTTTAGAAAATGAGATATAACTTTCTCAATACCATCGAATAAATTGATTTTATAGAAATATTTCATTCAAGCAAAATTTCATCTTTTTCACATGAATAAATTTTTACAAGAGCACTTAATTACTGAAAGAAACATACATTTTGGGAAAAACTTAAATAACTTAAATAACTTAAATAAAATTTTCTGTACATAGCTGTGTTTGTTTGCGTTTTACTATCGTAAATAACCAGCGTTTAATATTTCATACCTACGGATGCTATACAATATTAAAATCAGCAAAACATTTACTATTTTTAAAATAATAATTGAAAAATTAGGTTTTCGATGGTCATTCCAGTTTTCTTAAGGTGTTAAAGAATTTTAATGAAGCCAGATGGAATGAATGCAAATGAGAAAATGTTTGGGAACAAAATGAGGTGTTGCGGTAGCATATAAGAAGGGTTATAGCAATGAGAGTGTGATAATAAATCTTAACATAGTATTCGGTAAACCTAATATATGTGTCGAATGAAAAATTCGGAGAAAGTTAATGATTTTAAAACTTAACAAAACAAAATAAACTATATTTATGGCCTAATCACTAATTTATGTTATGCGATGAAATAGTCTGTACTTTCAAGTTCAATTGCCATCTTGTAAGATTGTTTCTGTCTATATTTTTATTTAAGTAATTAATTCAAGTCCAATTATTGAACGGTAAAAGAAACTTTGATCAAAGCTGTGTACAATAGATAAATGAAACATAATTTGATTTTTTAATAAATGTAAAGAATCAAACGAATATTTGCCATAGAGAGTAGGAACAGAACATTAAAACAAATACACCAAAAAACATTGAACTCAATGCACAAGAAATTCATGTTTTATTTACAGGACCTATCAGGTTTACCCGAGTGATCTGGGTCTTCAGTTATTCCTGGTAGTCTCGAGTTTACCTTTGTAGAATTTGCTCCTTACCTGGTATGACACAGTTAATATCAAACCATGGCGTAACTCTGTAGGTCAGCAGCAGCTTTAGAGCTGTTGTGGTTGCTATCGTGGCGTACTGGTTATCAGTTTGTTGTTCCTGTATGTCTTTGGATGGGTCAGCTTAAGAATTGATTTACAGGACCTTACAGCCCCCAGGGTCACGCCTCTTTTAGATGTGTACGGGGTTCACGATCCCGGGGTACCTGAGTGATCTTTCTCTATCTTTCTTCCTGGTAGTCACGAGCTTACCTCTGTAGTGTTACAGGGTTGGAGCACAGTAAAATCAGACCATGAAGGGTCTCTCGTAGGCGAGTGGTGGCTTGGCAGCCATTTATGGGTCACTGTTGCTGCACTGTCATCAGTAGTTGCTGCTGTATGTCTTCGGATGGGTCAGCGTAAAACACACTTACAGCACCTACAGCTGTTCTGTGGGTAAACACTTTTTCGCGTGGCCTACAATAATGCAATAGTCCACAGTCCATTTCCTAAAAGACTTTATCCGAGCGATGGCTTAATGGATTACTCTTCTGTACCGGAGTTCACGGTTTCGAATCAAACAGCTTTCATGGATGGTCATAGCTTCATGAAATCGACTTTTAACAGTAAGTACCAGTCTTTAACCCTCGTGCATCAAAGCAGTAGACCATAGACCCCAAACCAACACCCCAACACCCACCTAATAGATTCAAATCAACGTAATACTATCAAAGGCATTCTCTGCACATGTGATTATTTCATATGATTCTACTAAATCACGTGTCAAAGGGGGAGGGGATAAGAAAACAAGGTCATCTCCCCGTTATTAAGTGCATTTAGAGCTCCTCAGCCAGACGGCTTTATCCCTGGTCCAAAAGGTAAAAAAGTAAGCAAGACGATATCTGTGAGTAAAATTTAGAATAAGAATTTTGAGGAGTAAATTTTAAGATCTTTGAGGTCTTTGATATAGCGTCACAAGAAAAACTCACTCATCAACGAGGATTCGGAAGAACAACTGTTAATATATAAACATTTTAATAATTAACACTTGGCATGCGGGTATAACTCATCGCCAACTTACGCGTGCAGCGAGCGTTTTTTCGTGAATCGCGCGAAAGTTTAGTTATTCAGAAAAATTGTAGTAAATCGAAAACTACTTTGTTTTTATGAATTAATTATTTTATTTTACGCTTTAAAATATACTGTATGATTGTTTAACAAAAAAAAATATTTTTACGAAACCACAAAAATAAACGATTTTTAAAATTAAAGTCCGATAATCTGTCAGCTCATATTTCTTTTTCACTATCTTTGTAACAACGGCTCATTTTATCACTTTTGTATTCAACAATAAAAAACCAAGCTTCAAATTGACGAAACACGACTTGTACGTTCTGGAGCTAGGAATTCGATTGAAGACGAAATAACGAAACAAAAGACCAAGTAACACGACAATCATAACTAGTGGAAAGAAAACATGTAAAGCGTTACATAGCAACGCAAAGAACACCCATATAATGTACATATAATTATATACATTTAGTATAAGGCAACGTCATGAACTACTATAATGCCCTTCCGATTCATTTTCATGTTTACAATAGCCAATAGACAAACAATAAACTTCCCTTCCGTTTGAAACTAAATCCAGAATTTTCATAATTTGAGAATTTGCTCTACTGCGTGAAATCGCCTTATATTTGTGGTGGTTAGTAGGTATCCACCACAAATCTACTATATAGGTATTTTTCACGTGACCCGTGCTCCAGTGACAGACTGCATAAAACGTAAAAATACTTTGCCCGCACGCGAAGTGTTATAAGTATATTTTTGCTTTATTTGTCTAAGCGTTGTTTTTACAATATCGTTTTGAAACTTCAGAGGGTATAGTGAAAAGCATTTTTATATTCCTCATAAATTATTCGGCAATAACTGGTAGGTTAATAAAATGGACATATAATGTACATATATGCATATAATGTACATATAATTATATGCATTTAGTATATCTGTGGTGGTTAGCGGATATAAATCACAAATCCACTAAATAGGTATTTTTCACGTGACGCGCGCTCCAGTGACAGACTGCAAAAAACGTAAAAATACGTTGACCGCACGCAAAGTGTTATAGGTGTATTTCTGCTTTATTTGTCTAAGCGTTGTTTTTACTATATCGTTTTGAAACTTCAGAGGGTATAGTGAAAAGCATTTTTATATTCCTCATAAATTATTCGGCAATAACTGGTAGGTTAATAAAATGGATATATAATGTACATATATGCATATAATGTACATATAATTATATGCATTTAGTATATCTGTGGTGATTAGCGGATATAAATCACAAATCCACTAAATAGGTATTTTTCACGTGACGCGCGCTCCAGTGACAGACTGCAAAAAACGTAAAAATACGTTGACCGCACGCAAAGTGTTATAGGTGTATTTCTGCTTTATTTGTCTAAGCGTTGTTTTTACTATATCGTTTTGAAACTTCAGAGGGTATAGTGAAAAGCATTTTTATATTCCTCATAAATTATTCGGCAATAACTGGTAGGTTAATAAAATGGACATATAATGTACATATATGCATATAATGTACATATAATTATATGCATTTAGTATATTTGTGGTGGTTAGCGGATATAAATCACAAATCCACTAAATAGGTATTTTTCACGTGACGCGCGCTCCAGTGACAGACTGCAAAAAACGTAAAAATACGTTGACCGCACGCAAAGTGTTATAGGTGTATTTCTGCTTTATTTGTCTAAGCGTTGTTTTTACTATATCGTTTTGAAACTTCAGAGGGTATAGTGAAAAGCATTTTTATATTCCTCATAAATTATTCGGCAATAACTGGTAGGTTAATAAAATGGACATATAATGTACATATATGCATATAATGTACATATAATTATATGCATTTAGTATATCTGTGGTGGTTAGCGGATATAAATCACAAATCCACTAAATAGGTATTTTTCACGTGACGCGCGCTCCAGTGACAGACTGCAAAAAACGTAAAAATACGTTGACCGCACGCAAAGTGTTATAGGTGTATTTCTGCTTTATTTGTCTAAGCGTTGTTTTTACTATATCGTTTTGAAACTTCAGAGGGTATAGTGAAAAGCATTTTTATATTCCTCATAAATTATTCGGCAATAACTGGTAGGTTAATAAAATGGACATATAATGTACATATATGCATATAATGTACATATAATTATATGCATTTAGTATATCTGTGGTGGTTAGCGGATATAAATCACAAATCCACTAAATAGGTATTTTTCACGTGACGCGCGCTCCAGTGACAGACTGCAAAAAACGTAAAAATACGTTGACCGCACGCAAAGTGTTATAGGTGTATTTCTGCTTTATTTGTCTAAGCGTTGTTTTTACTATATCGTTTTGAAACTTCAGAGGGTATAGTGAAAAGCATTTTTATATTCCTCATAAATTATTCGGCAATAACTGGTAGGTTAATAAAATGGACATATAATGTACATATATGCATATAATGTACATATAATTATATGCATTTAGTATATCTGTGGTGGTTAGCGGATATAAATCACAAATCCACTAAATAGGTATTTTTCACGTGACCCGCTCTCCAGTGACAGACTTCAAAAAACGTAAAAATACGTTCCCTGCACGCGAAGTCTTATAGGTGTATTTTTGCTTTATTTGTCTAACCGCTGTTTTTACTATAGCGTTTTGAAACTTCAGAGGGTATAGTGAAAAGCCTTTTATATTCCTCATAAATTATTCAGCAATAACGAGTAAGTTAATAAAATGCCGTTTGAACAAAATTAATTTTAACTCCTGTAAGTTTTTACGGAGGGATAACATTTTTACCTCACTTTTAAAATTACGAATTTACATAAAATGTTTGTTCAGTATGTCTTCAAGCGATATAATCGGGAAAAAAATACACAAAAAAGTTTTGTAACTTAGGAATTTTATTTTTGCAATTCACGAGATTTTCACAAGAAACTCATCACTGTCAAGTATCAGTCAAGACCGTTTTTCATTCTTTTTTTTCTATATATCTATTTCTCTCGAAATATTCCCCCCCTTTCCCTTTTTCCCGACATTTCTTTGAAAATTGTAACGAGGAAAAGATTATGGCACTCGTCGCTTTAAAAATAAAATCAGGTAAAAAAATAAGAAACAAAAAGTCGAAATTTCCAGATTTTGGATCTCATGCATGCAAGTGGATTGTTGGAAAAAAAATTGACAAAATGTAAAAATAGCGGAAACTTTCCAAATTGATATTTTTATTTAGTTTTTGCTTACTCGTGTAAGCTTATTTTGTACCTAACGATTGTTTATGTATCTTTAGGTAGTAAGTTTCATTAAATGTACTTAACTCTCGTTGTAAGGCTGTAAATAAAGTAATACAAAACTACAGTTGCTTAATTTGGGATAATGTCTGATTAGTGATACAAATAGTGAAGAAATAATTGACAGTGTTTTGACTTTATGATTGGTTTGGTTTGGCTTGGAGCGCTAAGGTCTACTTTTTGTAAAACGAGGGCTAATGAAACCGGTACCTACTACTTAAAGCCGATTCCAACCGGCTATGAACATCCATGCTATTGTGGGATTCGATGGATGGATGATTTGAATTTATTGGCACTGAATCCCAAATGGAATATATTGTGCCAAACCGAAGTGTACCGTAGAAAGACAATGTAAAAAACGTAAAAAGTAGAAAAGCAAAAAATGTACAGGAATTGTGGGATTCGAACCCACGAACTCCGGTTCCGATGGCCAGCATCCTAACCATTCGACCATCGTTCGGCTGTTGTTACAGTATGCAATCAAACCAGATAAATAAAAATAAAGAATATACTGAAGAATTGTGATAGAATAAAATGAATAGTTTGTATTTCCTAAAGAACTTTTTACATTTCCGAATATTTTCTAAATTATTTAACTTTTTTTCTGATTACATGTCTTACTGTTAACGGGAATTCAGTTATGTCTTCAGTAATTTAACTTGATTTCGATTCTTATTTTTTAAGTTGATATTGATTGAAATATTCATTATTTATCTTGAAACTATTAGTCTAAAAAATAATGAATGCTTTATAGATTTTTAAATATTCCAAAAGCATTTCTATTTATAACATTTCTTTAACTTTAAAAAATTACAATATGTATAAAATGTAAAGCAATTTTTTATTTAAATAACTGTTATAAATATAGAGATTTAAATATTAATTTTATGAAAAAAATATTTTTTAAAGGTTAATAGTATTATGAATCTAAGCATTACTTTTTTTTATAGAAATTTCAGATTTTCTCATATTATAAGCTATTAAATCTTCTGACACATGTTAAATATGATCATAAATAATAAATTAGTTTATATCTCAAAACTTTCTTGTTAAAAAATAGTAATTTTTCCAGAACTGTTATATTAAATTCTATAGTTAAGTAAAAATTATAGAAGAGTTAATCATTATAAAATACTTCAACGAATGTAGGATTAAATGTATTGAAACGTATTAAAATCAATTGCATTCAAATAGACATAGTACATTTGAAGCTGAAAAGTCTTTTTTATGTTCTATTAAATATAAAATTAAAGTTACTTAAAATTTTAAGTTTTAAAAGATGCTATGCCCAATTACATTTTTATTTACTTTATATAGTCTGTTACGAATGAAGAGAAAGTTTTTTCAAAGGCATATAGTAGCTTTCGAGATTTAAAATCGTCATTATAATAGCTTTATTTTTTGCTGCTTTTGGAATGAATTTTTTGGAAATTTTTTAATAATATTGAAACTTAAAAAATTATTTAGTTTTATCATTACAAGTAGTATAATTTTTAAGCTAACATCAAATAAAATATATGCTAAAAATAACATTTCATTTGGCGTTTAGGATAAAATATACACCAAATGGATGAAAAAGGAATTCACTTACATGCAATGTAAATTTTGAAATATGCATATTAAAAATAAATTTTTTTTTCAAATTAAAGTGATATGTCAGTTTTATACTGTAAACTAAACCTTTAGAGGAATATGAAATTTTACACTTTTCCAAAATTTAAAAACCATTAAGAAGGATTTATCTTTATTTGATAAAAATCAAATTATATTGCCGGTATTAAATCAATTGAGGTTCACAGAATAAGATGATAATTAACTTTTATTTAATATAAAAAACAAAATTGTAGTTAAAAAATTTCAAAAGTTATTTTGCAAGTAGTTTGATTTCTATTGGTGCATACATTTTGAGATTTTTTAAAATTTTATTGCTTACTATAAGAAAACTAATATTTTTCATAAAATTAGACACTAACTAGTGATCTAGGAAAAAAAATATTCAAAACTGAGCAGAACATTTCATTTTGTACTAAAGATGAAATAGGTTGTATTAATAAAGACTTTTCAGATTTGAAGATGCCCTGTCTCCTAAAAGAATCTTTCATATGGCAACTTTAAATAATCATCCAATAAGTTTTATTTAAGTACTAATAATGACGAAAAAGAAGTAAGAAGTCAATTATTGTTGAGTTGGAATCTAAATCTTATCTTCTTTAGTGAAAGCTACAAACACTCTTTGCATTCCTGCTCATTCTGGACATTGCCTCCTCCGATATAAACGGACAATTATGGGGCTCCTTATCCAGACGGCCTTATCCCCGATCCTAAAGGTAAAGAGTAAGCAAGGTAAAATATATTAATACTATTAAGTTGAATTTAGATAAGGAATAATTTAGAGATGCCGGTCATTAAAAGGTAGATAAGAGGAAAAGCGAGAGAGCTGGTGTAGTTTTTCTTATCTGAAACGATACTAGAAGAAAATTAGTACCTTGAAAGGGAAAATGTTGTGAGAAACAGTTTCTGCTCCGTAATAATAAAAATACACCTATAATGTTTTTTAAAAAATAGCACAATACATCACATTACAAGACAACATATAACAATGGGGAGAAGGGATAAAGTAATAAAAGCTATTGGGGTGAGAAAGCGATTGTCAGCAAAGCATGACAACACGTGGCCGCTTAGAGTTAAATGGGCTATTATAATAAAAATCTGGAAGTTCTGCTATTACTTCGTTTGGTAAATTATTAATACTATTATAGAAATTTTGTAGAAACTTTAACACAGGCTTGTTTAAAAGTTAGCATATTAAAATCACGTCTTATTACTTCATTGGATAAATTCTATATGGCAACTTTAAATATCACCCAAGAAGTTTTATTTAAGTACTAATAATAATAGAAAAGAAGTAAGGAGTCAATTATTTTAGAGTTGGAATTTAAATCTTAACTTCTTTAGTGAAAGCTATAAACATTGTTTATATTTCTTCTCTTTCTGGACATTGCCTACAATTATGGGGCTCCTTAACCAGACGGCCTTATCCCCGATCCTAAAGGTAAAGAGTAAGCAAGATAAAATTTGTTAATACTATTAAGTTGAATTTAGAGAAGCAGTAATTTAGAGATGACGGTCATTAGAAGGTAGGTAAGGGGAAAAACATGAGAGTTGGTGTAATTTCTTTCTTGTACCTGAAACGATACTAGAAGAAAATTAGTACCCTGAAAAGGAAAATGTTGTTAGTACACACAGTGCGAAACATTAGATGGAGTCTTAAGAGAAAAAAACATCAATACACGGTGAGAAACACTTTCTGCTTTATAATAATAAAAATACACATATAATTGAAAAAAATAGCACAGTACATCACATTATAACACTACATATAACAATGGGGACAAGGGATAAAGTAATAAGAGCTATTGGCGTAATTAAGGTGAGAAAACGATTGTCAGCATTGCATGGCGGCACGTGGCCGCTTAGAGTTACATGGGCTATTATAATCAAAATCTAGAAGTTTTGCTATTATTTCGTTGGTAAATTAATGATACTATTATAGAAATTTTTAGAAACTTTAACACAGGCTTGTTTAAAAGTTAGCATGTTAAAATTATTACTTCATTAGATTAATTCTATATGGCAACTTTAAATGTCATCCAAGAAGTTTAATTTAAGTACTAATAATCACGGAAAAGAAGTAAGGAGTCAGTTATTGTAGAGTTGGAATTTAAATCTTATCTTCTTTAGGGGAAGCTACATACACTCTTTGCATTCCTGCTCATTTTGGACATTCATCATCTTTCGTGGAAGGGTCTTGGGCATAAACAACTCATTCTTTTAAGATAACGAAATAAACTTTTTCCCAGAAGATAAGAAGCCAGAGAGAAAAATAAATGATTAGCGGGCCATTTCATCCGGAGTCTGGACCGGTTCTTTTCGTTTTCTGACATGTGACGTTAGCCTTTCGTTCACATCCAGCGAGCCCTAAATCTTAGCTGGTTGCCCCGAAACGAACAACTTCCTGCTTTTGTTAACGACAATAAAAGACACTGTCCCGTCCTCCTTATTTCAGCGAAGAAAAAGGATTCCAGAGCAGGGAAGAAGAATAGAAAGAGGGGGGGAGGTATTTTGGGACAAAAATAATCGTTCGGAAGACACGGAGTTGAAAAGTACCGTGTCAGAATTATAGAATGAAAAGTTGAACGGGAATTCTTATCTGGCTGCTCATTGCTTTGAAGATAGCTCAGCGGGCTAGTCTTAGGTATAAGTAATTTTTAGGGTTGTTGATGAAAGATGATAAACGGGTGTTTCGAGGACTTGGAGAGCTTAGCATTTGTGGAAAGGGACGGGGGAGGTTTACATATTGTTACTTCGGTACTCTTTTGTAAAGATGTACTATTCTTGCACATCTGCATCCATTTTATGTTAGGAAGTTTAAAGGGATGTTACAGACGTAATGAGAATAAAAAAATTTTGTGTTGAAATAAAAGTTAAGGGTATATAATTTAGTTTCAATTTGACATCTTATTTAATGACTTTTTCCTCACAGATTTAATTTATAATAATATTTACTACCAAAAACCTAAATTATATTACCTACATAATAGGTTATTAAATAATACTTCTTATTTAATAATCTAAATAATAGGTTTAACATATATTATACCTATATATACCTTTCCAAGAGTTATTTTTGAAGATATAATTTTGTAATGTTTTAGTAATGTATAATATTTACAAATTCTTTACACGTTTATAACTACCATATTGATTTGAAGTATACACATTCCTTTCTTTATTTTTATATAATAAAAACTAGTTAAAATAAATATAATGTGAGAGACACAATTTGTTAATTCTGTTTCTGAAAGGATTAGTATAAAAATCTGTGCATTACACAGGAATATTTTGATTGTCATCATTGTTTTCTTTTTTATTATCTGTGTTTACAACAACATTAATAGATAATATTACAATGTTTTCAGATACAAAAGGTATCTCCTTTTTAAAAACGATATGGTAAGTTCGAGTATATGCACAGAAAACTTACAATATACTTACTAATATAAACAGCTAATTTTTAATACATTTTAAAATAATTCAGAATCTGACTGGATATTTCAATCACTTAAAAATAAAATTATTATTAATAACATTTTGAATTTTAAGCAAATTAAATAACAGTAGAAAAACGGAATTCATCATTTTGAATATTTGATATATTTTATTGGACTGAAGTTTTATTTAATGTACTTTTCTTCACATTAAATTCATAATAAATTTAACACAGTAAAACCTAAAAAATTAAACACTTTCAAAGAGTTATTTTTGTAGACATAATGGTATAATGTTTTATCAATATATAAATTTTGCAAATATTTCATAACAATTAAGCAAACAACAATAGAATTTATAAACACTATTCGACGATACGTAAGGAGGAGTGCTTTGCAGCTTTTGTAAGAAGTAGAGAAGAATGTTTATATATTGTTACTTGTTTACTTTTTTTGTAACAATGCACAATTATTACAGATGTATATCCATTTTATTTTATAGAGTTACAGAAATGTTACAGATGTTCTAATTAGAATAAAAGTTTCTTGTATTGGAATGAAAATTAAGTCCATAGAATTTTGATTCCTTTTGGTAATTTTTTATTTTATTTAAGTTTTCTTGACAAATTTGATTCTGAATAAAATTTACTACCATAAGACATAAATAATAATATAAATTTCCAATTAAAGAAACAGAAAAAGTTCGAGAATGCAATAGTTCTTATTTGCATTACCATTAAATATGTGTAAAAAACATGTTTCTCAAGGAAATAAGGAATTATTCTTAATTATAGGATATAATTATTAAGATTAGATGTTAATTACTAATCGAACATTCCTGTAGTTACCTCGATTATATGGAATTCAGTTGACAATTATTTTAATCTTTTTTAGATTAGTTTTGCTCTTTAGATTAATTTTTGTATTTTTATAAGACATACATTAGAATTTATATAATTCAATTTTTGAATAAAGATGGTTAAACAAGGAAGGAATTATTCTTATTTATAGGATAGAATTATTAAAATTAGATACTAATTACTAACCGAACATCCTTTTAGTTACCTCGATTATATGGAGTTCAGTTGACAATTATTTTAATTATTTTTAAGATTAGTTTTGCTTTATATATAAATTTTGTATTTTTATAAGACTTATATATTAGAATTTATATAATTCAATTTTTGAATAAAGATGGTTAAACAAGGGAGGAATTATTCTTATTTAATGGATAGAATTATTAAGATTAGATTTTAATTACTAACCGAGCATCCCTGTAGTTACCTCGATTATATGGAATTCAGTTGACAATTATTTTCATTTTTTTAAGATTAGTTTTGTTCTTTAGATAATTTTTGTATTTTTATAAGATTTATATATTAGAATTTATCTAATTCAATTTTAGAATAAAGATGGTTAAACAAGGAAGGAATTATTCTTATTTATAGGATAGAATTATTAAGATTAGATGTTAATTACTAACCGAATATCCCTGTAGTTACTTCGACTATATGGAGTTCAGTTGACAATTATTTTAATTATTTTTAAGATTAGTTTTGCTTTTTAGATCAATTTTTGCATTTTAATAGGACTTATTTATTAGAATTTATCTAATTCAATTTTTTAATAAAGATTGTTAAAATGAGAAGCGATGGCAAAGAAAAATTAATTTTCTTTTTATTTTTAATCCAAATCTAATCTTCCACTTGTGAGAAAATTGTGTTAAGCTTAATACTCGACTCTACCTTTAAATTACGAAAGTAGATTTAAGCAACACCCCCTTTTCTTCAAAAATCCGGGGACCACTACCGACATTTACGACTGCATCAGCTCCTCTTCGCTCGAATGAATCAGAAGTTTTCTTGAAATTTTCTCAAACTCGTCCATTTTGTGCCCCACTCCCTTCTCGCTCAGACAGACCGACGGACGGCGTTAAATTTGACAAAAGGATTGGAGAGAAGGCAAACGCCCTTGGGGGTTGGGAGATGGTGGAAGTAGAACAGGGGGAGTGCGTTTCGAACACGGGCGCAACGAGGGGCGAAAAAGATGCCGTGGGTGTTATTTCCCCAATGGGTGACGATATCGAAAATATTGTTCATTTAAAATATTGTCCACGTGAATAGCTGGACGGTTTTGAAGTCGGACAAGCTATTTTTAAAAACCGTCTCTGAGCAACAATAAATGGGAGAAGTAGGTTGCTAAAAAGAATTCGGGGGAGGATTTGGGAGGGTTATTTTTATTTTTTTTTAGAACTTGGAATGCCAGTTGTGAATGTATCACCGCTCATTCGTGATGTTTCCATTTATTTCAGATTCCTATTTAGAATCCCTTTATCCCTTTACGCGTATTTTCAAATATTTTCTTAGCACTTTTGCCTATTTGTTGTAAGAAAATCAAATAAAAAACTATAACTTTCTGAGTGGGTGTATTGAAAATGGTATTCTAAATTATGTAGAAAAAAATAATTTGTTCATCACGATTCTGTAAAGTTTAATTCTATTAATGTCATATTAGGTTTAAATAGATGGAGTGGGTGCTGCAAAAACATATATTTAAAAAAAGTAAAACAAAACAGACATTCAATTTCGATAGCAATATTTATACTTTATTTGGATTTCACAGTTATAAATTTTATTTAAAATATTATTTATTAATATATAAATTAAGTAAGAAAAATAATTTCTTCGTCAAGGTTCTATTAAGTAAAATTAAAGGAGTGTCATATTAAGTTCAAATGGATGTGGGGACTACAAAAGCATGCATTTTTTAAATAAACTAAACAAAAGAGACAACCGATTTAGATGGTTGTTGTTGCACATGCCATTTGGTCTAACCAAGCACGATTGAGCAGGACGCTACTCGTATTAAAGCAAAGGGGTTCGCCTTTCGTTTTGACGAGTACCTCAAGGATGGAAATACCACTTAAGCTCAAGTTGGTCCCCGTAATTTTGAAGCAAGCACCAAGCAGAAGACCCATAGGCTTGGCTTGCCATCCCCAGAGGTATTGATTGAGAACTTGGAGGACAATGTCATTGTGACCATGAACATATTTTATGTACCCTAGTCACCTTTAAAGAAACTCGGCGGATCTTATACTGACTCGTGCTAATTTCTCCAACAAAATCCTGTTAAGTATAACTCAAAAAGTCTCAAATGGGAGTTGATGAACTGGGGTGATTCACAAATGCTTTTTATGTTTAAAAAAATTAAAGAAAATAGGCAGTGCCTGCAGATGGTAAATTGTATATCTATGTTAACATTTTAATAAGAGATAATTTAAATTTATTTATTAGTAAGGAAACAAAAACACTAAACTGTTTAGTTTTGTTGTGATCGTTCGCTTATATTTATTAAAATCAATATAATATTACGCTATCAACTGTTATATAGAATTAAAGTAAATCTAAAGTCAAATATGAGATCTATTGAATTAAAAATTGACTCTAAAACTTTCATAAAAGTCTTCTTAATTTATTTTATGTTAATTAAATTAGGTTCCTCATACCAGGTTCAGGTGAATAACAGGGTTAAAAATGTAGAAAATTTTAAGTCCACACTTATGTATTTTTTAAAACAGTTTGTGTCTTTAGGGATGTCAAACTTTAATTATTTTTTGATTTCAAACCAAATTCTGATTTAAAAAAGAAAAATAACTGGAAATACTTAAATATTCTTTTTTTTTTTAGATTTAATTATTTTAGTTTATATGAATTAAATTGCGTGAAAGAAATATTACATTCGAAAATATTGTGAAAAAGGTTTATTTTTATATCTATATTTTAACTTTATATTAACGAATAAAGTAAATATGGAAATAAACACAAATGATACTGATATTTAATTGGCTTAGACGTTTAAAGTGTCTATAAGATTATTGTAGTCTCTGAAAAGGTATTATATTTTTATTTAAAAAACAATATCATATGATATTTTTATAATAATAATTGAAATAAGGATGTTAATACCTTTAGAAAAGGGTTTTGAACTGTATAACTAATTTTATAAAGATCCAAAACTTTTTTGTGATAAACAATAAAATATGATATAAAAATTATTTTAATAAAAAAGAAAAAAATTGATTTTGTTGTCTCCTAGTATATCCTTTTTACGTAGCCCAGATGAGGAAAGTTTCTTAGAGCTTTTAGTCCTTTAAAATCAAGAGCTTTATCTTACGTAGTTTTATACTTCGATTGACATTTTATTTATTTTAAATATTTTGCTAAAAATCTATTTTTAAGTTATCACTAGTTCATTAGTTCTGAAATTTTTGACAAATTTTCTATATTTTCTGCAAAATAACATTATTTTCATTCAAGTAGACTACGTCAATTCAAACATGATACAAAGTTCAATTTTACAAATATATCAGAACATATATATAAATATATTTTACTAGCATTACTTTCTGCTTCAGCTATTTTTCATAAATTTCCGTTTAACTATGTTTCGAAATTAAGTAACTTACTAAATAAAACTTAAACTTGTGACTGATGATAAATTTCTTCTTTACTATATATTGATATTTTCATGTTGAAATATTCTCAGGACATCTTTTGCCAATATTATTTCAGGATATTTTCCTGCTTAAGGATCAAATGTAGGAAATCGAAAGAAGAACATGTGCATTGATCCATAGAATCTTTTATAATTTAAGTGTAACAACTCTTAGAATTTTCATGTTCACATGATTCGAATTTTACTTTTCATATTGATGATCTTAACTGTGGATCTAACAAATAAGCATTAAAAGGAATAATTTTCCATTATTCAAGTAAAATCGCCAAATTAAATGTACATTCTTTGTTAAAATTCGGATTCTATAAATGTTTATTAATTTCCTGTAGAATAATTTCGAACTTATTAGTTATAAATTCCTTTTATGATATGCGAAATCCATAATAAATTAAAGTTGTTAATATTCTTTACGATAAAAGCACTCGTGGAAAGTGACAAAAATGAACCTATACTATTGTATACATTTTACATGGAATCCTACAATTTTAAGTTTTATTAATTTTACCTCACATTTTAAATTAGAATGGAATATATTTTTATATTTCGGTTCTAGCTTTTGTATTTGCAAGCAATAATCTTTTCTTTCAATAACTATACAAAATCATTCACTTTTCAAACAAATATGATTGCTTTAAAATTGAGACAAATTTTATTATTCTTCAGTTTATATTATTTTTAAAAACTAATATAAAATTAATATGGAGTCTTATGTCTTCTTGAAAATATTTCAATCTATAGTAACAATGGAACAGTGGTGGAAATTGAATACTTCAGAGACTTAATATTTAAAAGATTCTAAAACTCAATTTGTGATCTCAAAGTTATTAGTATAGAGTAGATACTTGAATAAAATTTTAAGGTTATAAACTGTCTAATTAATAAATAGGTGAAATTTTTTTTAAAATTTTAAATCATCACAAAATTTTAAAGTTTTGTGGAAATGTCTATATAATTTTTTTAATGTTAAAAATTGATATTAATATGGAAAATTATGTTTTTCTGACACACTCCCTTCAATAGTAACAACTGAACAGGGATGTCAATTGAATAATTTAGAAATTTAAAAAAAATATTCAAAAGGTAATAAAACTTAAATTTATGATTTATAATTTATTAGTATATGATAAAAACTTGTATTAATCTTTCGTGTTAAACTGTGATATTATTACTATACATGTCAGTAAAATTATGTTTTGAAAATTTTAAATCATCACAAATTTCAAAGTTTTGTGAAAAGTCTATATAATTTTTTTAATGTTAAAAACTCATATTAAACCAATATAGAATATTATGACTTTCTTACACTATTCTATTTAATACTACTAACAACTGAGCAGAGATGTAAATTGAATAATTCAGAAATTTCAAAAATAATTTATAAGATAATAAAACTCAAATATATTATTTCTAATTTAATATTATATCGTAGATACTTGTATAAAACTTTAAGGTTTTAATATGTATTATTAATTTATATATATAATATATATATATATATATATATATATATATATATATATATATATATATATATATATATATATATATATATATATATATATATATATATATATATATATATATATATATATATATATATATATATATATATATATATATATATATATATATATATATATATATATATATATATATATATATATATATATATGTATGCATATCAATAAAAATGAATTTTAAAACTTTAAATCATCACAAATTTTAAAATTTTATGAGAAAGTCTATATAATTTTTTTGAAATTTGTAAATTTAATAATTCAGAAATTTTTTAAATATTTTAAAAATTAATCAAACTGAAATTTATGATCTCAAATTTATTAGTACATGATAGATACTTGTATAAAACTTTAAGATTTTAATATAATTATTAATATATATATCAATAAAAACGAATTTTTAAAACTTTAAGTCATTACAAATTTTAAAATTTTGTGTTCCTATATAATTTTTTTAAATGTTAAAAACTTATATTAATATGAAAAATTATGTTTTTCTTACACTACTTCATTTAATAGTAACAACTGAGCGGTGATGTAAATTGAATAATTTAGAAATTAAAAAAATATTTAAAAGATAATAAAACTCAAATTCCTTATCTCTAATTTATTAGTATATGGTAGATACTTGTATACTTAAAGGTTTTAAATTGTTTTATTAATGTGTATGTCAATAAAAATGATTTTTAAAAATTTCAAATCATCACAAATTTTAAAGTGTTGTGAAAAAGCTTATATAATTTTTAGATGTTTAAATCTGGTATTAAATCACTATGGAAAATTATGTATTTCTCACACTATTCCATTTAACAGTAACAACTAAACAGTGATGTAAATTGAATAATTCAGAAATTTTAAAATATATTTAAAACTCAAGAGTTTTAAATATATTTTAAAATTTAAAACTCTTGAGTTTTAAATTTAGATTAGTTTAGATAATTAAACTCAAATTTATAATTTCTGATTTATTAGTATATGGTAAAATCTTGTATGAAACTCGCAGGTTAAATTGTTTTATTATTAGTGTATATGTCAATAAAATTATATTTTGAAAATTTTAAGTCATCAAATGTTTCAAAGTTTTGTGAAAAGTCCAAATAATTTTTTTAAATATTAAAAATTGATATTAACTCAATATGTAATATTATATCTCTCTGAAACTATTTCATTTAATAGTAACAACTGAGCAGAGATGTAAATTGAATAAGTCAGAAATTAAAAAAAAATTTAAACCATAATAAAACTCAAATTTATTATTTCTAATTTACTAGTATATGGTGGATACTTGTTTAAAACTTTAAGGTTTTAATATTATTATTAATATATATGTCAATAAAAACGATTTTTTCAAACTTTAAATCATCACAAATTTTCAAGTTTTATGAAAAAATCTATATAATTTTTTTAAACGTTAAAAGCTGTTAAAATTATGGAAAATTATGTTTTTCTGACACTATTTCATCTAATAGTAAAAACTGAATAGTGATGTAAATTGAATAATTCAGAAATTTAAAAAAATAGTTAAAAGATAATTAAACTCAAATTTATTATTTCTAATTTATTAGTATAAGGTAGATACTTGTATAAACTTTAAAGATTTAATTTGTATTATTAATATATATGTCAATAAAAATGATTTTTGAAAATTTTAAATTATCACAAATTTTAAAATTTTGTGAAAAAGACTATGCAATTTTTTAGAATATTAGATCTGATATTAAAACAGTCGGGAATATTATGTCTTTTCATACTATTTCATTTAATAGTAACAACTAAGGAGTGATGTAAATTGAATAATTAAGAAATTTTAAAAAATATTTAAAAGATAATAAAACTCAAATTTATGATCTCAAATTTATTAGTGCATGGTATATACTTGTATAAAATTTTAAGGTTATAATATTATTATTAATATATATGTTAATAAAAACGATTTTTTAATACTTTAAATTATCTCAAATTTTAAAATTTTGTGAAAGTCTATTTAATTTTTTAAATGTTAAAAACTGATATTAAATCACTATGGAAATTTATGCTTTTCTCACGTTATTCCATTTAATAATAATAACTGAGCAGTAATGTAAATTGAATAATTCAGGAATTTAAAAAAAAATTAAAAGATTATAAAACATATTTAAACTAATTTATGATTTCTAATTTATTAGTTTAGGGTAGAAACTTGCATAAAACTTTTGAGTTTTAAATTGTCTTATAATTAATATATATCTCAATAAAATCATGTTTTGAAATTTTTAAATCCTCACAAGTTTCAAAGCTTTGTGGAAAGTCTATATAATTTTATAAATCTAAAATCTGATATTAGACCAATATTTAATATTATGTCTTTCTGACACTATTCCATTTAATACTAACAACTGAGAAGAGATGAAAATTAAATATTTCATATATTTTAAATATATTTAAATAATAACAAAACTCAAATTCATTATTTCTAATTTATTTGTGCATGGTAGATACTTGTATAAAACTTTAAGGTTTTAATATTAATTATTAATATATATATCAATAAAAATGATTTTTTAAAACTTTAAATCATCAGAAATTTTAAAGCTTTATGAAAAAGTCTATGTAATTTTTTAAATGTTAAAAACTGATATTAAATCACTACGGAAATTTATGTTTTTCTCACACTACTCTATTTAATAGTAACAACTGAACAGTGATATAAATTGAATAATTCAGAAATTTAAAAAAATATTTAAAAGATAATAAAACTCAAATTTATTCATTCTAATTTATTAGTATATGGTAGATACTTGTATGAAGTTTTAAGGGTTTAAATAGTCTTATTAATATATATGTCAATAAAAATTATTTTTGAAAATTTTAAATCATCACAAATTTTAAAATTTTGAGAAAAAAGTCTATGTAATTTTTTAAAATGTTAAATCTGTAATTAAATCACTCTGGAATAGTATGTCTTTCTGACACTATTTCATTTAATAGTAATAACTAAGCAGTGATATAAATTGAATAATTCAGAAATTTTTAAAAATATTTAAAAGATAATAAAACTCAAATTTATGATCTCAAATTTATTAGTACATGATAGATACTTGTATAAAACTTTAAGATTTTAATATTATTATTAATATATATGTCAATAAAAACTATTTTTTAAACTTTAAATTATTACAAATTTTAAAGTTTTTTGTAAAGTCTGTTTAATTTTTTAAATGTTAAAAACTGATATTAAATCACTATGGAAATTTATGTTTTTCTCACGTTATTACATTTAATAATAATAACTGAGCAGTAATGTAAATTGAATAATTCACAAATTAAAAAAATATTTAAAAGATAATAAAACTCAAATTTATGATCTCAAATTCATTAGTACATGGTATATACTTGTATAAAACTTTAAGGTTATAATATTATTATTATTAATATGTATGTTGATAAAAACGATTTTTTTAAAACTTTAAATTATCACAAATTTTAAAGTTTTGTGAAAAGTCTATTTAATTTTTTAAATGTTAAAAACTGATATTAAATCACTATGGAAATTTATTTTTTTCTCATGTTAATCCATTTAATAATAATAACTGAGCAGTAATGTAAATTGAATAATTCAGAAATTTTAAAAAAATATTTAAAAGATAATCAAACTCAAATTTATGATCTCAAATTTATTTGTACATGGTATATACTTGTATAAAACTCTAAGGTTATAATATTATTATTTATATATATGTTAATATAAACGATTTTTTAAAACTTTAAATTATCACAAATTTTAAAGTTTTGTGAAAAGTCTATTTAATTTTTTAAATGTTAAAAACTGATATTAAATCACTATGGAAATTTATTTTTTCTCACGTTATTCCATTTAATAATAATAACTGAGCAGTAATGTAAATTGAATAATTCAGAAATTTAAAAAAATATTTAAAATATAATAAAATTCAAATTTATGATTTCAAATTTATTAGTACATGGTATATACTTGTATTTATCTATATACTTGTATTCGTTTAAGTCTATTTAATTTTTTAAATGTTAAAAACTAATATTAAATCACTATGGAAATTTATGTTTTTCTCACGTTATTCCATTTAATAATAATAACTGAGCAGTAATGTAAATTGAATAATTCAGAAATTTTAAAAGTATTTAAAAGATAATAAAACATATTTAAACTAATTTATGATTTCTAATTTATTCGTTTATGGTAGAAACTTTCATAAAGCTTTTGGGTTTTAAATTGTTTTATAATTAGTATGTATGTGAATAAAATTATATTTTGAAAATTTTAAATCATTACAAGTTTTAAAGTTTTGAGAGAAAGACTATATAATTTTTAATCTTAACTCCTGATTTGAAATATATTCAACTGTTGGTCTGGGATAAAAGTATTCAAACAAACTTATTGAAAAAATCTCTCGCGTATCAAAGTTGCACTGCATTTATTATATGAAGCTCCCATTTCTGATAACAGGATTATTTAACAAAACCAAAAACCTACCTTAACATGCATCAATAAACTTTAAGTTAAGATTAATACTTCAACTGATTTTAAATTCCATAATTATGTAAAAAAAAGTTTGTTCAAACATTAAGACATTTTGTAACTTAAAAGTATATTTTGGTTCCAAATATCCATTAACAGTTATTTCAAAAACTAATAATTTGTAAAGTCAAGAATACTTTAGATTCAATGGTATTTCCAACAACGTTTGAAGTACACTATTTTTCTAACATTTTTAGCTGAAAGAACTCTCACATCTTCATTACGAATGCAAAGTTTGGCTAGATTTTTTTAATTTTAAACATTTAAAAATTAGAAGAAAGTTATCAAAGAGGTGACTTTTTTTTACGTGTCTCTACTTTTAAGATCAAATCATAAATGTTATCTCTAAACTGATGATTTCTGAAACCTGACGTGCAGTTTAAGCATTAACAACAAAAAAATATCTTGTGCTTATATACACTTGTGATCCAGAACCCACTGAAAATCTAATTTGCTTCAGAAATTCCAGAAGAGGGGGAAAAACATTCATGATTTCATTTAAACTAGATTTCGGTAAGTTATATTTTGCTTTTTCATGGCAAAGTTTCAAAACGCTCGGCCGTTAAAAACAGTCAAGGATGTCTTTTTCATTGCTTCTTTAAAAGATATCTAAAGTTTGTTTTAAAAAACTGAAACATGATGAGTCATAAGTAATTTGAAATTAAAGAGCGATAAAAAGGAGACATCGTTAAGATATTTTTTTCTTACATCAGATGTTTCCATGACAAGTATTCAGAAAATCAACCTCAATAATTCAACAAATATAAAAATACTGCTGATTTTTGAACATTGTAGCAGTTTTTGAATTAGCGTGCAGTTTTTTTTGTTGTGATTAATTTAAGAGTTCCAACCGTAAGTAAACTTTAATTTTTTTTTATCAAATTAAAAATGAATTTAAAGGTAGTAATGACAGTTGAACATGAGAGATCTTAATAAAACGCCAACAGAAACACATTTACAAGGAAAAAAAATTAAAGAAGAGTTTTGAAAAATAAAATGTTTGGTCCAACTTCATTTGCATTTAAACTGCTGATTATTTTTCGAATACTTCTAGATTTCTCAAAAATAAATGCATAAAGTTTCTTTCAAGATGTAGGGGGAAAAATAAAAACTTGTAAATACACGGGGAAATTTGTTCATTTTGTTAATGTTCTTTGTAAATGGAATATTTCAGAAAACTTTAATGTTTAAGTGATATTTCAATTCCAGAAGTGCTTTTGAGAGGAATACAAACATGGGAATATGGTAAATGCAGGCTTTTCAGAAATGGGTCTTTGATTCGATTAATTGATAATTGATACATTTTTAATCCAAAATTCTGAGAACAAAAATTCTCAAATTAAGTTTAAGAACTTTTAGTGTAACTGATATTTTCAGAAAAAAGAGTTTTGATAGGTAATTTATATCCTGATGTTAAAAAAAGAATATAGCTTAGTAATGGTAAAATATTCTTTTCTCTTATCAAAATTACAATTATACACTAAAAGTTTCATATAACTTCAGTAATGAGTCAAAACATCTAGTGGTTCAAACAAAACTAAGTTTTATTTGCAAACGCGTTGAGATTAAGCCTACAACAACATGTAATTATAAAATATATGATGAATAAAATTCTTTAAGGTTAAGTTTGTTTCTGAAGCACTATGGTTATTTGTTTCCTATAAGAAGGATATTTAAGTCGCTAACAGCTGTGATAATAAGACGTATTGCTGTAAAACTACCTAATAATAAGTTGTATACTAGTAGGTAACTTTTCAGCAAATGATTTTGATGCCATTATGCTTTTAGTTCTAAGCAAATATAGATCTAATATTTATTTTCTGTAAGGTTTTTTTAACATAAATTCTACATCAAAAGTTTCATATAACAATAGCAGTTATAAATATTTTTACTCTCACACATATATACATATATGAAATCACAGATATATAACCTACGTGTGATGAGAAGGAGAACCGATAATTTTCTTTGCATTCTTTATTAAATGTTCTTTATGTACGACTGCAACATTACAATATAACTTCAGTAATGAGTCAGTAATGGCTCAAACAAAACTTTTATTTGCAAACCCACTGGGATTAAGGCTACAACAACATGTTATTAGAAAATAATTGACGAATAAAATCCTTTAAGGTTAAGTTTGTTTCTGAAGAACTAAAGTAATTTATTTCCTATAAGAGGGATATTTAGGTTGCTAACAGCTATGATAATAAGACGTATTGTTGTAAAACTACTTAATATTAAGTCGTATGCTAGTGGATAAAGATTTCAGAAAGTGGTTTTGATACCATTATGTTTTTAGTGCTAATCAAATACAGATCTAATATTTATTTTCTACAAGGTTTTTTTAACTTAAATTCTACATCAAAAGTTTCATATAACAATAGCATTTATAAATATTTTCACTCTCACACACATATACCTTTATAAAATGACAGATATATAACCTACTTGTGATGAGAAGAAGGAGAACCGGTACTTTTCTTTGCGTTCTTTATTAAATGTTCTTTATGTATGACTGCAGCATTATAATATAACTTCAGTAATGAGTCAAAATATCTAGTGGCTCAAACAAAACTAAGTTTTATTTGCAAACACACTGGGATTAAGGCTACAACAACATGTAATTAGAAAATAATTGACGAATAAAATTCTTTAAGGTTAAGTTTGTTTCTGAAGAACTAAGGTTATTTGTTTCCTATAAGAAGGATATTTAGGTTGGCTAACAGCTATAATAATAAGACGTATTTTTGTAAAATTATTTAGTAATAAGTCGTATGCTAGTGGATAAAGATTTCAGCAAGTGATTTTGATACCATTATATTTTTAGTGCTAAGCAAATATAGATCTAATATTTATTTTCTGTAAGGTTTTTTTAAACTTAAATTCTATATCAAAAGTTTCATATAACAATAGCAATTATAAGTATTTTCCCTCACACACACATATACATATACAAAATGACATATATATATATATATATATATGTATATATATATATATATATATATATATATATATATATATATATATATATATATATATATATATATATATATATATATATATATATATATATATATATATATATATATATAACCTACGTGTGATGAGAAGAAGGAGAACCGATAATTTTCTTTGCATTCTTTATTAAAAGTTCTTTATGCATGAATGCAATATTGTAATATAACTTCAGTAATGAGTCAAAACATCTAGTGGTTCAAACAAAACTAAGTTTTATTTGCAAACACATTGGGATTAAGGCTACAACAACATGTAATTAGAAAATAATTGACGAATAAAATTCTTTAAGGTTAAGTTTTTTTCTGAAGAACTAAGGTTATTTGTTTCCTATAAGAGAGAAATTTAGGTTGGCTAACAGCTCTGATAGTAAGACGTATTGTTGTAAAACTATTTAATAATAAGTCGTATGCTAGTGGATAAAGATTTCAGCAAGTGATTTTGATACCATTATGTTTTTAGTTGTAAGTAAATATAGATCTAATATTTATTTTCTGCAATGTTTTTTTAACTTAAATGCTACATCAAAAGTTTCATATAACACTAGCAGGTATAAATATTTTCACTCACACACATATACATTTTCAAAATGACATATATATATATATATATATATATATATATATATAACCTACGTGTGATGAGAAGAAGGAGAACCGATAATTTTCTTTGCATTCTTTATTAAATGTTCTTTATGTATGACTGCAACATTATAATATAACTTCAGTAATGAGTCAAAACATCTGGTGGCTCAAACAAAACTAAGATTTATTTGCAAACACACTGTATATTAAAGATACAACAACATGTAATTAGAAAATAATTGACGAATGAAATTCTTTAAGGTTAAGTTTGTTTCTGAAGAACTAAGGTTATTTGTTTCCTATAAGAGGGATATTTAGGTTGGTACATGTATAAAATGACAGATATATAACCTGCGTGTGATGAGAAGAAGAACTGATCATTTTCTTTGCATTCTTCATTAAATATTCTTTATATATGACTGAAACATTATAACATTTTACAAAATGACAGTCAATTTGACGATAAATGCTTTACACAAAGAGCATCATTTTGAGAATAATTCACCATCTAAAACACGGGATGGCTCTCTGTCATTGCCATGCGGACGCTGATGTAGAAATTTAGGTTCTTTCCTATATGTTTTGAGTAGGTGCTTAAGTAGGTTATATTCCTTCAGATCACTCCGCGGCATTAATGAGTTGGTTACAAATTATGGTCCAACTGATCTTAAAATTAAAATTTGTTTTTTTACTTCCCATACACACAATCACATGCAGTATATAAACATACATGCATACCTATATTATATATATATATATATATATATATATATATATATATATATATATATATATATATATATATATATGTGTGTGTGTGTGTGTGTGTGTGTATTCAAATACATAGTAAGGCAGTTTTTTCTAGAAAAATGTTTTATACTTCAAAAATATGGATAAAAGTAATTTGTAAAAATACCTTGGATAATATTGAAATATTTCTAAAAACAATGTTTGAAAAAGAGATGGGTTTTCTTAAAATTTCTAGATTATTTACGTGCTTTCCTGAACCTTTTCTTTAACATATTTGGACAATTAATTAACCGTTCATCATGTACTTGTCATTAAGCTTGAATATTTCCTTTAAATATTTTAGCATTTAAGTAAGCATTTTAACAGGATCAAAACAATTAAGTTAGTGTAATATTAATTTATAAATTGCTACGTTTAAGAATGTTTTGAAAAGAAATCAACAGTTATTTTTTATTTTTAAGAAGTAATGTTTAAAATTCATTTTCTGATTTGAAAGTTACTTTTCGAAAATTTCGCTGGATAGCTCATTTTATGAAATAGGAGATAAAACCACTTTTTCAAATTCCGGTGTAAAAACTACTTGCTTGGATCCAAAGATAGTCATTTTCATATAATATGCATTGTTTACACAAGCTACTTGATAAACCAGGATTTTTGCATGGTATAACGTTTCTAAAAACGTCCATAAAATACGTTTCTTATGTTACTCAATTCCCTAGCAAATCGAACTAGACCATTGTATATAGTTATCAGTTTTAACAAAATAGGATGTACCGTTCTGCTCTTTTTACTGAATAGTAAAAAGACTAGCCCAGTACATTATCTAGATCATTAAAATTAATAGTTCTATAAGCAAAAAAAGTATTGGTTTTTGTATATTCAAAAGATATAAGTTCTCTGCCCGAAATATAGGATATTTATAAGAAAACAAAGGGATGTTTTAAAGTAAAATCTTAGCTTAAAAGTTTAACTGAGTGGTACTAATTACGAAATATATCATACGGCATATTTAATATGTTTTTGTTTAAATTAAAAATTTATATTAAAGATTAAATATAAATCAATAATCAGTATCAAATTTTGAAATATTAACTTTTATATTATTCTACATGATTACCTGAAATACCTGAGTTTATTAAAAGTAAATTTAATAAAGATAAAAAATTTCAAAGCCAGTTGGAATTCAGAAATTTTTCTTACTGCATACATATTATAATGTAAATCTAAAAACGGCGTAAGTAATCTGCTAAAATCAATAAAATATCTTCATATAATCATATCCTAAAGCAAAGTGTTTTATCATATGCATTGGGTCTTTACCGATTGTAACAAAGTGTTACAGTTCAACAACGCCCACTCGAAAAGTGACCTAAAGGCGGAAACGAAGTGAGTGACGATCCTTCGACCTCATTGGTCAAGAGTTGTTGCTAACAGCGGAGTAGCCCTCTTCGGCCAAGGCAACGCTGCCTTACGAACTTTTTCGAGAGATCTGCAGGCCCCCCTCGGAGAGAGAGCAAGGAAGAAAGAGTCTGGAGCTTAATTTCTTCTGTACCATTTCTTTTTTACACTAAGACACGGTGTTTGGCATATTTTCGACCGAGTGTGGTCTCATTGGCATAATGGCCTAAATAGCATTTTCAATTCCTATTTACACCTTTATTTCTATTCAAAATAAACAAAAGTCAGCAGGAGGAATTAGTTTTTTTTTTCACTTTTGTATTTTCTTACCAGGACTCCACTTACACGTGCTGCTCTCCTAGACGCTCTGTAGGTCTTATCTTAATATCGATAATCTGTAGTTTAAAAATATGGATCATTTTGCTATTAAGAATGATAAGTTTTTGATCGTCCAATTTAAAGATTATTTCATTTTATTACAATTTTCGTCGATATTTTAGGTGTTTATTAAAAACTCTTAAAATATTTTTCTTCAAAGGTGAAATTAAACATAAAAAATAGTAAAACAATGTAAATTAGGTAAGTTTCATTTAAATTAACTTTTAGGGTGTACAAACTGTTTGAAAGAAACGTTTGCCCAACTAAAAAGAAAAAGTAGCTTAGAGATTATGTTTGTAAAATTTGAATCATTTTTAAAGAATAAACTTGTTTATCTCAAAACCAAGAGATACAAAATAAAAAAAACTAAAATAACAGTAAGTAAAAAATTTGAGCAAAAATCCACTGAAAAACGTGCACACTCAAAACACAAATACAATGTTAGACTCTGTTTAATATATGTACAATGTATACCAGTTTTGTTCACTTGAAAACTAATTTTAATAGTTGTTACTCTTTCATGTCTTTAAATTTTAATTCCAAGATATAAAGTTTTGCCAAAGTATGAGAAAAATAGTTTTGATTCTTGGTTAACCATCCAGTTTTTCTGCTTTTATCTCATGCTTAGGGAAATATTATATAATCTTTCTCTACAGTAACAAATTCAAAATACAGCTTGGAAAAGCCAGCATTCTAAAAAGAAAGAGAGTTATACTCGCTATAAATTCACTTATAGTTGTCGGAATGTTCTTCTTTGCATTCACCTTAAAATCATAAATCCTAGAATGGTTAAATAATTGTTACACAGGCCGAGAAAGTACCTAGTAAAATATTAAAGAAGTTATTTCTGAAAATACTTTCTTTGCCTCTGATGATTGATGGCGAAATCATGACACTGCGACTCCATTCAAAGCTTATATCAAGAGAATTATCTGCAAATCTCATTTGTCTAATTCACAGTGACTTTTCTTTCTGCGATACATATTTTAAACCCTTTCACAAAGTCTGTCCTAAATCAAGAAAGAGTTGAGACATCACCCTTCCTGTCTCAGAGCACCGGGGAGAAAAGAAACATTCAGCATCTTTCCTCATCATCATCTACACAACACCCTTCGTACAAATTTCAGTGGAAGTGAATGATGCCAGTACAAAGTTTTTGCAATTGTCGCTAAATCATTGTGTCGCTAATTCCCGCCCACTGGCACCGCCTTCTTCTGCAATCGCAACTTTTAACGATGGGACGCAACAGAACAAACTGTTACCCGTGACAATGACTAACTGGAATAGGAGGCAGTGTGAGGTTGCCAGAATCTGTTGCTGGCGCTTACTTTGGCGAAAAGAGAACTTTCTGAAGAAGCAACGAAACAAATTTAGTTCTTTTTTAAAAAATATTTATGCTGATGAGTTTTATACAGATTTAAAATAAATTACTGGGATTGATATTTTATACAAACTTGAATATTCTAAATTTATTAAATAGTTCAAACTTACGAAATTGTAACATTTTTAATTAACACTTTATTTTCACACAATTCTATTTTGAATTAAATTTTTCTTTTACGAAACAAATTACTGTAGTATGTATAATTAATATGTTTGCAAACATTTAATGAAATGCACAGTACACAAAGTTTCTTTCTTTTTCGTCAAAATAAACTTTGACTTCATAATTCAACTCAAAGACGTGTAACAATTTCTTAAAAAGATATGAAATATTATACATACAATTTATGAAAATAAACATTTAAGAAGTTTAAGAATTTTTTCTAGTTTTTATATATAAATGTGATATTTTTATTTGAATCCTATACATCCCTTTTAGATCGATCGTAAATAATACATTCGTTTTAGTAAAAATAATAGATATACAGAAATTATATTCTACTTTCAAATTTAAATAAATTACATACATATATGTGTCTGTGCGCGCGTGTGATGTACTTAACCTAGCTAGCTCATCAACGAGTCTTCTTATAGTCAGTGAATTTACTCCGGAGCTAGCGAATAGCTTTTGGAGGTGAAGGTTCGCAACAATTAAAATAATAATAGTAATAACGCAGGTGAAACGTAAGAATGGCGGCTTGTTTAAGACGAAGAGATCTGTTTTCAAACAAAGAAGCTATAGACGATTAATATTATTCTTTTATGACGTTCTTCAATCTCTATATGTATATGTATATATGTATATATATGTATATATATATGTATATATATGTATATGTATATATATATGTATATATATATACATGTATGTATATATATATATATATATATATATATATATATATATATATATATATATATATATATATATATATATATATATATATATATATATATATATATATATATATATATATACATGAGTTTCACTTTTACCATCTATTAACAACCATCACTTAACAGTACTGACGAGACACAGCAGAATCGAATTGGTATCGAATTGGTATGATGGTATCGAAGGGAACCGAATGATAACTGCCATTTAACAGTTGAAGTGCAGATAATAGAAATATCAAATTAATAAAATGTTGGACAAACTTAACAGGACAAGGATGTTCAAAGACATTCGGTTTAGGTTCTAGACATCAAGACCCAATCTAATTTACACCTGTGTTGTAAAATACGTATATAGTTCAAAAACTGAGGTAACAAGAGTTCTGGGAGTGTATGAAATTTTCAACACAAGTTAATTTCCACTTCAAGACAAATGGGATAATGGAAGTATTCGAGAGACAATGGTAGTTGGTAAAAATGTGCCGTAGCACTTTGAAGTTTCAGTTAGAAGATGAAAGCATTTACAGAGACATGATTGTCGATTAAAGAGAGAAGTGGTGTAAAGTTTTAGCGTTTTGAGAAAATGTCCTCAGTTCAAATTCATTGGTTTGGAGTTCAAAAGTTACCTGGAATTTATATGAGCTCAACAAATGATTCTGAGACAGTCAGAATGTATCTGCTCTCTAGTGGTTTCGCTTATGACCCCAGTTCACAAGTGGAGGGAGATATTTCCGATTGGAGTTTTTGGAACTCTTTTCTGGACCTCGCACAGTGATTTACATATCTCGAACCGTTAATAAGTGGTTTACTTCTAAGATAACTCATTTTGTAACTTATTCCAAAGTTCAAGAAGTTGTCTTAATGTGGCTTCACCACCTGATTTTTTCTATGCCGGTTTCAATAGATTGATGTAAAGAGATTGAATTAATGCTTCAACATCTACGGTAACTATATAAAGAAGTAATGCAAGCAACAGTTTTACTAACACTACATATATCTTTTAATTGGCAAAGAAACGTTTTTTCTCTCAGATGATTTGTTACCTTAATACTTTTGAACTGCACTCGAATAAGCATGGTGCTCCCTACGAAATTAGATGAAATGGAAGTTTTTGTTGAGATAATAGGGTTTGGATAACTATTATACCTTGGTTTGGTTTGGAGAGTTACGGTCTACTGTATTGCTCATGAGGACTAATGAGACCGAGACCTACTGCTTAAAGTCGATTATGAAAAGCTACGAACATTCCTGCCAGTAATGGAATACGAACTAGCTAATTTCAGAACCTAAGAGCAGTCCTCTACAATTCGGCCATTGTCCGACAGTAATATTTTGAAAAGCTGCTTTATATGTATAAAAGATTATTTATGACCCGGACTATTATCATATATTTTATAAACATAAACCATATGCATGTGGTAAAATTCCTGTTTCATTGTAAAACTGAACTGGTTTTATAAAATCATATATAACAAAGTAGCCATTTTGGAATTATTTACTGTAAATTGACAAATGGGTTACTTCATGTTGGTTGTTTCTTTCATTGCTGTCATCAGAAGACTATCAGTATAGATAATAAGTAGTTTTATTAAAGAGACAGCATAAGTGAATAATATCGGCAAAAAAATGTGTTAACCAATGATAAATACATTGACAATAAAATAGCAACGTGTATTTCCATTTTAATTTTGTAGTTTTTACATTTTCTCACCATATTTTTAACAGAGTCGTGAGGTAGAATAAGTGTGTTACAAGTCTGCCCCGTCCAAAGTCATCTAGTTGTAAGTTAGATTAAGAGAAACCTTGATCAACTAGAGACTGGTTGATTTATAGTACTATAATCCACTTACTACTTTCTAATTATACTAGGATCCTAGGAATATTTCAAAATAATGGATCTAGGATACAAATGACTGTAAAGAACATCATAGGAGAGGGATTTGAAGCAACTGAGTAGAATAGAGACACACTGTTGAAATTACTAAACCCTACTTGTCCCGGAACCTCATCATTTTATTATCATTTATGTATAATTGCACGCGTTTATCATTTATGTACAATTATGTACACGTGTTTATCATTTATGTACAATTGTTTATTACATCTCTCTACACGTTTATTTAAGTTTCCCTAAACCTCAATTACTAATCAAATTTAAACCCATCTTGTAGTTATAAAAGAAATTCAGTGAATATATAAATACATATCAATGGGAATATAAGTACATATTACATTTCGTTTTTGTACCTGGCTGATAGTAATTATATTAACTTTTATATTGGTTCTAATTAATTATTGTGCGATATTTAAATACTTTTTTCTAACTGGTTAGTAATATTGAATTTTGTCAAAAGATTTTGGGGATTGTGGATTTTAAAAAACGTTTTTGGGAATTATTTACTTAAAGAACTAAACAAATTTCGCTTGAAAATATTTTTTAAATCAAATGCAAATATTCCAATATTAAATAAATCAAATTCAAACATGAATTTAGTTAATTTTTTTTTAATACTTTGGAGATTAAAAAAAATTTCCTTGCAAATTAATTATTATTATTTTTTTTTATTTTCGCCTTGCTTAAAAGTATTTCTTGAAGATATTTGGGTATTATTTTGTAGATGAACTGGATTCATAAGAAGAATTTTTATGTCTGTACATTGAATTTTCATAAAACAATCTGGGTGTTTTTAAAAATTTATGTTGAATGTTATAATCTAAATAAAATTAGAATTTTAATATAAATGTACATATTTATATTACGATTTATTTATATTAAAATTGCAAGGTACAAATTTTGTAGGAATTTATGCAAGAGCAAGTCACAAGTAGAATTTCAAAAACAATAAAAACATTTATGTAATATGAATTTTTTTAAAAAATTATTCTAATTTAAGAATTAATATAACAAATCTGTTTACACCGTAATGTATATGTGTTCAAGATTGCATAAGTCTAATATAATAATTTATAAATACCCTTTGTGACTTATACAAATTAAAATCCTGCTTTTAAATCATTGATATTATATTAGAACTACCTATAGAAAATAGAATCTCAAAGCAAAAGAAAGTGAAAGCAGGGAATATTCAAGCATCAAAAATGCCGTATAAGATTAATTTCCGAATTCAGAAATAATGTCTGAATTTTAATTCTTAATTTCATAAACGTTTTGCTTAGAATAATGCACTTAAAAGAGAACTGGAACGGAATGCCCCCTTGAATTCATTTTTGTTCCCATTTGCATGAATCTATTACTGGATATGTAATTTAGTCATCTCTTCTTAGGTTGAACAATTTTCCAACTGAATGAAATATCCTAACAGGCTTCAATTTGGCGCCACTTCAAAACCATTTTCAATTACGGCAACCCCCGACTGCTTTTGTGGAGATCCCACAGCTAGCAAAAGAAAAAGATATCTTCCCTCGTTAGAAGGGATCCGAATCCCTCCCCTTCTAAAGAACGAAATTGTGGAGAGCAGAAGGGGGAGAGGGAAGAACCAGAAAACAGCCGAGGGATCGTCTGATTCACGCAACCGAACGTCAGCAAGCACCTGTTCGAGTGGGATGGAGGGGGGATAGAGACTAATAGGTAGTCGGGAATGGCATCGGTCAGCAAATCGGCCGACAGCGGAAGGGTGGTCCAGAGCCTTGTTGCGGAACTGCCCACTGCTCATCAGTCATCGGCGTAACTTGTCCGGTTTCAAACTGGATCCTAACCTGGAACCGTGTTCAACCCTCCCTTCCTTCTCCGACCTCCCTCGAAGGAACTGGCAATCAGATGCCGGCGACGGAATAAAGGCATCCCACTGGTTGATGAATAATGTTGTTTAGGTTGGCAGGGGGTGCAGCAAATTTAGAATCGATGAAGTGTTTTCCGGAGCGGGCGTCTGATTTATTGAAAGGCTAATTGTCGGAGTGTAATGTCAGAGGTTGATTAGGAGGTTCATCCGGGAGAACAAGGTGCGACACTATTCGTTTGCAGACGCAACACTTTTGCAAAATGGGATCGGTTGCAGGGGGGCTGGCTGACGGAGTTATGTTAAGAGTGATTAAGCTACTGCGTAATGTTTGTTTGGTCATGGGAAATGGGAATCAGGAATTATCACACTTCTTCAGTCATATATAAATAAATGTATGCCATCTTTTTCAATGGTAAAATTTCATCCTAAAGCACAAGGAAAGATATAAACTGATATTCATATCTACATCTATATTACACTGTTAATGTATTTAAAATAGTACTCTTTTCCATCAAGTTTATTTTATTGAATATATTAAGAAATACCTTGGTTTCAAAGAAGGTAATAATTGAATTACATAAGTTGTATGATTTTTCCCATTATGCTTTCAACTTGATTGATCGAGAATGAATAGAGTTAGGTTCATAAGTAGCAGAATACCTACTTATGAACGTAAATCATCCTAAAGAATACACAACTATTATTTTCGAAATGATAGAAACATCAACTCAAAAGGCAGAATTCATTTTGAAGACTCGATTCTATGATCTAGTTACTAGAACTATGATGCCTCATTATATCTTTATTGCATTTTAAGTTGTCCACAAACACTTTTCAGTCTGTTTTACAGGGAAACATAAATTTATGCAAGAATATACTAATATAAATTTTGTGAAATATTTCAAAGAATGGTACTTAGGTAGAGATGTAAATATTAATCTCATTCCACTTGGTTTCTAAATTTTATGTTTGATTGGTGTGTATCCAGTTCAATACTCTATATTTAGAGGGAAGTTAAACCTACCTTAAATTTTAAGTAGCTAAGATTTTCTGTTATTTCCTAATTCAAACGAAATGTTAAGAAATAATGTTTTCAGAATTAAAGATTTTATTAGTAAGGAATTAATAATATACTTAAACCTGAATATCAGAGTTTAATTTGGTTTATTGAAACTATTCATAAAACTAAAATTTCATAAGATATAACAAAAATATTCTTTTATTTTTTAAAAAATTTTCTTATGAATTGAAATAGCAACAAGGCTATCCGTTGATTATAACTTAGAAATTTTTACAATATAAACACACACACACACACACACACACTATATATATATATATATATATATATATATATATATATATATATATATATATATATATATATATATATATATATATATATATATATATATATATATATATATATATATATATATATATATATATATATATATATATATATATATATATATATATATATATATATATATATATATATATATATATACATATATGTACATATATATATATATATATATATATATATATATATATATCTCTCTGTCTCTCTCTCTCTCTATATATACACACACACACACACACACACATATATATATATATATATATATATATATATATATATATATATATACATATGTATATATATATATACATATGTATATATATATATATATATATATATATATATATATATATATATATATATATATATATATATATATATATATACTACTTTTGATTTCAGTTAAGTGTTTATGTATATATTAATAAATGCTTTCATAAACGATATGTATACATGGACAAGTACATATGTGTGTATTAATGGATTAAAACCATTTAACTGGTTCTGTTTAAATTGTTCTTAAATAGTCAGAAATCTTGATTTATTTATATATTATAAAACTGATTTGGCCAAAATATAATTCAATGATGTCAATAACGATATTAGCTTATAAATGTTAAATTCTATGCTTAAAGTGCGAATATCAAATTGAGTGCCTCTCTGAAGCTATTAAAGTAATCTATTCCTCAGTATATGTGTCAATGCCGTAAAGAATGTTTTACAGGCAAATAATCCCATGTTTTTGCCAGAGACTGGCATGTATTGAGACATTCGAGCACTAAAATGACGGTATGAAAACTGCAATAATGATTACAGATAATTATTTATAATTATAACATATTAATAAAAAATATAATTTTTTTAAGAAATTAAATCAGTCGATAATCTGAGGAGTTTTGAAAAGGAATTAAAGATTTATCATTTAGTTTGATTGTAACTTGAGGGTTTTTCTACACCAGGGTAAAATAGACTGAAAACTTCTCCTTAAACATTATGCAGGACATCCATGCCAGCATTGGGATTCAAAATCATGGAATCCTGTTTCAGCCACTGTACTGTAATTGCTATTTTATTTTATCTTATTTTTATATTAGGCCTCTAAAATTACCTGAAACTAAATGTATTTTACCATTAAATTTATACCTCCAAAATCAAAAGCTTAAAGCCTAAAGAGAAAAGTTAAATAGTAGTTAGAATTTTTTTACAACAAAGTGAAATACAAGATTTATTAACCCTCTCGCTACGAATCCCACGATTTTCACGGGTAACATAGATGTAGCAAAATTTGCGCAACCCGCGATTTCCATGGGCATGCATTTTACTCGTCTATTTAACTGTGCAGCCCAATCTTTTACCTTTGATTCCTTCATTTTAGATTTACTGGAATTTTTAATTGTTTATTTAGCTGTAAACTAGCAGATGGCTTTAATTGTCCACATTTCTGCGCGATATAGAAGAATTTTTTGTAGTATTTTGAGCTCGCTTTTCATAGCTGAAAGATGTCTGGCAGGTAACGTTTCGCAAGTGATATAACCTATACTCCTGACGATATTTCCGACACTGATAGCACTTCTGACTCTGATTTCAAGTATATTGAAGATAGTTATGGCGAAACTGATGAAAATGTTTTAGATTCCTCTGCGGATAGTGATGAATCTGAAAATTCATTTTCTATTCAAAATCTTCGACAGTGGTGCAAAACTGATAAGCAAAATATTCCACCAGCTCCTGCTTCATTTTCCTTTCTTGGAAATCCCGGAGTAAATTTCACTATGGAAAATAGTACAACTGTTTTGCACTATTTTGAACTTTATTTTGACGATGTTATGTTGCAAATAATAGTAAAAGAGATCAACAGTACATGACAGTAATATACCCATGAGACTAACTAATCGGCACTTTGCAAGCTATATACACCCAAATCCCATCAAGAAAGAGCCTCGTACTATGGAAGAATTTAATCTAAAATATTTCATTAAGCAGATTTTTTCCTATGATATATTTTTTAATGGTAGTGGCTGGCCCCATTGAAAACTACTGTAGTGAAATCGAAGTTAGAAAAAAATCAAACATTTTGCGTTCTTAGAAGATTATCATGGAGAATTTTCCACTCAGTCACGTCAGAAAGTTTTCTAAAGAAAATTATGCAAAATAGCTATTTAAATTATTTTGATAAAGATAAAAAAACACGCTTTGTCTTTTACAGATAAAAAAATAAATGTATGAATTTTACACTCTTTTATATTTATCAGTGTAATTTATTCAAAAAAAAATTTAGAGCAGTGTATTAAATTAAATTAAAATTTTAAAAAGAACAATTTTCAGGTAAAAAATGGGAAAAAAATTTAAATAAGTTTTTCTGTTAAGCACACAATTGGCAAATTTAACTTCCATCTCAAAACTTGATCAAGTTAAGTAAAAATATATAAAAATTTTATTAGGTTTAAATTTTAAATGTTCTACAATTAATATTTACTGGTCCCTTTTATTATTAGAGTTGCATTAAAAAAATTCGATAATCTAAATAAAAAAAAATTCTAAGCAAATAAAATTGGCAAATATTACAAATTAAACTTTCTAACTAATAACCCAAAAGAACATTATCCAGTAATAGTTACTATTAAGAGTAATTTTTGTGTAAGTCTATACGTTAACCTATTTTTTACGTTTCAGCTATTTTATGATAAAATAATATTTAATACAAACTTTTATAATTTCAAATTTGGCAATAAGACTAAATATATAAAAACAGATGATTAATCTGCATCCACCATTATTTTCAGTATTGTAATATACACTTTTCGTCAAAAAATAAAAACGTCTTCTTTAGAGAAACCCATTTAATATTCTTTAACTTGTGTATTTTATTTTTGCATTTCAGAAATTTAATTTAATTGATTGTAAGTTTTTTTGTGGATCTCCACAGCATGTACTGTATACTTATATTAAAATTTTTTATTAAAACGATATTTGTTACAAATATAAAAACAATCAAATCTCGAAGCTAAGTCTTTATTGAGAAACACAAAGCTATAATTGTATGTAACAGGACTTTATTTCTGTATTTCTGCATGTTTAATTCTCCATTCTCTGGGAAGAGCATAAAACATCTATATAGACTAACATGTAAATTAATATTTTGTATACCATTGTTGAAATTTTACCCATCCAGAAGTGCTAACACTCTGATAAAATCATGTAGGAAAATCTATCTGCAAACTAGAGTATTTTTTACAAAACTCATTACCTGTTCCTACCATAATCTTCAGTATCAAGTAGTTATATCTATCTATCTATCTATCTATCTATCTATCTATCTATCTATCTATCTATATCTATATATATATATATATATATATATATATATATATATATGTGTGTGTGTGTGTGTGTGTGTGTGTGTGTGTATTTGTGAAAATTACCTCAGGTAATATTTTGTATTAAATAATTAATTCAATATAATTTTAAAACTACCTTAAAAAATTGATTATGCATATTATACATACATATACATTCATACATGCACATCTACAAAAAACATATAAACTTAAAAATATATACAATACAACTCATAAGTTAATACCTTCAATACATACTTAAAACCCATACAAATTTGATATTTATACTAACCCGAAAATACTCAAACACCACACACACACACACACACACACATATATATATATATATATATGTGTGTGTGTGTGTGCGTGTGTGTGTGTGTGTGTCTGTGTGTGAGAGAGAGAGTTAGAGAAAGAGAAAGAGAAAGAGAGAGAGAGACAGTTACAGTGATATAGATAAAGGAATATCATGTGTACAAATTCATGTTTATAAAGTGAAAATTTAAAATAAAATTTATCATGGTGTTTCATTTAGTACATAGAAAAATTATTCTCTTTTCTATATAATTTTTTCATTTAAATTAGTACGATTTAAATCACAATAAACTCTTTAAATGAGAAAAATATTAAGAAAGATTTTCTTTTCCAATTTTATTGATTTATTCTCTTTATTCATGCTTCTAATCTAACACACCAATCTGTGTTAATCAATTTATATAAACAGTTGCTGAGTGAATAAAAATTGCATACCCTGTATAAGAATATGACCCCAAAAATGCAGGAACATTTTAATCTGAGAAATTTAAAAAGAATTTGTAATATTAAAAGTAATTTTATTCGCATATACAACAATTTAAAATTCATCGATAATTTAAGATAATTGCTCGGCAAATTTCAAATTCTGATTTGATGGAATATACGTTGTAAAACATTTATTTCCAAACTCGAAAATAACGTCTCGGAAACAGTCGCGCAGATTTATAAAAGCATTTCACGCACAATTCGCGGAAATGCATTAAGAGATCTAAATTAGTTATAACTGCTTTTGCCTACAAGCACAAACATTTATTTCGCTTCCCGAAATCCTCGGCAGCCTATTCCTGAATAATTAAATTTTTAAGACGCCGTTCGAATTGATATTATTGCTTCAGCCATTTCGTCCTGGATTCCGTTTTCTCCCCGAATTGCGTCTCTTTTCCGCCGCTCGCTAATTTGTGACGTGATGTTACTTGGCATTCTCGACCACAAACCTCCGGAATTTCATTATGCCCTTGTTAACAAGGAACCGGCGAAAACGATCGCCAACGGAACCATTAGGGTAATTGCGAGCGGTTGTCTGTCCGTCTGTCATTCTTACTACCACCTTCCCCCTGCGCGATCTCTTCGTTCGAGATTAAACGCCATTGTCTTCCCCTCCGCATTTGATGACACCGATCGCCAATCGACGCTTTGCCGATCGCTCGGCTGCCATATCAGGCTATTTATCGGATGGATTTGGCGATGGGAACTCTCGTTTTGTTTCCGATACTGTTACTTTGTAAGAAGACGGCTATTTATTTTGCAAATACGGAACAATTAGCGTCTAAGCCATTAGTTCACGATCTCTCCAATACTTTTTAACATTATCCTCTTACTGAGACAAACAGTCAAAAACAGGCACTAGGTACTTTAGCGCCATTGGCATAAAACTAGTCTACGCTCCTACCACCAAATACCGTTAGAAAATATCTAAATATGTTTTCTTTTTCTATATCATATATTAAGAATAAACTCTCAAAATAGTTTTTTAGTCCTTAAAATGTTTCCAGTATATTAATTTTTAATTTTTTCTTATATTTTTATCTTGTTAATCCCCTATATAATAATAGCCTAAGTTATTATTCAGCCTGTCTTCGAATTTATGAAGCGGTTATACCTGGAATGGATAGAGGTATCAATTCTAGGTCCATTTATTGATTGTAAAATATATATCATATTTAATAATACATAAAGATTAATAATTAAATAAAATATTTTAAAATTTATGAAATGCATGTAAAATTTACATGAATTTTAACAGATAAGTTATTTATTTAAAATTCCCGCAACCACAATAAAAACTTTTAGATTTTAAGCATTTTAAGATCCAAAGAATTTAAAGTAAAAAAAAATTACGTACTTTAAAATAATCCACATCTTTGTATTATTTTTGTATGTAGTGAATTTCATTTTAAAAGATAATTTCCATACATTAAAATATCAAACATGAATTATTTCAAGTGACTATTTAAAATATTTTTCAGTTGCATATCATTATACGTCATATAATAATAGCCTAAGTTATCTCTCCGTCTGTCCTCGAAATTATGAACCGGTTGGACCTGGAATGGATAGAGGCATCCATATTGAATTCTTGATGAGTTAGGATTATCAAAATTCAAAGCGAGTAAAGTTTATTTTCTCCCAAACTATACATTCGATTCTAAAATAAATTGGTATAAATATCTTCATTTCACATCGAAAAATACTGACGTCTTTAAAACTTTCAAAATCCATCCCTTCCCCCTTTTTCGAGTGTTTAATGCCATTATATCATGCCCTATTTTCTCCGGTTAAGTACAGGCGATTAAACTTATCAATTTATCACATAATAAATAGGTAAAAATAACATTTTTTTAGCATTATGACGTCATTCCTTTAACCATCTCATTTAATCATTTCTTATTTTAAATTATTTAAATATCGTCTGTATTATTTTCATCCGTTTTATCACTCAACTCTGATATGACGTAAATAATTTTCTTTTACATTGGGCTTAAATAATATATTAGGTACATATGTGATAGTTTTAAATATAATCATCGGTTATTTTTTGCTGTAAGATAATTTTTATCCAAGAAACAAACCATTTTTTTACCTGCCTCATACGTCGTCTTTAAAACTTTCGAAATCTACCCCTTCCCTCCTTTTAAGCATTTAATGCCCTTATTTAAAGCCCTATTTTCCCCGGTTAAGAGTAGGCGATTAAACTTATTAATTTATCACATAATAAATAGGATAAAATAAAAAAAATTTCTAGCATTATGAAGTCATTCCTTTAACCATCTCATTTAATCATTTCTTATTTTAAATTATTTAAATATAATCTGCATTATTTGCATACGTTTTATTTCTGAACTTAGATATTACGTAAATAATTTTCTTTTCTTTCTGGCTTAAATAATATATTAGGTACATGTATGATAATTTTAAATTTAATCATCGATTAATTTTTGTTGAAGATAATTCTCAGCCAAAAAACAAACGTTTACGTTACAAGAATATAGTCAAAACACGAAAAGTCTAGTTTTGAGGAAATGCCTTTCAATTATTTCACTGTTAAAGGAAACTGTTAAATGTAAATTCACTGATTTTTTTTCTAATCACAAGAAACTTCTCCTCTTTTGTTACATATTTCAAAACCTTGCAAGAAGATCCTCTCAACAATAAAAAGTTTAGTTTAGAGAAAATGCCTTTCCATTATTAACTGATTTTTTGTTATTCATAACAAACTCAAAAACTTTTACCAGAAAATAATTATAGTGCGTAACTGAGAATTTGTAACTAGTTTGTTTCTTCTTACATTTCACATTTACTCTTACTGTTACGTTTCAAGAAGATAGTCAAAACACGAAAAGTCTAGCTTTGAGAAAATGCCTTTCAATTATTTCACTGTTGAATGCAATTTCACTGATTTATTGCTAATCGCAAGAAACTTTTAATCTTTTGTTGCATATTTCAAAACCTTGCAAAAGATCCTATCAAAAATAAAAGGTTTAGCTTAGAGAAAAAGCCTTTCCAATATTTTATGAATTATTAATTGAAAATTATTTAATTTTTCGTTAATCATAAGGCACCTAGAAAATTTTACCTCCAATAATAAAGGCCGTAATTGTGAATTTATAATTAGTTAGTTGTAACCAGTTAGGGAAAATGCCTTTCCATCATTTTACAAACTAGTAATTGAAAGTGAACTGAATTTTTGTTAATCATAATACACTAAGCTTTTACCACCAAAAAGTTTATAGTATATAATTCACATTTTGGAACGTGCAAGTTTCTTCTTTTTACATTCTACATTCACTCTCTATTTAATAGTACAAGAAGATAGTTCAAACCCGCACTGTATAGTTTGGAGAAAATAAATTTCAATTATTTCAAATGGAAATTTGCTGACTTTTTGTTAATTACAAAATATTTTTATCGTTTTGTTTCAGATTTTGAAACTTTGCAAGAAGACAACCTAAATTCTAAAAGATTCAGTTTCGAGAAATAATATTTCCATTATTTCCTAAACTATTAATTGAAAATTAACTGATTTTTTACTAATCGTAAAAACTGAGAATCATTTACACCAAAATATTTATCGTACGTATTTAAGATTTTTCAACTATTTTATTCTTTATACATTCTAAACTCTACACGTTCCCTTAACTGTTTCGAATTGGGAAAGCTCTTTACATAAAACGTATTAAATTTAATGCTATTTATTCGACTTATAACATTAAAGCACTAATAGTTTCGGCAAGATTAAAACATCCCTAATTAAATATTAGTATATATCGTTTGATCCAAACTCTAACAGAAACTTTAAAACTCAGTAACTCAACGACAAATACAGATAAAACGTTGCAATTAGAAGCAATTGTATGGAATAATTTTTTTTTTAATTTAGGATAAAACAAATAATTGAAGAGGAATCCAAAAGAATAATTACAGTAAAAAGATTTCTAGGAAGTATTGTTTGTAGAATAATAAAATTACCATGTGCGGATGCGCACACATATATGTGTACATACAATGCCGGGTTAAAGAAGATGGTGGCCTTTAGGCAGTCGGGGCGATTTCAAAGCCCTGTCCCTTAATAATTTTATGAAAATAATTCTATTACAGCTTTAGGAAAGTCATTTTATTTTACAAAAATAAAAAACTATTTGCAAATTAATATAAAATATTAAAAAGAAATGTGAATAAAAAAAATATTATGAAAATTAACTTTGGTGTAAAATGATAAACACTAGTACAGTTTTTATTATAATAAAAATGCAAATGTAGATTATATAGTATTTATTACAAATAACAAAAGTAATACACGTGTACCTGTGTAAATATTTCACATTTATTGTAAATTGTACCCCGATATTGTTTAGTTCTTTGTAGAAATAGGTTCCTGTATTTGGTAGCATTTGGTAATGCTGAAATCAAACAATCATTTGTTGTAATCAAAATTTCTTCATTTAAAGATAAAATTGTATGTATATATATATATATATATATATATATATATATATATATATTATATACAGTTTAATCTAAATTTTCCAGGTCCCTAAAACACGTGGGGCCAATAAGCAATTGTCTACTCCCCTAATGGATCAGGCACTGCTTACGTAATATAAGTGGGTATATTTGTATATTTTTGTGCTGTTAGACACAATTAATTGAAAGTATAGTTATATAAAAGGAAAACATTCCCTTATAAAACCTTTAACAGTTGTCAAAAACGTAACGGAGAAAGCTACAATAATTCTTTAAGAAAATAATATATATCTCTTATAACTGATGACACAACCGCAGAAAAATTTCCAGATATATGAATAAATCAAATCCGAATTATCTTAGAAAGTGGGTAACATCAATCAATTTTTAAATTCACCTGAAAAAAAAATTCTTGTGATGACTAAAAATCATATGTAACTATAATTTACTTCACAAGAAATAATTTCGTAACTAGGCTTTTACCACTTTCGAATGTTATTAACTGGCGATGATTCAATAGCTTCTGCGTGCAGCGAAATCTCTCCTTCTATATTTCATATGAAAAATTATTTGTTGTCAGCGATCTCCCTCTTCAGAGATTTAATAACTCATCTTATGATTGAAAGTAAAAGATGAAAAGGTGTTAGAAGACTAAAGGAATGCAAATTTGACAGCTGTAATATAATTGGAAAACCTAATAGCCATATTTGCCCTTGGACACTCTTTAGACTTTTTACAGTTCTTTTGTTGACCAAAAGTAAAAAGTTTCGTCGAATTGCTAAAATTTATTTTAAGATAATTGATCCTAATAAGCAAGGATGTATTTATAGATAAATAATTGGGAGTCTAAAGAGCAAATTAAAAGACTCAGTTTGGTTACATATATTTCAAGATGCAATAAAACTACGTAAGCATTGCTGATTCGTTTTGTTTATGGCCCGTTTTATACCATTTGTTATGTATTATGTGTATCTGTGTATGTATATGAGTACGGTATAAATATATATGTATCAAGTACGCTTTTATTTCGAGAAATTAAAATTGAAATGCTTACATTATAGAAAATGTAACTACTGCCCGAAACACTCTTCATTATTTGAGGCGCCTAAATTGAGCAGATGCAGGGAAGCTGAAAGAAATTTCTATCATTTTATTTGAATACTTCCGGACAATATAAGTCCCAGTTTATCTGCAATTTTCGGTTACTGAATGGCTCTTTCCACTGCCTTTCCGGTTAAATTCTTATTTTAATACACCCATATATATTGTATATACACATTTATGTATGTATGTGCATATGTCTTCACAAAAAGAGATCAAAATCCTATCAAAGATATCAAAAGATGAAATTTGAACCAAGGAAACTATTTTGGCCATTTACATTTCAAAATTCCTATTAGTGGAAAAGGCAGGAATTAAAAACAAACAAATAAAAGGTTTAATTATTTGGCACATTTACCTCCATTATTGACTTGGCGTGAAAAAACCCGGCATACTCTCATTTTTGAAAAGGCCAAAATAACGTGTGGCGTCATATATTGAGAATAATTACACGCATTAGTCATGAACTGTAAAATTTTTGTTTACTTATCAATTGTGTATAACACACAATAGTTAATTCCGTTTGCAATTGAATTTCCGATTCTGTGTTTTAAGTTTGTTATAATTTTTAAAGCTTATGCCACGTTCATCCAATTAAAGTGGGGTGCAAATCGTGATGTCACACTTCACCCATTAAAAATTCATTGAAATACGTATTTTTTCTTGAGCATTTGATTCAAAGTTCTTACCTTTTTTTTGTCTGAAAGACGTTTAATTTTAGCCTCAATAATTTCGAAGTTCCACATAGTAGGACTTTTTAATGGAGCCTCAACTGCAAATCTCATAGGTTATCTTATTATTCAGTTAACCCGGGCAGTTCAAATAATAAGGTCTAATTTCATAGGTAACCAAAGAGAATAATTTCACTGATTATATATATATATATATATATATATATATATATATATATATATATATATATATATATATTTATATTATATATATTTATATATATTTTATATATATATATATATATGTATATATATATATATATATATGTATATATATATATGTATATATATATATATATATGTATATATATATATATATATATATATGTATATATATATGTAAATATATATATATATATATATATATATATATATATATATATATATGTATATATATATATAATATATATATATATATATAATATATATATATATATATATATATGTATATATATATATATGTATATATATATATATATATGTATATATATATATATATATATGTATGTATATATATATATATATATGTATGTATATATATATATATATATGTATGTATATATATATATATATATATATGTATGTATATATATATATATATATGTATGTATATATATATATATATGTATATATATATATATATATATGTATATATATATATATATATATATATATATATATATATATATATATATATATATATATATATATATAATCAGCTAATTTTAAATTTAATGAATTATTAGGAGCACCTAAAAGTTCTCCTTTATTAATTGATATCACTTGATGGTGTACGTGGAGTAGACTTTTTTAACACTGAAGAATTTATTATATGTATCAAAGAGTTACTGTATAAAAATTCAGGATTTTTTTTACAAACCTTGTAGATTTGTAATAAGGAAAAATTTATACACATCCTTACTAAGGTGTGTTATCTTTTAAATATTTACGGGCCTATTCTAGATATCATATTCAGTAGTAATATATTTGAGTGAAGATTTTATAGGAATGGATATCTAAATGCGGTAATTAAACTTACATATAATGTTTATTTTGCATTATATTTAATTATATCTCTTTACATCTATTTTTGTTCTTGTATTGCCGTATATGTATTGACAATAAAACTTTGTGAAATATGTATCGAAGATAAAAAATGTCAATGATAGATATTCCATTGATGAAAGTGAATTGTTTAAAAAATAATCTTAAGAGATTTTAAAAGAAAAAATAATTGCACAATAACTAGGCTTTATAATACATAAATTTTCCGTATAAAAATGAAGTGTTATATTATATTCTAATAAAGAGAATAAAAATGACTGTTCTTTAACAATCTTCTCCCCCCTCCCCAAGCAAAAAGACAAATGGGAAAAAAAATCAGAGAATTACTGATCAACAATTCTATATTGGTGTAAATGGAAACCTAAAGCAAGCGATGCAACATAGAAAAAAAGAAAACAAAATAAAGCAGATGAAAGGAGAAAATGACGGTAAAACCTATCCCAGGTCAGTAAATATTGGAATGTGACGGTAAACGAAATCCTTAGCGGCAGTTACAGTCACGTACGGGATTTACGCTGGAAGATCAAGTTACGGTTGCAGAAGTGGTTCGCCTGCAGTCGTGGTTGGATTAAAGAACACTTTGAGGGAGACTTGTGGCTTTATTAAGCTCCAAATTAAGAATGGGGCAATGGATGGGAGTGAAATTTATTTAATGTTTAGTGGTTTAAAAGAAAATGACGTTACGTACAATAAAAAAAATTATCAGTGCGTTTCATTATTTCATGTAATGTACAAGACCTAGTGGTAGATTTCGAAATTTTGTAAGATCTTGTATTCTTTAATATTAAGTATACACTCTAAAATATAATACATGAAAAATTTAGATATATAAAAAAATTCAAAGCCTGCATTGTACATAACATTTTACCCTATCAATGAATGATAAATTTTTTATAGGTATATGTTTAAAGGGTTGTCACTTGTTGCAATTCATAGATGTAAGAAAAAGTATAATAATGATAATTAAAAAGGAACTGAGCACTTACGGGAGAATTATGAGTATAGAAAAAATAAAGACTTTAATATATTTCCTATATTTATATTCTATTAACTAAGATATCCCCTTTTTCAATTTCATCATAGGGAAACGATGAAATTGAAACGTGAATATCTTAGCATATATTTTTTCACAAAATTATGCACAAACACAAGACTTGCATATAATGTACAGCATTTCTTTAGAGGTCATGTGCGAGTAACAATTTTACTTAGAAGATAATATCTACGCTTTTTAAGTGAAAAAATATTCAAATAAAAATTTCTAGAATTATATACAAGTAGGTTGCGAAACTTCCATGACAGGTTATGAAATAATTTAATGTGTTATTTTCCAATTTTTATCTTTTGTTCTACTTTTGACATTATAGTATAGGTTGCTCTTCCTTTTTCACTATTGTCCAGTCATAATCTTGCCAGTCTTTATTTATGTTTTCTTTCATATATTTTTTAAGTATTAATACCGGAAGCTATATAGGTTTGTAATTCATTGATTTAGTGGCGTTCTTTGCTAAAAATATCTGCATATTCATTATCGGTATTCCCCGTATGAACTTTTCGATTATTCATGTTTTTGTATTCTTTTTGTATCTCGATAATTAATTTTGATTTCGGTACTAATTGTTCTATGCTCTTGATTACTGAAAGACTGTCAGTATATAAATATATATTGTCTCCACTCAATTGTTTTATCTTTCTCAGGGAATCAAGTATTGCAGACCCCTCAGCCTGATATACAGTATTCTGACAATGCAATTTTGTTGTACAGGTATATACTATCTTATTTCTTTTTTATTATTACATAATCATAACCCATTCCTGTTTCCATTTTACTTTCATTTGTAAAGATTAAAATATTTAAATATTCGTAACTTATTGCGGGGACTCTTTTGTTCCAGCAAATGGGTTTTTTTTTCATTGAAATAAGCCTGGGGTCGCAGTGTTGGTGTTCTTATGAGCCCCCCCCCCCCCCTAAATCTAATACAATCTAATCAAACGGTTACTAACATCTACAATTAAAGCCGGATTCGAATCCGCTAACCCCGTTTCCAAAGTACAACTTGAGAGATGGCCATCCGGCCACTTTTAGGCGAAATTTTGAAGGAGCGTATCATGTTCAAAAATGTTTAGCAATAAGTTTTATAAAAATATATGTCTCTAATCTAAAATAATGCAGGTTATCATCCCTGTTTGTTCCCTGTTTTGCCCTAGTTTATCCCTGAAGTCTTCGTGTGTGTTTGTAAGAGGGAAGAGGAAGGCGTGAGTGCGTGTATGCTTACCTGATATCTACGGTATAGCTACGAAGTTGGGTAAATCTTAAGACTTCGTGGTGGTGAATGAAAATCTTTTTTAAGGTTTTGATATGGGAGCTTTACTAACAACTGGTAGGAAATATCCAAACTTACTGTCATTATCTAAAAAAACCTAATATTCTAATCTTTAAAAAACTAAAGATAGCAGTTAAAAATGAATTTATTTAAAAAAAAAATAAAAGATAACTCTCTAAAATTTAATAAGAATTGTACAGTAAAATAAATGAAAAATATATATAAAAGATGATTATTTCTTAAAAGAAAAATAATACTTAAAACTTTTTCAGTTTTTTAGTGAAAAACTAGAAAAAATATCTTAATTATTTTCTAACAATGTAATTTTGTTGAGGAAAATAAATGAGAGTCTAAATGTGACTATTCTTCATTTTAATAAATTATTTATATTTGATATCGTAAAAATAAATTAATGTTTAACCGAGTATGCTATCATAGCATTTACAATTACATTACAAAAAGAAGGTTCTGAAAAAAGCGAATTTTTGCAATACATTTATTAAAGAAGCATGGGTGTTGAATCTTTTAAAATTATAAACATAACTGTTAATCTTTTTTTTCCAAGCATTATCTATTAATTTTTTTCAATGCTTATAAAATGTTTTGTGGACAACATAAATGTCATAACTATGGGCATAACAGCACATGATGTAACATTTCTCGAGGAGGGTGATGTAACTTTGATAATTGTGGTGAATTGTGATTATATTTATTTCTTTCTTTTACAACGGCTATATAAAATATTTTGCTCACAACATGAATGTCTTAATTATGTGCACAATAGCAAGTGATGCAGCATTTCTCGAGGAT
>CM063508.1:71952143-71957143 GCA_032207245.1 Pardosa pseudoannulata | reverse complement strand
GGGGTTCGTCATTAAAATGCATGGAAAATTACTGATTTAGAAAATTGCTTTTACAATTTAAGGTAACATATCATAAAATATGATTAATAATCTTCTATTTAAATTATCGTCATTGACTTGCTTTTAAAGAAGTGTATAAAAAATTTTCCATAAAAAATAAAAAATATCTAACTATTTCCATTGAAAAATTAAAAAAAAGTAGGCTTTGTGCACGGACTTACGACTTTCAATACGTCTTAAGTGGTTCTTTTTGTTATAATGGTGTTGTCAACCTTGGAAAGAGTAACCCATCTTCCAAGTTCAAAAAGACTAATGGGACTAATGGATCTAATGGCAAGTCTTTAAGCTGTGGGTCAGTTGACATGGCATCTTTTTACAGAGGGGGTGTGCCAATAGATGGAGGATTGCCTGGTAACAAAGAGGCATAGTAGCTATCTTGGGAAATCCAGGGTGCTGGGTTTGAGCTCGGTAGTCATATCTCTGTACACTGAGAGAAAATGCAGAAAACTTGTGTGGGTCTGGACGTTCTCTCACTGACAGCTTGGAAGATGAGAAAGAGTTAAGAACAAATATGCTTCTTCTTGATGGAAAAATCATGGGGATACTTCAGAGTGGTATTCCTAATGTCTTACATTTATCAGGATTATGTGGTCCGTTTCAAGCTATCTAGATATCAAACTGCATACCGCGAGAGATAGGGGGATACCAATTTCTCGAAGTCACCCAGAAAAAAAGGCTTGTTTATCGGCGAAAACCTGCGGGTTTCCGAAAAAAAGATATCTATTCCCGAGGAGGCTGGAATAGCGAGAATACTCCGGCTTGGCATTCACGAACGCTTTACGTCCTTTTAGGTTGGCAGTCCGATGACTTTGTGAAACATCAATTTATCCAACACGTCTTACATCGAAGAGGTTCGAGAATACCGACTTTTCAATGATACCAGTCAAGGAAATAGGGGGTTTTGTGGTCGAAAGCCTGCTGGAGTTCAATAAAGACCACAGACAGGATAAACTAGTCCGCTGACGTAGTGTTAACAGATATGTAGGGAAGAAGTAAAGAAAAAAGTTTGATATAATGGATACTGACATTTTGAAACACATATAAAATCAAAGACTTTAAAGAAAAGTTATACGTAAAATGATATTCTAGATTATGTAGAAAAAATAATTTGTTCAGTATAATCCTAATAAATAAAACTCAACCTAAATTTTCACTTGAATGATTAACGGGAGAGGCAGTAATTAAAAAAAAAAGTGCATGTCAGATAGATTCAGTTGAAAACAAATACTTATATTTTACGTTATTTTAATTGGCATTTCAAAACATTATTAGTCGTGAAAGGAAAAAAATAAAATGAAAAATATTGTGCTTTCGTATTAACTTCTTTAACAAATCTGTGAAATAGTTATCGACTTTGTGTTGCTAACTTGTATAAATAATTTAATTAAATATGGAATCACATATGGAGCGCAGATGTATAAAATGAATCAATAAGTATAAAAATTTGAATGAAAATTATTTTAAAGTATTTTTTATTATTTACTTAGTTGTTTCCTTTGAGATTCAGATAGACGGGAAGGTTAAGTCACTTTAAAGCATAGAGTAAAATTTATCCTGTATACTTAAATATTACGACTAATAAAAAAATAAGGAAAAGATATATTCAATGTTAATATTTTTGAAAATCTTATTAAATTGATTTTATCTCTCACATTTGTGAAATAATCATTTTTTACAAATTTAGGATAATTGAAGATTATTTAGAAGCAAGAAAAGTTATGAAATAAATAAGACATGCATTAAAGTATTCGTGTAGCATTACCTTATTAAACCCACCTAAAATTATTGTCAAAAAACATTTAATGCAATTTTCTCTTATGTGACATTGCAAACTTCTTCCTTATTTTCATTTTTTATAAAAATAGAGAAAATAAAACAAGTACTTACCATAAACACCAGTACAATAATAATGTATAATGTATAAATACCCTTAATATTTTTAAACTTATAAAACCCTAAAATATACTTTATTACTTACAGAATATATTTATTTTAAAGGTATATAATTTTTAATAAATTATATTGTATATAAAACTTTACAGAGTTAAATAAATTTAAAAAACTGTCACATTTTTCTTACAAATTTCATTGATTTAAAAATAACTATACATAAAACTAATATATTATATTCACTAATTGAACAGACATTATATAAATATTCATGCAAATTTTCCCATCTTTCAGAAGGATGAAATTTTTACAAACTATCCTAATTGCTGAAAAAAGAAATTTTGAGTAAAACTCAAATAGCTGTTTAATTTTTCGTACTTAGCTTATATTATATTATCGTCATTAACCTGAGTTCATTCTTCATTCCTATAAATAGTGCACAATTTTGAAATTTTGGATAAAACGCATGCAATTTTACGCTAACTTTTTAAATAAAAAGTGGAAAATTGAGTTTTTGAGGGTTAAGAATTTTTCAGTGCCCATCTTTTTATTTAATAAGCTATACCCAACCTACATAATCCATGTTAAGATATATCTACCTAGAGTTTTAATATTTAATACACTCTTTTTCACACATAATTTCAACAAAGTAAATTATTTTTGAAAAAAAAACTGTTTTGTAGTATGTAAAAGAAAACCTCACACTTTATTGACATCTATACTACTTAAAAATACATTTATATTCTATTTTCACAATGCTACAAGGAAAACCCCCCGAAAAAAAATTGAATTAAAGGACAGTGTTTAGCAATTCTGCTAAAATAACTTTCTCTAAGGCTTCACGCCCATATTAAATTAATGCTTCATATTAAATATCAAACATACCAACTTGAATTATTCACCATTCAATATCTAATCAAAATCCTCCTCGCCCACTGTTACTGATTAAAACGCTCCTTTTGGCGACATTCGACACCCCTCGCGAATGTCAAGTCATCAATTAAAAGCCAAACTCCGGCAACCCTGATCCCTCTCATCACAGGCCTGACACCTTACACTCGAAAGGTTCAACCGAAAAATACTAATTGTATAAATACACTTTATTACATTAGAGATATTGCTATCAGTCAAGTAAAACTTGGGCTCTCCAATTATTAATCGGAGGGGCTCTCTTTATGAATTCTTTAGGCGGTGTATTTTTAGATTCGTTTTTACTTGCTGGAGCACGGGCTGTCAAACCGCTAACAAGTGAATATCTAAGAGATAAGATGGCAGCAATGAATGTGCGAGGGAAAGTTTGACGGATATGGAGAGTAATGGAATATATCAGGAATTGCTCCAGTAAAGATGGAATTTTAAATTATTGTGGTCTAGAATCACGTGTGTTCTCATAAAATACTTATCAGAGAGGAAAGAAAATTCATTAGTATTAATAAAATAACTCCTGTCTTGTCACAACTCAAAAAGTACAAAAGTTTAGTTATGATCGTTTCCAGGAATGCAAAATTGTCAATGTGTGTTCCTAGAGATAAAAATAAAAAGTACTTACAAGTAACGCATCAGAATACTGAAGGAGAAATTTGACTAGTTATTTCTAATCAATCAGCCACCAATGTAATATTAAGCTGTTACCCAGCATTTTATAGCAAATTAAAATGTGAATACCAAATTATACTAATATTAACCTTATTTAAACGAATGCTACTATTGGGAAAATTATCAAATTTAAATCTTAGGATTAACTCTACAGTATTGAAACATAAGGAATTCAATTTTTTAATTTTGTAATCACATGGAAACATTGAAAAAACTTGTTTTATTGTCATTAATATTTACATCATTACAAGACAAGAACTTCCAATGCTGTTCGCCGTAATGTATAAACTGAAAATAAAAATTTTTTTTTTAAAGTTATTCTTGAAATGTGAATAAAAACCGATAATAATATTAAACTTATTTAAATCTAAGCTACTATTGTGAAATTTATCAAATTTAAATCTTATGATTAACTCTACAGCATTGAAACATTAAGAATTCAATATTTTAACTTTGTAATCACATTGAAACATTAAGAATTCAATTTTTTAACTTTGTAATCACATTAAAACATTAAGAATTCAATTTTTTAACTTTGTAATCCCATGAAAACATTGAAAAAACTTGATTTATTGTCAATAATCTTTACACCATTATAAGACAAGAACTTCCGATGCTGTTCGCCCTAATGTATAAACTGAAAATAATAAAAATATTTTCCTTAAAAGTCATTCTTGAAATGTAAATAATAAAACGATACTAATATTAAACTTATTTAAATCTATGCTACTATTGGAAAATTTATCAAATTGAAATCATGATTAACTCTACAGCCTTGAGACACTAAGAATTCAATTTTTTAACTTTGTAATCTCTTGAAAATATTGAAAAATCTTGATTTATTGTCAATAATCTTTACACCATTACAAGACAAGAACTTCCGATGCTGTTCGCCCTAATGTATAAATTGAAAATAATAAAAATATTTTTCTTTAAAGTTATTGTTGAAATGTGAATAATAAAATTATACAATATTAAACTTATTTAAATCTATGTTACTATTGGGAAAATTATCAAATTTAAATCATGATTAAATCTACAGCATTGAAACATTATGAAATCAATTTTTTAACTTTGTAGTCACAACATGACAACAATGATGAAACTTATTTTATTGTCAATAATCTTTACATCATTACAAGGCAAGAGCTTCCAATGCTGTTCTCCATAATGTATAAACTGAAAATAATAAAAATATTTTTCTTAAAAGTCATTCTTGAAATGTGAATAATAAAAAGATACTAATATTAATCTTATTTAAATCTATGCTACTATTGGGAAAATTATCAAATTTAAATCATGATTAATTCTACAGCATTGAAACATTGTGAAATCAATTTTTTAACTTTGTAGTCACAATATAACAACATTGATGAAATTTATTTAACAGTCAATAATTTTTATATCATTACAAGACAAGAACTTCCAATGCTGTTCACCATAATGTATAAAAT
>CM063508.1:71942143-71947143 GCA_032207245.1 Pardosa pseudoannulata | reverse complement strand
TTATCTAAAGTACATGTTTTTCATTATGTCAAATATGGTTTTCTTATAAGACTTTTTTATAAAAAAAAAAATAGAAATTGGTTATATTCAAATTTTTACAGTACTAATGTCTTCTACATTCTCTCTAATCAACAAACTATCCTCTATATGGAAGAAATGTATGCCTACGATATGCTATAAATATTTGGTACAATGCCAAGAGAAAGAATATAGACTCCTCGTGAAAATTGTCGATAAAGTAAGTACCGAGTGTCTATAATTAAACTGACAGTGCTCACAGTGTTCTATAGCGCGATTTATTTGCCAGAATGAGGCCACATTTTGTAGAAAGATTAAACAAGACGGGGGACGAAAGATTCCGTGATAAAACAAATTAATTCCAAAAGTCACCGCCAGGGAAATATTTGGCGCTGTGTTACAGAAAATAGAGTGTTAACAAATGAAAATCAATACGGAAAATAATTTCTTAATTGTACCAATGGATGTAACGTGAGATATGAATAAAAACTTCTTCTTCTGCTCAGCGTACGTGATATTGCAGATCACGAGATTTTATCAGTGTTTGTGTAGATTTTACGCTTTTTTAAAAGTGTTGCCATATTGCACTTCAACTAAATCAGAAAATTTGCGTAATAAAAGGCAATTTTATTCCATATTAGTTTGCATTTGTTAACACTCTATTTTCTATAACACAGAGCCAAATATTTCCCAAGCGGTGACTTTTAGAACTATTTTTTTTTTTTTTTTTTTTTTTTTTTTTTTTTTTTTGTGGAATCTTTCATCCCTGGTCTTTTTTATTCTTTCTACAAAATGTGGCGTCATTCTCTCAAATAGATCGAAGCAGTTGCCACGGTGATTGTCGACAAAGGACCAGACAATATTGCTGCCACCTCTGGCGCTCGTGGAGTAGCTCGGAATATGGATATGCCTTACAGTACGGTATGGAAAATCTTACGAAAGATTATCAACTTCTATCCGTACAAGATCAGCCGTGTACAGGAGTTACTGTACCCCGACCATGATAAGCGATTGACTTTTGCTCTCACCTTTCTTGCCAGAATGGAGGTGGATGATGCTTGGCAGTGGAAAATCTTATGGGGAGACGAGGCCCACTTTTACCTGAATGGAACTGTGAATACCCAGAACTGCCGAATTTGGGATGACAAATCACCACATGCAGTCACAGCAATTCCCTTACATTCACCAAAGGTAACTGTTTGGTGTGTGTTCACAGCGGAATTTATCGTGTGTCCATTCTTCTGTGAGAACATTACCCCGACAGGACTCTATTTTCTATAACACATCGCCAAATATCTCCTAGCGGTGACTTTTGGAACTAATTTTTTTTTTTTTTTTTTGCAGAATCCTTCGTCCCCCGTCTTGTTTAACCTTCCTATAAAATGTGGCGTCATTCTCGGAAATAGATCGCGCTACAGATCACTGTGAGCACTGTCAGTTTAATTATGGAAACCCGGTATTTGGTTTGGCTTAAAACATGATATTATTTTTGAAACAATTTCTGGAAATGGAATTTTCAGTTTAAAGAAAATTATATATGGCTACAAACATCCAGCTGTACGTTTCACAACTATGAACACCTGAACAAAAAAGCTTTATCCTAGCAGTTCTGCCGCCATCTGACGGAATCAGTTTATTATTACAATAATATTGAAGAAAAAAACCATTCTTAAATAACAAAATTAGAAAACATTGATAACCTAATACAACACGTAACAGCTATTATTCAATATTAATTAAAAGATAGTTTTCATTTTAAAAAGTATATCTTGCTATCTTAGTTTTAAATTAGAAAGAAAAATAAAATCGATATTTCATAATTCTCTATTATTTACTTCACGAAAATAAATTCTTAACGACTTATGAAAAAAATCAGAACAAAAAACTTTAGAAATCCTTGAGTAAAATTCGAAGAAACAAAATCCAGACGGACATTCTCTTGTTACAAATAACCGGTGCATTACCGGCTGGTAATCCGGTTTGTTATCAAAACCGGAATCAGGAAAGAGAAAAATAAAAGAAGAGCTAAAAAAAAAGTGGCATCAGCGAAAACAGAACCAATAATGGCGAAAATAAAACCCTGAAGTTGTAAACGCTAAAAATGGGATGAAAAATTGGATTGCACAACAGCGGGATGACGTCACGTGCAGAATATGACACGGGGGTGTCGCGATTCCCCGCAAAAGTGTTTGTCTCCGAGAGTGACTGTGGTGAGTGAGTGAGTGAGGTGGGAAGATTTCATTGCACAGGGAAAATATTCTTGGGGAACTTGTTGAATTTCTTGACGTCTCGAAGCCTCGATTTGTTCTCGATAACAATCAACAGTTTGGGAGTAATATGCAGCTTTCTACTTTTAATGTATTTAAATAAATTAAAGAGAAATTGTACCTTTCCAGATTTTAAATCATTATTATAAAAGATCTTTTTTTCATTATAAAGAAATCACTATAAAACGAAAAGTTCTGTTCCCTTTAGAATGAATTTCTTAATTTTTTTAAAAAATGGTCTAGCTTCAAAAATATTATATAACTAGCATATAGCCCATCATACTGCGGGAGCAGTAAAATTTTCAATTTTCCAGATCTATAAAGTACCCTATGAAGCAGGTAAAAAAAATGATTTGTTTTTTGGCTAATAATTATCTCTCAACAAAAAATAACCGATGATTACATTTAAAACTATCACATATGTGCCTATTCTATTATTTAATCCAAATATAAAAGAAAAGTATTTACGTAATATCTAAGTTCAGTGATAAAATGTATTAAAATAATGTAGACGATATTTTAATACATTTCTTTAATACAGTCGAGGTCTTGAAGCCTCGATTGGTTCTGGATAACAATCAACCGTTTGGGTGTAATATACAGCTTTCTGCTTTTAATGTATTTAAATAAATTAAAGACACATAGTACCTTTCCAGACTTAAAATCATTATTATAACAGATATTGTTTTCATTATAAAAAAAATCTCTATAAAATGAAAATTTTTGTTTCCTTTAGAATGAATTTCTTAAAATTTTTTAATAATGGTCCAACTTTCAAAATATTATTTAAGTAGCATATATCCCGTAATACTGCGAGATCATTAAAATTTTCAGTTTTCCAGAATTATAAAGTACCCTATGAGGCAGGTAAAAAAATGATTTGTTTTTTAGCTATGAATTATCTTCCAACAAATAATTATCGATGATTACATTTAAAACTATCACATATGTGCCTATTCTATTATTTAATCCAAATATAAAAGAAAAGTATTTACGTAATATCTAAGTTCAGTGATAAAATGTATTAAAATAATGTAGACGATATTTTAATACATTTCTTTAATACAGTCGAGGTCTTGAAGCCTCGATTGGTTCTGGATAACAATCAACAATTTGGCAGTAATATACAGCTTTCTGCTTTTAATGTATTTAAATAAATTAAAGACAAATAGTACCTTTCCAGACTAAAATCATTATTATAAAAGATCTTTTTTCATTATAAAATAAATCACTATCAAACGAAAAGTTCTGTTCCCTTTAGAATGAATTTCTTAAAATTTTTTAATAATGGTCTAGTTTCAAAAATATTATATAACTAGCATATAGCCCATCATACTGCGGGATCAGTAAAATTTCCAGTTTTCCAGAATTGTAAAGTACCCTCTAAGGCAGGTAAAATAAATGGTTTGTTTTTTGGCTAAGAATTATATTCCAACAAAAAAAAATCGATGATTACATTTAAAAATATTACATATGTACCCAATCTATTATTTAATCCAAATATAAAAGAAAAGTATTTACGTAATATCTAAGTTCAGTGATAAAATGTATTAAAATAATGTAGACGATATTTTAATACATTTCTTTAATACAGTCGACGTCTTGAAGCCTCGATTGGTTCTGGATAACAATCAACAGTTTGGGTGTAATATACAGCTTTCTGCTTTTAATGTATTTAAATAAATTAAAGACAAATAGTACCTTTCCAGACTAAAATCATTATTATAACAGATCTTTTTTCATTATAAAAAATCACTATAAAACGAAAAGTTCTGTTCCCTTTAGAATGAATTTCTTAAAATTTTTTAATAATAGTCCAGCTTTCAAAATATTATATAACTAGCATATAGCCCGTAATACTGCGGGATCATTAAACAGTTCAGTTTTCCAGAATTATAAATTGCCCTATGAGGCAGGTAAAAAAATGATTTGTTTTTTGGCTAATAATTATCTTCCAACAAAAAATAATCGATGATTACATTTAAAAATATCACATATGTACCTAATCTATTATTTAATCCAAATATAAAAGAAAAGTATTTACGTAATATCTAAGTTCAGTGATAAAATGTATTAAAATAATGTAGACGATATTTTAATACATTTCTTTAATACAGTCGACGTCTTGAAGCCTCGAATGGTTCTGGATATCAATCAACAGTATGGGAGAAATATGCAGCTTTCTGCTTTTACTGTATTTAAATAAAGACAAATAGTACCTTTCCAGAGTTAAAATCATTATTATAACAGATCATTTTTTTCATTATAAAAAATCACTATAAAAAGAAAAGTTATGTTCCCTTTAGAATGAATTTCTTAAAATATTTTTAATAATGGTCTAGCTTTCAAAATATTATATAACAAGCATATAGCCCGTCATACTGCGGAATCAGTAAAATTTTCGATTTTCCAGAATTGTAAAGTACCCTATAAGGCAGGTAACAAAATGATTTTTTTTCTGAGAATTATCTTACAGCAAAAAATAACTGATGATTACATTTAAAATTATTACATACGTACCTAATCTATTATTTAATCCAAATATAAAATAAAAGTACTTACGTAATATCTAACTCAGTGATAAAACATAATGCAGACGATATTTAAATAATTTAAAATAAGAAATGATTAAATGAGATGGTTAAAGGAAAGACGTCATAATGTTAGAAAGAAATGTTTTTTTTACCTATTTATTATGTGATAAAGTGGTAAATT
>CM063508.1:71932143-71937143 GCA_032207245.1 Pardosa pseudoannulata | reverse complement strand
GAGTTACAAAAACTTTCAGAATGTGATATTTAAACTGTACGTTTTTAGATATATTTTATATGTGCTTTGTCGTGAAAGGTTTTGAGCATATTATTTAAAGAACAAAGTTCGTAATTCTTTTATTAATTTTGCAACACTTTCCTTGTAATAGTACTTTAAATAACTTGATTTAATGCAACTAGGTTTTACTTTACGATGTGAATTTTACTTTGTGTATGAATGATGTACATATATCTACATTTATTAAGATAAATCTTATTTTTTCTATGCAGTTTTTAGCTGTGTTTAAGTAAAGAAAAATTCTATTAGTTTTAGAAATTTCTTTATTTTTAACAGAAAATGAATTATATATTTTAAGTTTAATAATTTTGTAGCTTTATAAACTAATTTCACGTTAATTATAATATGAATAAAACGTTATTTAATTATTTTTACTAGAAAATTGTAATATTAACTATTTTCCAATAAAAATAATTAAATAATGTTTTAAGTAAAAATCACATAGAAAAAATTATTATGATATGTAAGGTAAGGATAAAAACATTGTATAAAATAGTTAATATGAAATTAATTCCACAAAATTTCTTCTATTTTTAGAGACTTTATATTTGCAAGACCAGTCATAATTTTTTACTTCGCTGTACTTTTCCAGACGTTCGATTTTATTCCTACTTTGAAAAAAAAATGGCACTGACGCATAACAATTTACGATTTCTCATACAAAAGAACATCAATCTGAAACGATTCCGATACTGTATCATAAAAAAATATAAACAGCCAAAAATTCCTTCCCCTCATTTGATTGTTTTGTATTTTATTATGGAATATATATACACACATGAATCTAAAATATCTGTATTTACCAATCATACCTTTATTTTCGTTTATTCTCCGAAGTAAAGATTTACTGGAAGAGGGGGAGAATATATAGAAAAAAATTTCGATGCTAAAGAATAAAGAGTCTTTATCTTTCCACCGTAAAACTTCGACAATTTCTGTAACATCTCAATTTGAAGGATATCTGCAAAAGGATTTCGGAATAATGATTTTTTGAAGTTTTGAAATGAATGAGAGGCTAACAGAATAAGGGTAAGATATTTATTTACGAGAATGTGAAAGCGTAGAAAGGGATTTATGTACAAATGCATACAATTTGCCTTGTTTCGCTGTTTGGCATATATTACACAGATCCTTACAATGATGAAGAATGTAGTAATCAATTTTATGGTTACAGCTATAACTTATTTCGATATAGCAAAGAGTTAGAGAAAACTGCATTACTTTTCTAAAATTGTGAGTTTAAAAATAGGAATTGTATTAATAATGGAGACACTGGAATCAAAACAAAGAGATCCACAATGCTTTTTATTTAGAGGGGATAACAAAAATTGTGTTTTATGTTTCCTATTTCACATAAAATAGCATAAGACTAGTAAAATTGATTGAACAGTTTATCTAGAGTAATAACATAATAGTTAAAATTATTAATAATTTTTTACTTCTTATATTTGTTTAATCAAATTCTTAATATACTAAATTATAAAATGATACCCTAAGTTATATTTTAAAGATTTTCTCCTCATAATGAAATATCATTTCAAAAATCAAATGAAATATTGCAATCTTAGTTTAAAATTCCTTAATGATTCCCTAATGATATTCAAATGAAATATTGCAATCTTTGACTGACAATCCCTAACGATTTTCTATATACCTATTTGACAGAAAATATCATATGCCTAATAAAACTGATTGAAAAGCTTATCTACAGAATAATAGTATAATAGTTAAAATTATGAATTACTTTTTACTTATCAAAATGTTCTATCAAATTCTTAATATACTAAATTACAAAATGATACCTTACCTTATATTTTAAAGATTTTCTTCTCATAATGAAATATCATTTCCAAAGTCAAATGAAATATTGCAGTCTTAGTTTAGCAATTCCTAATGATATATATTTGACAGAAAATATCATAAATATAATAAAATTGATTGAACAATTTATTTACTGAGTGGTAACATAATAGATAAAATTATTAATTAATTTTCACTTATCAAAATGTTCTATCAAATTCTTAATATACTAAATTACAAAATGATACCCTACCTTATATTTTAAAGATTTTCTCCTCCTAATGAAATATTTCAAAAGTCAAATGAAATATTGCAATCTTAGTTTAACAATCCCTAATGATATATATTTGACAGAAAATTGCTTAAATCTAATAAAATTGATTAAACAATTTATTTACTGAGTGATAACATAATAGATAAAATTATTAATTACTTTTTACTGATCAAAATGTTCTATTAAATTCTTAACATACTAAATTACAAAATGATACCCTACATTGTATTTTAAAGATTTTCGAGCTCATAATGAAATATCAATTCAAAAGTCAAATGAAATATTGCAATCTTTGACTAACAATCCCCAACGATTTTCTATATAAATATTTGACAGAAAATATCGTAAATCCGATAAAACTGATTGAACAGCTTATCTACAGAGTAATAGTATAATAGTTAAAATTATTAATTACTTTTAACTTATCAAAATGTTCTGTCAAATTCTTAACATACTAAAATTACAAAATGATACCCTACATTGTATTTTAAAGATTTTCTCTTTCATAATGAAATACCAATTCAATAGTCAAATGAAATATTGCAATCTTAGATTAACAATCCCTAATGATTTAAATTTGACAGAAAATAAAATTGATTGAACAATTTATTTACTGTGTGATAATAGAATTGATAAAATTATTATTTCTTTTTTACATATCAAAATGTTCTATCAAATTCTTAACATACTAAATTAAAAAATGATACCCTGCCTTATATTTTAAAGATTTTCTAGCTCATAATGAAATGTCAATTCAAAAGTCAAATGAAATATTGCAATCTTTGACTAACAATCCCTAACGATTTTCTATATAAATATTTGATAGAAAATATCGTAAGCCAAATAAAACGATTGAACAGCTTATCTACAGTGTAAAAATATAATAATTAAAATTATTAACTAATTTTACCTTATCAAAATGTTTTGTCAAATTCTTAATATACTAAATTACAAAATGATACCCTACCTTATATTTTAAGGATTTTCTCGCTCATAATGAAATACTAATTCAATAGTCAAATGAAATATTGCAATCTTAGTTTAACAATCAATAATGATATATATTTGGCTGAAAATAGCATAAATCTAATAAAATTGATTAAACAATTTCTTTACTGAGTGATAACATAATAGATAAAGTTATTAATTATTTTTTACTTATCAAAATGTTTTATCAAATTCTTAACATACTAAATTACAAAATGATACCCTACATTATATTTTAAAGATTTTCTAGCTTACAATGAAATATCAATTCAAAAGTGAAATGAAATATCCAATCTTTGATTGACAATCCCTAATTATATCTATATGCCTATTTGACAGAAAATAGCGTAAGTCTGGTAAAATTGTTTGAACAGTTTATCTACAGTGTGATAATATAATAGATAAAATTATTAATTATTTTTTACTTATCAAAATGTTCTATCAAATTCTTAAGATACTAAATTAAAAATGATACTCTACCTTGTATTTTAAAGATTTTCTCGCTCATAATGAAATATCAATCCAAAAGTAAAATGAAATATTACAATCTTTGATTAAAAATTCCTGATGATTTCTATATACCTTTCCTAACAATTATAATAAATTTTCATTTGTTTTTATTAGATTTTTTGTCTTGGCTGTGACTTCTTGACTTTTGTGAGGTAAATATAATGGTCATATAAAACGTTATCCACCATCACACACTATGAAAGGTAATATAATAATAAAAGAATACACACCATATAAAATAATTTCGCATATATAGTTTTCTAACTAATTTGCAGCTTAATGTTAAAACGGCTGATTATTTTAATTTCCTATAACAACCAGAATTATTTTTATATCTTAGAATAAAAAAAGTAGTTGTTATCCATTTGATAATTCATCTAAAGTTATAAAATCGAAAAGCTAAAAGAAATCCTATAACCCTTTAAAGAATAATTGCTTATAAAAATATCTTTGTGGTTAGAATGATTGCTTTGGTTGTTCAAGTGTTAATCATTCCCTAAATTTTAATTACAACTAACTTTATGTTTTAATACCACATCAATTATATATTTTTGTTTTCCATTAATGTAACATCTGTTAGTTCGAATTATAGTCCTAGAATATTAGTACTAGAAAACTACTTTATTCTTAGAACTAAAATATAACTCACTACGAATTTTTTATCACAATCAAACATAAGCACTTGTAAATGAACGGTATTTCCTGCCTCCAGAAGTTGTAGCTGAAACTAAGTCCCTTACTATCTCGATTACGATGACAATCATTAATCGATTCATGAATCATTCTAACGAAAGATCAAACGGGTGCAACGCCAGGAAGTGTTTTTCGATAACTACTCCCCCGGCTTCAGAGACAATGTTATCTCTGTCAGCCTCGTCTCCGGCCGCACAAAGGAGTGAAGAATGGGCCCCTTTTGTGCGCGGACAACTTTAGCCGAGTTTCATTGATTCCTAATGCAGAAAATCTAATTGTTTTGTGCCTTAATGAAAAAGCAAAACAGAAATGAGGTCAATGTCATTAGATACTGGTGGAGAACATAAGAGCCTAACGCAACTGGTCGAAGGTTTCATCGTGACGTGGAAGAGGACAATCCTCCTTCGAAAAAGAGGATGATTAATGATTGTGAAATTTTCCTTTGAATTCGATGAAATAATTGAAAAATGAGGATTCGCTAAAACAGAACCTGTTTGAATTGATTTTCTGTTGCATGCAGTAAATCTTTGACGGTATGGCGGATACCATTGTTCGAAATTTCTGTTCTAAATGCTTCAGAATGGAGGCCGGTTTTTATTACAAATAAAGGAAGCCTTGAGAAATGCACCTTCCCCCACTTCCTCTGTTTGTGGCTTTGAGTGATTAGAAAGATTGC
>CM063508.1:71914643-71927143 GCA_032207245.1 Pardosa pseudoannulata | reverse complement strand
GAATGACTATTAAAAGACAAGTGTAATGTTCAATATATTATCACATTGAATAGAAAATATAGCCACTTGATGAGTTACATGTGTGTAGATAGTGTACCATTGTTGGCATAGTATTGTTGTATGTGTTATTTATAGCCTGGCATCAGTGAGATGTAATTTTACATTAATGTGAAACATTACTGTTAAAAAACATGTGTAGTGTCCTTTATATTATCACATTGAATAGTAGATATGACCAAGTTCTGAGACACATGTGTGGGTCTAGTGTACCATTATTAGAATAGCATTGTCGTGGGAATTGTTTATAGCCTGGCGTTTAAGAGAATCAGTGAGATGTAACTTTACATTAATGTGAAGAATTAATATTAAATAACACGTGTAATGTTCATTATATTATTACATTGAATAGTATATATAAACACGTGCTGAGACACGAGTATAAACTATCTACAAATAATCTATGGATTTATCTGCTGCTTAAATTTTCAACGATCAAATGTCTCGCTAAAAATGGAATTATTTTTTAACATAAAAATATTTTTTTCATTTAATGTCGATTATAATTAATAATGAAAGTCCATGGCATTAAAGGGATTGAAATTATCGGATTTCAAAACTGATTGGTTTGGTTTGGAGTGCTATGGTCTACTTTTTGCAACCCGAGGGCTAATGAGACCGGAACCTACAGCTTAAAGCCAATTCCGACACATTGCTACGAAAAACATGTCACAGTGGGATTTCAAAACTGAGAAGAGGAGACTTATCCTTCGGTTCTTATCCGACTAGATTTGTTATAGGTTTTAACAGGAAATATGTAAGCAATGAAGTCGATCTTTAAAATTAAATTTGGTAGATTAACCGTTGATTTTAAACAACATCTACTTTACTATAAGATACTAGCATATAGCCCGTCATATGACGGGATCAGTAAAATTTTTAATTTTCCAGAATTTTTAAGTACCTTATGAGGCAGGTAAAAAAAATGGTTTGTTTTTTGGCTGAGAATTATTTTGAACAAAATATTAGATTAAGAAATTTTTTTACGTAATATCTAAGTTTAGTAACAAAACGTATGGAAATAATGCAGAAGATATTTAAATAATCTAAAATAAATGATTAATTGAGATGGTTAAAGGAATGACGTCATGATAGAAAAAATTGTTATTTTTAGTTATTTATTATGGGATTAATTGATACATTTAATCTCCTGCTCTTAAAATGGGCTAGATATAATAATGGTAATACGTGAATTTAATAAAATAAAAATCATTAAAATTTTAAAATTGGTAAAAATTTATTTTAAAAATAATAAAACAACTTTAGGAATAAGAATTGAAAAGAAAAAGCAGAAATTATTAAATTAATTAGACATTTCGAAAATTTCGCTTACGTCGGGGGCCGAACCATCAACCCAAGAAGTACGACAATCAAACGGAAAGACACTGTACCCCATGTCCAGCTTACACGTGGTGGAGGAAATGGTTAGAATATATAAGGGTCAAGTAAAAACAGTCCAGAAATTTAAATATTGCGCTTCGCCCTCAACATCCTATCAATAATGAATTTATTATAGAGTAAGAGGGAGAATAAGGCTTGAAATAATAGCATTAAACGCTGGAAAAAGGGGGGATGAGGTGGATTTCGAACTCGCTTTGAATTTTGCTAAGCCTAACTTATAAAAAATCCAATATGGATGACTGCATCCATTCCAGGTACAACCGCTTCATAAATTCGCGGACAGACAACAGGCTATTATTATATAGGGGATAATTTAATTCAAGGTAGATTTTACTTTAAGATAAGGTATCTATTTACTTTAAGCTAAAGAAGAAAATAATTTTTTTTCACATTTAAGAGTTTTCTACGTTACATGTGTTTCAATTAAATACAAAATCTAAATTTTTTAACATTAATATTGTACTGATTCTTTCTAGGATTGCAGATGAGGATTTTGGCTTAGTAGCTCGAACTCACAATAAAACATGTAACTTCCGAGAAATCCTTTGCAAAGGTAAAGCACCGGTATTAAGGTAGGGGGAGGGGATACTAGTTGGAGCGGGTGGTAAAGATATTTCTATAACTTCCACCCGTAAAACAAACAGAAATGTCGCATGAACAATGAAAGGGGGCAATTTCTCACAAGCCCAGCCCGGCGGCTCTACCAGATCTATGAGGCACAAATCCTAATAAACTGCGGTTGTATGACACCTGCGGCCAACGCTGATGCATTTGGCCACCACAAACAAATGGACAATGGTAATCTGGTGGACACAATAAAAAAAAGAGAGGAGAGATAATGTAGATCTAGGTCAGGTTGGTGGGGGGTGGGGGGCAAGAAGAATGGAGTGGGCGAAGAGGGAGGTGGAAGGCGAAGTACTAAATGATGTGGTCAAATCCCCGCCGGGCCAGGGAATCAGGAATGACTTATTACTACGGATAGGACCCTGGTCCCATTTATAAATCACGGGGGACAACGGGGATTTTTTATCTCGCCCGAGCAGTGTTGTTAGTGTCTGCTGGCAAGTTTGTAAAAATAAAGGGAAAAATAGGGAGGACATTTTTAGATTCTATTTTGTCATGGAAATAGTTTAAGAGGAATTTTTGTGTTAAATTGTTATACTTTATTAATCATTCCAAAGATGTTGCTTTGCTACTGTTACCTACTAAACTTTGTAAAATCTTAAAAAAGATGATTTTTTGTTATACTGCTATCTCTAGGTTTACGTAATGTTTATTTTTAAGTGTGATACCAAACATATCTATTGTCAAATAGGCATTTTAAGTTTTCAAGTAAGTTTACTTATAATACTATTTTATGGCAGTTTTCTGATATTAGTTTTGAAATGTGGCCATCAGTAAAATATATTCATCGTTTGAAAAACTATGCCCTTCCAATTAATGGTATGCGAAACATCTGATACTGAAAAACTAACGAAATTATTATAATACATTGCGTAAATGAAAATTTTGTTAGGAAGGTAATTAATTTTATAAAAATAAATTCATAATTAGAGTTTTTAAGTAAATATATGATTTTTAAATTGCATGAAAGTTTATTTTGTTAAGATTAATTTTCAACATTTCAATTTATCTAAATTTAAGGATCATATACTTTATGAGAGTCAAAGCTACATTATTTTCCCTGAATGGAATGTTTAATAGTGTATTTTTAATTTAGTATGAACAATTTCAGTAGCTTTTAGAGATTTGTTATTCCTAAAATTTAATTCTAATGCAATATTTGCTTTTAAATTATCGATATTGTTACCTTGTTGTAGAGATACGCATTGCGAATAAGTTAAACATCACTTGAAAAATTACTTAAATTTTAAGGTAATAACGAATAAAGTTATTTTAGAAAAATATTAAGAATGAAATATTTTAGGTTTATTAATTGTAAAATTATTACAATATGTATTTAATTCATTGTTTAATTAGTATTCTTATAAATTCTCAGGTAATATATTAATGCTTGTTGCTACTAATGAATAGAGTTTTCTGTCATTATCTGATGTTTTATATTGATGTAAATTAAATTAAATCAATCACGGTATTTCAAAGAAGACATGGAATTTAAATCTTATCAGTTAGAGAGGCACAAATGTGACATCTTGATTCAATTTCAATTTATTTAAATTTAATGATCATATACTTTATGACAATCAAAGCTACATTATTTTTCTTGAATGGAATATTTAATAACATATTTTTAATTTGTTGTGAACGATTTCAATAGCTTTTAGAGATTTGCTATTCGTAAAATTTAACTCTAATGCATTGTTGTCTTTCACATAATCGATGTTGTTACTTTGTTGTCCGTATGCGCATAGAGAATAAGTTAAATATTACTTGAAAAATTACTTAAATTTTTAGGTATTAACGGATGAATTTATTTTAGAAAAATATCAAGAATAAAATATTTTAGGTTTATTAATTGTAAAATTATTACATTATGTATTTAATTCATTCTTTCATTTAGAAATTCTCATGCAATATATTAATCTTTTTGCTACTAATACCTAGCCTTTTCTGTCATTATCTGATGTTTTATATTGATGTAAATTAAATTAAATCAATCACGGTATTTCAAAGAAGACATGGAATTTAAATCTTATCATTTAGAGAGGCAAAATTGTGACATCTTGATTCAATTTCAATTTATTTAAATTTAACGATCGTATACTTTATGACAATCAAAGCTATATTATTTTTCCTGAATGAAATGTTTAAAAACAGATATTTAATTTTCTGTAAAGAATTCCAATAGCTTTTAGAGATTTGTTATTCCTAAAATTAAAATCTAATGCAGTATTGCCTTTTACATAATCGACGTTGTTACTTTGTTGTTGAGATGCGCATAGAAAATAAGTTAAATGTCTGTTGAAAAATTACTTAAACTTTAAGATATTAACGGAGAGTTATTTTAGAAAAATATTAAGAATGAAATATTTTACTCTTATTAATTGCATTATTACAATATGTATTACAATATGTTACAATAGTTATTACAATATGTGTTTTATTCATTCTTCAATTAGTATTCTTATAAATGCTTAGGCAATATATTAATGCTAGTTGCTACTAATGAATAGAGTTTTCTGTCATTATCTGATTTGTTACTAAATTGTTACTTTGTTGTTGAGAAGCGAATAGAAAATAAGTTAAATGTCTCCTGAAAAATTACTTAAACTTAAAGATATTAACTGAGAGTTATTTTAGAAAAATATTAAGAATGGAATATTTTACGCTTATTAATTGTAAAGTTATTACAATATGTATTTGATTTATTCTTTAATTAGTATTCTTAGAAATTCTCAGGCAATATGTCAATTCTTGTTGCTACTAATGAATAGTTTTCTGTCATTATCTGATGTTTTATATTGATGAAAATTAAATTACATCAATCACGGTATTTCAAAGAAGATATGAAATTTAAATTTTATCAGTAAGTAAGGCAAAAAGGTGACATCTTGCTGCAATAACAAAGCGTTCATTTAAGAGCGATTATACATAACACTAAAATTGCAATAGGTCTCCTAATCATCTAATTTTTAAAAAAATCTTCTGACCCAGTCAACGACCTTAATCATTTATGAATGGCCATTTTTTGAGTAGTTTTAATACCCTATTCAATATTTTAATTTTACAAAGAGACAATGCACTTCAAAAATATCTGAAAATGAACGATTTGAAGAGCTATTGTCTCTGTTCATGGAATCCGTTTCAACACCCAAAATGCCAACTGGTTGCAGAGCTCTTCCATTAAGAATGCATCGAACATTCTTTTGACAGTTTCGATTCGGGCACAAAACAATCAGATACCTGGTAAATCGATTCACTAGCTACTTCCACAATAGCACCCTCTACAAAAGGCACCCATTTCTCAGCCTTTTGTAGCGTGGAGAACGTAACTGACAGTGACATTGTCTTCAGATCTCTGAAGTAATTATCGAGAACCCTACGAAATACGATCATTCTTTTGATCCTTTGATCCTCTAAATGAACTTCACATTTGGATATCGATTATTATTACAGACCGGATCGTAAGAAAAGTTTGCTTTTATTAAGAAAAAAAAATTGAAGCAAAAATTTGGTAAAAACTGAGATAAGCTATTAAGCGTCTATTAATTGTAAAATTAAAAGAGGTCTTTAAAGTTAATTTCAGAGATAAAGTAAGCCCACTTGTGACACTCTCATAAGTTCAACAATGCACTTTAAAGGAATAAAATGGGAACATTGACCAAAATCTAGAATTTTATGCCAAAATACAATTCTTTAAAAACTCATTATAATAAGTAGTAGATATTCGATCTTTAATTCCAATCATATTAGTCGAATCCAGATGTAGATGTTCTTGAAATCGTCACTTATTTGGCCAATTTAGAACTAAAATATTTTCCCTTAAAATTTCTACTTAATATTGAATTTATCTGGTTAGTTATAAACTAGATTAAGAATATTTCGATAGTTCAAATTTAAAAAAACTTCTATTTTGAAAAAAAATTATAATTTTTGTTAGAATTCTTTTGATATTCTTTAATATTTCTTAATTTTATACTGGTGTTAGTAATCGACACACACACACACACAAAAAAAAAAAAAACCATTTTCATCTGATGCTGCAAATGGGATAATTCAACTTCTTTGCCTTTAAAAACATCTATATGCTAGTGATTGTAATTTAAATCATCGTTTAAGAAAATAAATATCTCTATCCATATTTGTTGGCTGAAGCACAAAGACATTACAGAAAAACCCCACAGTCATTTTAGAAATGGACAAAATGTTTAACGCAGCTATTAATTTCTTTCAATTTCTTCACAGATCATATCAAACAATTGCATCAACAAATTATATTTTATAATGTATAAGTCTTAGCCAGAAATTTAGAAATAAACAATTGTTAACATTTTAAAGCTTGTGGATTGAAGATCAATAAATTGAAAACAAAAATCGATGATAAATATATATTTTTTTGAGCCATGGTAGCTTAGTAGGCAAAATCATCGATCTCCTTATTGGAGGTTTGTGGGATCAAGGCTCGAGCTGGCCAAAGATCCACTGTGTACATTAATAGCAGCTGGGGTACCTAAAATACCAATGTTCTCCTAATTCAAGTGATACCATTGGAGATAGCTGACCAAGCTTGAGTCCTTGGTCACTGCTTCTAAATCAGGAGGGCCTTTTCTTTTTCTTTTTTTTTTTGAAACCCTTGGTGAGAAGCAGACTTTCCTGATGATTAGGCTTTAAGATATTTACCATGAAACAGTTAAAAAAAAGTAAGAAAATAATTGTGATACATTCCTTAAAATTGTCCAATGTTTAAAATAAAACAAATTCTTGGATGAAGGTAGTATGATGCTAGCCATTAATAGTGTTAAAGTAACCGAAAATGGTTAAAGCTAGCGAAAAATGATTTAAAAAACTAACCCAAACTAAAACAAAGATCTATATTTGGCGATGTTAATTGGGTTCCAAAGTAATATTAAGTACAAACCCACTTTGTTTGTTTGTGTTGTATTAGAGAGCTGCCTATATAGTTCTCTTACAATGAATTGAAAAAAAATCCTTGTTGTTGCAAGGGCGAATGTCTCCAAGTTATTAAAAATGTATTGAATATTTATTCTATCATATAAATGTTTTACAAAAAATCACATTATATTTATAATATAAACATATATTTTTAGTCATAGATTAGTCAGAAAAGATTATATTAAATCATTATTAGTGGTATGTATTTAAATATTTAATAAACTAATTTTAGTTTTTCATAAGATTCACTTTAAGTTATAATAATAATGCTTGATATATTAAGTGATTTTAAAAGTATATTTCAACAGATTTTTTATGTATTAGAGAGCTACTTATATAATGTTCTTACAATTAAATGAAAAACAAAATCTGTGTTGTTACATGGCCAAATGTCGCCACGTTATTAAAAAATTCTTGAATATTTATTCGGTTATATAACTGTTTTACAAAAAATCACATATGTATAATATAAACATATATTTGTAGTCAGATTAGTCAGAAAAGAATATATTAAATCATTATTAGTGGTATGTATTTAAATATTTAATAAAATATTTTTAGTTTTCACAAGATTCGCTTTAAGTTATAAGAATAATGATTGATATATAAAGTGATTTTGAATGTATATTGCAACAGAAATTTTTTAAAACCAGTTTATGCATTTTCCCAAGGTGAAAAATATTATGCATCACTGAAACCTGTTACTACCTATATGTACATCAAAGTTTAAATAAAACTAAACTTAAATTCAATTTTTAGTGTGTAATTAATAATTGTTACATACTTATGGAATATAGTATTGTTGGGAGAACTAAAGAAGAGTAACTGTAATCACAAATGTTTTCATAATAAAATATACTAGGCATATTTTAAAATTAGTTTATACTTCATTAGGTCAACTCTATTAGTTATATTAATAATTCCACAATTAGTTATATTCACAGTTTGACAACACTAAACATTTTATCATAGAAATCAAATTTTGATTATTGTATCATTTTAAACTGTATTCATTATTAAGTGATTTATAATCAAAGTTTATATTTCTATCACTATTATACTAAAGATTAGAAACAGAAAATAAAGCACTCTAATTACAAATTATTTACTAAATTATATTCCTTTTTATTTATTTTTTCTACTATTGATTTCTGGTACTTTAGTCTTTAGGTATTCCAGGCGTAATGCAGGAAAAGTCTGCATAGATGAAGTAAATAGGGGAAAATAAGTTCTTCCAAGGGAAAATCTCTCAGCTGACTACGGAAAAAACCACTCAAACCCTCCCGTCCTGTGGTACGTTGAACTTCTCATAAAAAATGTTATAGTCAGCATATTTCGTACGGTTTCAGGCTAGTGGGATATCCTGTAGAACAAAACAAAGTTTAAAAAACATTTTAATAAAAAATTGGAAGTCTTTTACATAATGGGAAACCATACGAGTAGAAGAATCCAAAAAGATGTAGAAGGTCAGTGTTATCACTATCAGAAGAAATAGAAACATTTTTTTCTAGGAAGAATAGGATAAAAGTTCATTAGTCTTAATGAGCAAATCCAGTGTTGAAAATCTGGAAGTATTTTCTTATTATTCAATGAGTACAAAGCTTTGAAAGTTTCTAAATTGAAAGAATATATAAATGAGAAAGAATATATAAATGAGAGAGGTTTTCCTTTATTTAAATTCCAATATATAGTATAGGTGTCTGTGCTATATATTTAAAATGTCTTTAGAATTTTAAATAAGGGAATTAACTTTATTATATAGACTTTAATAAGACATTAACGATTAGAAGAATTAGAAACATTTTTTTCTAGGAAGAATAGGATAGAAATTCATTACTATTAATGAGCAAATCCAATGTTGAAAATCTGGAAGTATTTTCTTATTATTCAATGAGTACAAAGCTTTGAAGCTTTCTAAATTGAAAGAATATATAAATGAGATTTTCCTCTAACAAAATTTCAATATATAGGTGTTTGTACTATATATTTAAAAATGACTTTAGAATTATAAATAATGGAATTAATTTTATTGTATAGACTTTAATGAGACATTAACTATCAGAAGAATTAGAAACATTTTTAGGAAGAATGGGATAGAAGTTCATTAGTATTAATGAGCAAATTCAATGTTGAAAATTTGGAAGCATTTTATTATTATTCAACGAGTACAAAGCTTTAAAAGTTTCCAATTCGAAAGAACAGTTTCGATATTTTCTGCTAATAAAATTTCAATATGGAGTAAAGCTTTTTGTGCTATATATTCAAACATACATTTAGAATTATAAATAAAGGAATTAGCTTTATTATATAGACGTTAATGAGACACTAACAACAGAAATAGAAACATTTTTTTCTAGGAAGAATAGAATAGAAGTTCATTAGTATTAAAGAACAAATCCAATGTTGAAAATCCGGAAGTATTTTCTTATTATTGAAAGAGTACAAAGCTTTGAAGGTTTCCAATTTGAAAAAATGTATAAATGAGTTTCTTCTCTAATAAAATTCTAACGTAAAATATAGGTGTTTGTGCTATATATTTAAATATGCGTTTAGAATTATAAATATGGGAATTAACTTTTATATTTAGATGTTAATGAGACAATAACTATCAGAAGAAATAGGAGTATCTATTTTCTAGGAAGAATAGAAGTTCATTATTATTAAATGATCAAATTTTTTTTATTCTTAAATGAGTACAAAGCTTTAAAGGTTTCCAATTCGAGTGAATAGTTTTTTTTTCTTCTAATAAAATTCCAATATGGAGTAAAGCTTTTTGTGCTATGTATTTAAAAATACATTTAGAATTATAAATGAAGGAATTAACTTTATTATAAAGACATTAAGGCAAGTACATAATGCATAGATATCATCTAATGCATTAGAGTGAAAATAAGACTATACGTTAACGGTACAGCTTAGCAACATAAAATTTGGTGCAGGGTTGTATCGGGACGATGCACACAGCCGTACAAAGAATTTTTTCTCTCATTTTTCTCTTTTTCGTTTTTATTTATTTAATTTGCTTAATACTAAATTGGTGACAATATTTTGTTTCTGATAACTATCTGTCTTATTCAGACAGTAAGGTTCTTATATTTTGGCAAACCTGATGCGTTGACAAGTTATCTTTATCACTAGGCTATTAGCTTTACCGAAGCCCAGTGCCGTTGGGGTAACGCTTCGCCCTCCCATGACATAGGTTCGAGGTTTGATCCCCGAGCTGAGCAACGTTGACTCAGCCTTGCATTCCTTCAGTGGGTCGATGAACTGAGGACAAAGTGTGCTTGGGAACTAAACACTGGGAATTCTACTTAAGATTGATCACCTCGCCGGAACATAACTTCGCACCCCAGAGCCTTTGGTCACGTAAACGAAGACTGGCAACGTAGTCCTTGGGGGTACTTCGCTGAGGAGGAGTGTTATCTTTACCATTTTAAATACTATTTATTGAAATAATACGTTAACATTTTTTCCAGTATTTATTTAATTTAGTAGTTTTTTACTATTCATACCTTCTGTTTTGTAACGCAGATTCTTCAGGAGAGTTTAACCCACTGAACGGACGCGTCGACGGGGGTTCGACAGCGAATTCCTGTTCGAAAACGGACCTGTCGACCCCTTCTCGTTCGCACTCGTATAACTCGTATCGCACACTTTTGAGGAAAAAAAATATTGCAAAGCAATAATAAATGAAAGAGACTAATTTTGAGTAACGGAACTCCTTTACCTTGCAGGGAAAATAATTTAAAAGTAGCCTAACAACTTTTAAACCGGCAACTCTAGTATGGTACGGTAAGTTCCGTCTGGAATTTACGAAAAGGGTGACTGTTTTGAAAGGGAAAAAGGTGGGGAGGGTGGCCGGTGGATGGGTTAAAGGTTACGAAACACTCCAAGATCGAACCCCTCCCAGTTTTTAGGATACAGGGGAATATCCCTACAGAAGTTTTTTATCTTTCTTCCTTGAATCATGAGTGTTCTAGAGTGTAATGCTGATAACACAAGGGTCGCATGTTCTATCCCTGTGTCGTGTAGCTATCATTTAAATTTAGGTTTTTGCCTATGATCAAACTTATAGTGGTATATGTTTTTTGTTAGTCACAAGAACTAATATTATTTGGGTTGCGTTGTGTAAAATATTTAAGTACTAAATTCAACCACAGGCTCTGAGAGGCCTTAAAATAAAATATAAACTAATAAGCTAAATTAAGAGTGACAGAAATCAGCTTTAAAGTAAAAACAAGTAAATTTATTACAATTATATATACATTACTATATACAAAATTTTGATTAACTTTTCAACATGATCAATTTAGGTGCCACACTAATTAAGATTTGACAATAATAATTCCATATCACCTAGCTAACTATATATAAGAGAGAGGACCCAATCTCAATTTCAATATATATATATATATATATATATATATATATAATATATATATATATATATATATATAATGAGTACCTTTGTGGATCTATTTGGTGTGCCAGGAACACTGCTGGTTGGGAGCTAATTAAGATTGGGTAGGTGTGGTAGCAATTTTCAATCTTCCGTTGGTCTGGTCAGTGGCTTACTTCTGAGTATTTGAGGTGCGGCCGTAATATTTGATATAGGAACACTGCTGTTGGCCGTGAAATGTTCCAAACGTTTCAGGAGTTTCTGTCGAACTCAATGCTATTCTCCTTGGACTTCCAAAGTCTCATTGCCACAGTCGTCTTCTTCGACTTCTGACTTCTGACAGTCGGACTTCTTAACTCGATTCGATTCGACTGTCGAACACCTCCCTTTCTTGACTTTTCTTTTTTTATGTATTTTTCATCAGTGTCCATTCTTATCACTCTTTGTTCAATTAGAAGAACTGTAAAACTCCAATTGGTTTCCTTTACCCCGTTTTGGAACCGCAAAAGTTGAAAAACCTTATCCCTTCAAATTATGCACTGCCCCTTCGGGACTAATAAATAACTCCACAAAGGAACATTCTTATTTAGTGTCATGTACGAAGACGCGATTCTAATCTGGAAAAGGGATCAGAACCCCTTCTGAGAATCCCGCACAAGATGAAAAACCGTTGAAATAACTTTTTATTGTCCTCTTCCTTTTACAAAAGATGTGATGAGGTCAGATTTAGATCCCAAACATTTTAGTTCTCGTATTAATTAATCAATTATATTACTGATCTAAATCGCCTCATCACACCCTGTACCATGGGGTAAATTAATTACAATAATTATAATTGAGTTGCTTTTATTGTGTATTTTATGATTGTAACAAATATTTGCAGAACGTTCTATTTGTTCTGTTTGTTGGTATTCTTTGATTTATTACTTATTTTTAATTTTGTAAGAAATGCAACATCGACTGCGATTTGGTTCATATTAAAGATAACCCATTGGGAATCTAAGTTTAATTTCAGCTTTAAAAAGAGCTGAAAATGTAAATTTTTGTATGTTTGACCTCTTTCACTGCT
>CM063508.1:71899643-71909643 GCA_032207245.1 Pardosa pseudoannulata | reverse complement strand
TAAAATAAAGTTAGGTTAATATGAAACAACATGCGTAATACACAAATATTCAAAGCTTGAAATACATTTATTTTACAGTTCTGAATTACTTTCCCTAGTTCTCTCTTAATGGTTAAATATCTTAGTTAGCTATAATTAGGAAGTTATGTTAATAAAAAAGAACATAAGTAATACACAAATATTCAAAGCTTGAAATACATTTATTTTACGATTCTAAATTACATTCGTCAATTCTTTCTTAATGGTTAAATAATTTAGTTAGCTATAAAAGGAAAGTTATGTTATTATGAAACAACATAAGTAATACACAAATATTCAAAGCTTGAAATACATTTATTTTGCAGTTCTGAATTACATTCGTCAGTTCTTCTTAATTGTTAAACATTTTAGTTAGCTATAAAATAAAGTTAGGTTAATATGAAACAACATGCGTAATACACAAATATTCAAAGCTTGAAATACATTTTACAGTTCTGAATTATATTCGTCAGTTCTTTCTTAATGGTTAAGTAAGAAATAATAATTAATAAGTAATAATTTAGTTAGCTATAAAAGAAAAGTTATGTTAATAAGAAACAACAGGAGTAATACACAAATATTCAAAGCTTGAAATACATTTATTTTGCAGTTCTGAATTACATTCGTCAGTTCTTTCTTAATGGTTAAATATTTTAGTTACCTATAAAAGAAAAGTTATGTTAATCAGAAACAACTTGAGTAATACATAAATATTCAAAGCTTGAAATATAATTATTTTTCAGTTCTGAATTACATTCATCGATTCTTTCTTAATTGTTAAATATTTTAGTTGGATTAAAAAAAAGATAATTTAATAGGAACCAACGTGAGTGATAGACAAATATTCAAAGCTTGAAATACATTTATGTTACAGTTCTAAATTACATTCGTCGATTCTTTCTTAATGGTTAAACATTTTAGTTAGCTATAAAATAAAGTTAGGTTAATATGAAACAACATGCGTAATACACAAATATTCAAAGCTTGAAATACATTTTACAATTCCTAATTATATTCGTCAGTTCTTTCTTAATGGTTAAATAATTTAGTTAGCTATAACAGAAAAGTTATTTTAAGAAGAAACATCAGTAATATACAAATATTTAAAATTTTAAATACATCTATTTTGCAGTTCTGAATTCTATTCGTCACTTCTTTCTTTAATGGTTAAATATTTTAATTGGCTATAAAAAGAAAGTGAAGTTAATAAGAAGCAACAGAAGTAATACACAAATATTCCAAATTTGAAATACATTTATTTTGCCTAATAATTCATCCATTTATGAACCTGAGAAAACAACATTACTTGATTCTGAGAAATAACATTGTCTTTTATTGGCTAGTTTTATATAGCCTAATTGTTTAAAGTTGAATAATTGGAAATATAGTTATCTATAAAAACAGATAATTTAATAGGAATCAACTTGAGCTATACACAAATATTCAAAATTTGAAGTGCATTTATTTTGCAGTTCTGAATTACACTTGTCAGTTCTTTCTTAAATGTTACATATTTTAGTTAGCTATAAAATGAAAGTTATGTTAATAAGAAACATCATGAATTAAATAGCCTATTTGTTTAAAGTTGAATAATTGAAAATATAGTTAGCTTTAAATAAAAGATAATTAAGATAATTTAATAGGAACCAAGGTGAGTGATACACAAATATTCAAAATTTGAAATACATTCATTTTGAAGTTCTGAATTACATTCGTCGATTCATTTATAATGGTTAAATATTTTAGTTAGCTGTAAAAGGAAAGTTATGTTAATATGAAACAACATGAGTATTATACAAATATTCAATGCTTGAAATACATTTTACAGTTCTGAATTATATTCGTCAGTTCTTTCTTAATGGTTAAATATTTTAGTTAGCTGTAAACGGAAAGTTATGTTAATAAGAAACAACAGGAGTAATACACAAATATTCAAAATTTGAAATACATCTACTTTGCAGTTCTGAATTATATTCGTCACTTCTTTCTTCGTGGTTAAATATTTTAATTGGCTATAAAAAGAAAGTGAAGTTAATAAGAAGCAACAGAAGTAATACACAAATATTCCAAATTTGAAATACATTTATTTTGCAGTTCTGAATTACATTCGTCAGTTCTTTCTTAATTGTTAAATATTTTAGTTAGCTATAAAAGGAAAGTTATTTTATTATGAAACAATATGAGTAATACACAAATATTCCAAAACTTGAAATACATTTTTTTATACAGTATTGAATTACATTCGTCAATTCTTTCTTAATGGTTAAATATTTTAATTATCTTTAAAAAAAGATAATTTAATTGGAACCAACTTGAGTGATAGACAAATATTCAAAGTTTGAAATACATTTACTTTACAGATCTAAATTACATTCGTCTATTCTTTCTTAATGGTTAAATAATTTAGTTAGCTATAACAGGAAAGTTATTTTAAGAAGAAGCATCATGAGTAATATACAAATATTCAAAGCTTGAAATATATTTATTTTTTTAATAGTTTAATATTTTAATTAGCTATAAAAGAAAAGTGAAGTTAATAAGAAGAAACATGAGTAATACACAAGTATTCCAAATTTGAAATACATCTATTTTGCAGTTCTGAATTACATTCGTCAATTTTTTCTTAATGTTTAAACATTTTAGTTAACTATAAAAAGAAAATTATGTTAATAAGAAACAACATGATTAACACACAAATATTCAAATCCTGAAATAAATTTTTTTTGCAGTTCTGAATTACTTTCATCAGTTCTTTCTTAATGATTAAATATTTTAGTTAGCTGTAAACGGAAAGTTATGTTAATAAGAAACAACAGGAGTAATACACAAATATTCAAAGCTTGAAATACATTTATTTTGCAGTTCTGAATTACATTCGTCAGTTCTTCTTAATGTTTAAACATTTTAGTTAGCTATAAAAAGAAAATTATGTTAATAAGAAACAGCATGATTAATACACAAATATTCAAATCCTGAAATACATTTTTTTTGCAGTTCTGAATTACTTTCATCAGTTCTTTCTTAATGTTTAAATATTTTAGTTAGCTACAAAAGGAAAGTTATGTTAATAAGAAACAACATGATTAATACACAAATATTAAAAATTTGAAATACATCTATTTTGCAGTTCTGAATTACATTCATCAGTTCTTTCTTAATTGTTAAATATTTTAGTTAACTATTAAAGGAAAGTTATGTTAATAAGAAACAACATGAGTAATACATGGGTAGAGGGGACAATGCCATGTAATTGAAAAATATTTTATATAGTCACTTGAAATAATTCATGTTTGATATTTTAATGTATGGAAATTATCTTTTAATATGAAATTCACTACATACCAAAAGAATACGATGATGTGGAAAATTTCAAAGTACGTATTTTTTTTTATTTTAAATTATTTGACTTCCAAATGCTTAGTAATTTTCTTAAAGTTTAAAATATATCATTTAATTATTAATATTTATGTATTATTAAATATGCAAAGGTATTTTAAAATGTTTATTAAAATAAATCCAAAATAAATGACTATAAATTTTTAACTTCTATGCACACACACACACACACACACACACACATATATATATATATATATATATATATATATATATATATATATATATATATATATATATATATATATATATATATAGGCAATAAGAACTTATTCATTAATAATGTGGTGTCTATATTAAATTAAAATTTAAATAAAAATTATTGTGTAACTGTTAGATAGTTTCGCTAATAATTTAAAATAGTTCATGTTTGATATTTTTATGCATGAAAATAATCTCTTACATAAATTTAACTACATATAAAAATAAATAATCTAATATGAAATGTTTTGAAATACGTATTTTTACTGAGTTATTTGTTCCTTTAAAACTAAAAGCATTTCAATACCGAATCCCAAATTTTTGCCGTGGTTGTTGGAGTTTAAAATAAATAACTTATCTAAACTTCAACAGAGTCCTTTAAAATTAAGGAAAAAAATGAAAAATCTACTGCAAGTTTTAAACAAACACTAGTCTAAAAAAGTTGAAACAGAATAATGCCGAAATACATTATTTATATTTAAAACTAAATTGTATCCCGTTTCATTGAAAGACTTTTATGCAGAATTTACCGTTGAGGGCAGGAATGAAATTCTAGATACAAACAGCTTGAGGTCCAATCTGTTATTTGAATTAATTTCAAGTACAAGAGATAAGGCAGAAAACTGCGGTCCCTCCTAAAAATTCCTATAAAATGCAACTTTGTTCTGGAAGTTTATAAACTTCTTTCCAGCGGATAAAACAGATTTCTCTCTCTCCAGGAAAGGCAACTGGTCCCTGTGGGACGTTGTTGGTTGCCCCCCTTTTAAATCAATAGAGCTTGTGAGGAACATAAAAGGAGGGCAAACAGTCGGGAAAAAGGGAACGAATTCGAGATCCCAAAACAAGCTGCAATTTCAGTTTAGCGGAAAAAATTGGACCTCACTCACTCTCTTTCTCCTGAAAATTTACCTTTTCAGTTATCAATTAGCGCAAGCAGCTCGGTATCACGTGACCGTTTTCCTGAATGCGGAGAGTTTTCAAGGGCTGTTTGGGGATGAAACTCGAGACGCAGTTCATGGTTTCTTACAATTGAAGTGTGTGCCGCCACTCAACTGAGGGAAAAAGAACACGCCGAGAATATAAACGTTAAATAATTACGGTTCAGTTACTTTTAATTTTATTCCTTGCACTCCAGGCTAACCGTACTGGTTATAATTAATAGAATTTAATCTACATAAAACATTACGCATATTTCTAATAGAAAATATACCTAGATACGCTTTTACTCCATTTTAATACGTAGACATACATACACAAATACGTATATATACATATATAAATATAAATATAAATATATATGTATATATATGTATATATATATATATATATATATATATATATATATATATATATAATATATATGTATATATATATTATATATATATATATATATATATATATATATATATATATATATATATATATATATATATATATATATATATAATATATATATATATATTATATATATATATATAATGTTTGAAAATATAAAAATAATGATTTAGGGGTTTAAAGTAGAAAATGCAGCACACTCTTTAATACAGGCGCATGGATCACTAATAACTCCGTATAAAAGCGCTTTAAGAGTAAGAACTGAGAGAGAGAACGTCTTGAGGTAGGGTCTCTAATGAATCCACGCTGAGTAAGGCTTTTTGTTAGCCTTTCCCCGCCAAATGACAGACTCCATGTTTGATGGTTGGATGTAAACCTTAATGTTTGATGGTGTCTTTAATCCTGATTAAAGACATCATCAAGACACTATCAGCTCGTTGAATTGTCATAGGCTTGACACACACACTTATATATAAACATATTTATACAAATATACATAAATATGTACTTGCGTGCATAAAATGTCACAGATTTGCTAATTCAATATCATACATTCCTTTCTTTTATTATTTCTCTCAAAACATAAAAATTTATGTTACATATCTCTGTAAAAGTATTCAATATATTAAATCTTAAGTAATGCCTATTATTAAAATCCACTTCTGTAAGCTGAAAATTAATTTAAGAGGAAATAATACTACACATATCAACATTTTTTTTCCAAATTTTCGAAATTTTTTCAAAATTATTTTTTAAGGCTTGAATTTGTAAGAATGAGATTAAAACTATGGCGTTACTAAGAAATTCTTTTTATTCTTCTTAAAGTAACCGATTTCGCTTAGAATCGGTATTTTTAAATAAGGTTTTATAGAAAATATATTTTGGTTTTATATTATTAAAAATTGAACTAGAGATACAGTTTTTGGTTAAAATGGGGTAGATATTTGCAAAAACAATCTGGAATAAAAAAATAAATAAACTATATAAAATTTAACTGCATGAATGCAGTCATATGTATATTAATCATCCATTGAATATTTTTGTTTTGTTTAGAGCCCTACAGTCTTTTGTCTTGCTACACAAATTTTAATGTGACCAGAATCTTCTGCTTAAAATCAATTCCAAATGGCTATCGACATTCATGCTATCATCGTCATTCGAACCTGCGAACTCTGGTACCGAAGAGCAACAATCTAACATTGAACAATATTAGCATTTTAAATGTTGTGCATTAAAAATAAAAATGATCAGGTAATTTATAGAAAAAAGTATTAAAAATGTAGAGTGTCTTAGACAGTTTCAATAAAACATACCTAAGTAAAAATTTCTTTAACCAATAAATTCATAACATTATTGAAAACATTTAGAAAATTTGACGAATGTCTGAAATTTATTCCACAATGTTAAAATCATTATCGCAATGTATAGCAAAAGCACACTTTTTAAAAAAGTACAATTTAAATTTTTAAGGGAGGAATTTAATACCTGAATAATACAATAGTTATGTGAAAGTCATACAATTCAAATAGTACTTCTTTTTTCCGTTTAGTAACAATGACTTTTTGTTTTAGACACTTCTAATTTATTTTTATTAATCTGTTAGAGTAAGATTTGTACGTGGTTGAACATCCTACAGACCTTAAGCATGTCAAAAGAGTAGACATTTTTAAAACCCTTTATTTAAACAAATAGCTTAGGACTAAAAATGAGAATGTTTTAAACATTATTTGTAGATTTTTTTCTAGAGTATAAAAACTTTGATAAAAACTGCAAGTTTGAATTCTATCAAAGTAATTGATTCTAAATCATCTAAGAGGCAAATACTCATAAAGTAAAACAGAGTTTTGCTATTCACATTGAAATAATAAATTATTTGTTAATATAGTACTAATTAAAAGTTAAGAGATTTAATAATTATCTCAATTATACCTTTAACTACAATTTTCTGGAATAATTTCATAACTTGGATTTGACTAATGTGTTATACGGATATAGCATGAGGAGGGATAAAGTATATTATATATTTTGTATCTGTCAGAGACTATTGAAAATTATTTTATATTCAATAGGATGATGTATTAATAAGATTAAAAAATTCATGTCCCAAGATTATTATAAACAAACAGATATATTGAAAATACGGAAATTATCATTTCCTTTTTAAGTGGTATTCACAGATGGAAAAGTACATTCAGTTATGGAAAGGCCTTGCACAACTTACCTTTACTCTAAATATTGTCTCTTTAAGGGAACATATACCTCCTAAAGTAGTCTTGTGTATAATAATATGTTTCTTATTTCGCTAAAGGTAAGAATTTGATTCTATATATTAAAAAAGAATGTTTGTATGAGTTTGTGTCTTCGGAGTGTCCCAGTTTTGTTTCAATCCGAAATAAATGCCTTGTACTAGACTTTCTGGACTATGGGAAATCACTGTCTACGTTTAATTTCACTGGGACTTTAATTAACGGATATATCAATTAAAATCTTCACAGATTTTGTTTTTATTTTTTAAAGAGTTCTTTCCAGTGACGCTTGCTGCAATAGCCCTTGCGAAGATGCTTGCCGATAATTTCGGATCTTTTAAAATTACCATTTGTTCAAGCTAGAAGGACTTAGACGAAAATTAGCATTAAATCGTTTAACCTGGTTATTTATCTATTCTGCGATAGTATTATAAAACGATTTTTACTATATTTTTACGAATTTGTTTTGAAGGGATGTTATTGAAACATTTTATAAGCATGTTTTGAAATTGTCTGGTACATTTTCGTAATTCTATCATTGAAAAGTCCATAATTTCATATTTTGAATTGTGTAATTAAAAAAAACAATATTTCCGTTTTTTTTCACGGGTTTCAAATATCCTCAAAATTTGACTTTTGCATTTAATAGTTTCGTAAACATTCACCTGAATGACATTCACCACCATTTCATCACCTGATTGACGTTCGGATAAACCTGACCGTCATCCCAACTTGTGTATGCGCAGTAAGTGGTTTTACATAAATTTCCAAAGCATTTTTGCAAAAATAAATTCCGTTTCTATATATGTTTAAAAAATATCAATATGCTGTTACGGGTGCGACAGTTATAAATGTCACCCCTGTAACAGAATATTTATAATTCTTTAAACACATACAGAAGAAATGGAAATTCTTTATTTGTGGCAAAATTCTTCCTTATGTATTATAACTGCTTCACACAAAATAAATATTTGAAATATTATATTTTTTACAGAAAAAGTCATAAAAAGTAATTGAATGTGTCACACCCGTTTCTATGGAATGGCCGATATATGTTTCAAATTTAGCTTTTAGAATGTGTAAATTTCGTTTGTTAGTGCATATATTTTTTAATTATATTACATAAAATATTGAAAGTGAGTAATTTTTCCTCTTATTGAGAAACATGCAAAATATTTATTGAAGAAAAAAGGTGTACAAAATTAGAAGTATAGCGTTAATATATAACCAACAATATTTAACTATGTTTCTTCAGCGTTTATTTTTTTAATGACAAATCTGAAAACGCTTGAGCTAAAACATTTAATACCTTTGACTTGAAAGAATATGTCAAATGAAATAGGATAAAAATAAGAATCATATATTCTAGGGTTTTACAAACTTTTTTTTTCAGTTAAACATTCACTATCACCGTAAATCTCATGAGAAAATAATTTCCAAATTTTCGTAAAATTTTACTAAGTACTTAAAATTTTATGGTCTGTCGTATCATAGACACTTTCAACAAGCCCAAAGACCCCTTAAAAAGGTATGAGACCTGCTAAATTATTGCAAAAACAGTTCTATTTGCATTGCTTTTTATATAGACACAACCCAAACTTAAAAAAAAATACCCTGAAATTGGTAGGTATTAGTATTTTATATGGAATGGCAACGGTAAAGGTTGTTTGAAGCATTGTTAATGGGAAGTCTTCAAAACAGACCTTCAACACAATCTGTCGTAAAGAAAGCTCCAAACATAACACTACTGAACTCTTGATATAACCCCCTTATTATACTATGTGAACAACCCCTGCTGAACCCTTTTTTTTTCTTCCCCAACCGAAGGGTTAGTCTGGCAAAACGAGAAGGAGTGAGAGACCACTTAAACGAAGAGAAAAGTACCTGTGGTGATTAAAAAGGGTGCTGACTCAACAAGACTCATTCCATCAGGTGGTTATCTTCAGCCGCTCTTGCCTCCCAGGCACTGGGGGCACATTGAGAAGAGTAAGCAGTTTTTCGGCGCTCCCAACACCAGATAGAGAGATTTCCAGAAAGCAGGGAAAAGGGGGGGACAGCTCTTATTAAGTATGAAGATGGAATTGTACTTTTGTTGAGATCGATATACCGCATGAGGTTTTCGCCGACATTTGAAATGTCAGAGAGAATTTATATTTCTCAATGTTTTTAATCATTTTAACGTATAGTTTTGAGGGTCAAATACCTCAAATGTTTGGTCACAGTTAAGAATTTTCACAAACTCTTTTTCCTTTTAATAAAATTGTGTCACACTGAGCTTTCGGCTTCAAAATTATTTAATTTAGGGGATATATTTGTTATGACCGATAAATTTGAAGATTAATTGTTTGAATTTTATATGCTTCATGTGCTCTTCAAGTATATAACAGTAGTAGAAGAAAGTATATGAACGAAAATGCCTTTAATGGATACAAATATACACATTTCTTATTTAGTAGATGAAATTGATGAAGATAAAATTGCAGTTTTGTTTATATCGATATCCAGCTTAAGGCTTTCATCGATATTTGAAATGTCTGAGAGAATGTATATTTATGACTGTTTTAATAATTTGAATATAGTTCTCTAAACATTTTGGCCATTGTTAATCTTTTTCTGAAAACTTTTCACATTTGATAAAAATAATGTAACTCGCAAACAGGTTTCAATTAAAAGGGATACTATGATTATAAGCTAAATTCAAAGAATAATTTTTTTGTTTTGTTTAAAAGAAATTTATATCTTTCACGTGTAATTCAAGCATGTGCGATAGTAGTACAATTATATGAAAAAAATATTTTTAAAAT
>CM063508.1:71864643-71897143 GCA_032207245.1 Pardosa pseudoannulata | reverse complement strand
ATTTTTATATTCTTACTTTACAGTGTTTATCTAAAAGGGAGGTTTTGGGAATGCAATATTTTTTCATTAACTCCCCATTTTTTCTGTCGAGTTTAAGCGGATAGTGTAGTTTTTTTCCCACTCCAGTTTAATTCTGGAGATATTAACATAAGGAGTCATTTCATCAGTGGCTGGGGCCTTTATTTTTTTTTCTTTCTCTCTCTCTGTCTCTCTCCCTACTACTTATGATGGGGGTATTTACACAGTACCTGGGAAGAGGTTTAGGGGGCAGTTTAAAACTTTTGGTTATGTTTTGCCGGAATGACTTAGATATTCGGGTAACTGAGTGTGTGTTGGATTTCGCTTGTAAAGAGAACTGAAGCGTAATAGATGTACTTTTTCTTCTTATTTCACCGTGTTATTCTTATGGATTATATATGAGAAACGAATGTCATTTCCTTTATGAGAGTTATAATAAAATACTGAAGGAAAATAACATGATTTACAATCTTCAAAACATTATAATAATCAGTTAGAATCACAAATTGTTAGCATGTATTCGAGAAATTTCATTTCTTCCTCGGCGTATTAAAAATTGTTACTGAAATTTGGTATCGATTTTTAAGTTATGAATCAAAATGATTATTGTTTAAATTGCATAATTTTGAATCTAAAATTGGTGATAATTTCATAAAATTAATATCATATATTAAATTTCATTCTTTTGAAAAGATATTCACAAACTATCTGGTAAGAGCTTTAAGGAGCAATTTCAAACATCTGATTATGCTTGCCGAAATGATTTAGATGTTCGTATAACTTAGTGTGTGTTAGATTTTGCAAGTAAAGAGAACTGAGGTGCAATAAAGAATAATCTTTTTGCTTATTTAGATAGCTTGTTTCTATGGATTAAATGCAATTTAGAAAACTGACATGTACAAAATAATATGATACCTTAGTGAAAAAAACGAGAGAAAAATGTACTTTCCAATGTTCAAAAATATATTAATAATAATCAGAATAACATAACATTAGTGTGAATTGGAAAAACATTTCTCCCATAGTAGATTTTGAATTCTTACGAAATAGCACAAATAGCAAATATTCTTATTACATGTTATTTAAAATATTCTTGAATGATTCGACAAAACTAAAATCGGGAACTTAAAAAATAATCTAAAGTACTCTTAAGTTCATGAGTAGTTTATTTTTAACTTTAAAATGAATGTATATTAATTAAAAGTTTAATTTATTAAGGCCTATTAAAGATGTAAACATTCGTTAGTAAAAGGTATAAATTCTATAAATATTAGCTAGTAGATTGGTTTTGTTTGGAGCTCTATGGTCTATAGCTTTACTACATGAAAGTTAATGAGATCGGAACCTACTGTTTAAAGCCGATCTCAAATAGCTTCGAATATCCATACAAGCAGCGGAATTATAAACCTCAAACTCCGGAAGAGCAGCGTTCTACCATTCGGATTTCGATCGACCATTAGCTAGTAGAAATCATAAAGTATGACTAGAGATATTTACGACAAAGTTATTTAACTTTACATGGATATTTAGAAATATACATGCTAAAGATGAAACAAAGCAGATTTTAAACAGCTGAATACCAATTTCACAAAAGAGACTTGATTTAAGAGTAAACTTAATTTAATTTTCAAAGTTATGAATCAGGGGAATATTTAAGAAAAAACAATAATATTTTTTATATTAAATTTTTAAAGTTCTTGAAAAATATACAATATAAGCATAGTGAAATAAACATTAAACTTTTGGAAACCACATGGATCTAAATAAGGAATTAAGATTTATGTAAAATAATTTTATTATATATTTTTCTTCAGTAAAACGTACTATGCTTTATAAAAAGATTTTACTTTTAATCATACTAAAACATAAAAAATTGAATGGTAAATTTTAGTATTTAATGGTAGTTTCGCTTAACGTATATTTACGGAGTTCCTTTTAATTAAAAGTTTTCATTAAAAAAGCTCATTTTTAATTCAATAAAAAATTACAACCTCTGCTCTGTTTACATTCAAAATATTCCTCGATTACTAATAAGGAGCCAACTTTAAACAAATTTTTTACTTTTGTTATATAAAGCGATATATTTAAAAGAAAATAAACATAGCAAAGGAAAAAAATCCACTAATTCTCAAAACCGCTTTTGAAATTTAGAAATTACAAAGGATATTTTTACATCAAACAAAAATTAGTTTTAATTTCTGTTATGTGAATCTCTATTATATTAACAAGCGATAGATTTTATTTTATAGAGTAATAAACACTGATTTAAATTTTTTATTTTCCCAAGAGTTTAAAACTTCTTTTTTACTTTCAAAATATCAGATTTTCTTTAAGTGGGAACTTAAAAAATAATCTAAAATACTCTTAAGTTCACGAGTAGTTTATTTTAAACTTTAAAATGAATGTATATTCATTAAAAGTTTAATTTATTAAGGCCTATTAAAGATGTAAACATTCCTTAGTAAAAGGTATAAATTCTATAAATATTAGCTAGTAGATTGGTTTTGGTTTGGAGCTCTATGGTCTACTGTTTTCCTACATGAAAGCTAATGAGATCGGAACCTACTGTTTAAAGCCGATCTCAAATAGCTTCGAATATCCATACCAAGCAGCGGAATTCTAACCCGCCTTCTCCGGTACCGAAGAGCAGCGTTCTACCATTCAGATTTCTTTCGACCATTAGCTAGTAGAAATCATAAAGTATGACTAGAGATATTTACGACAAAGTTATTTAACTTTACATGGATATTTAGAAATATACATGCTAAAGATGAAACAAAGCAGATTTTAAACAGCTGAATACCAATTTCACAAAAGAGACTTGATTTAAGAGTAAACTTAATTTAATTTTCAAAGTTATGAATCAGGGGAATATTTAAGAAAAAACAATAATATTTTTTATATTAAATTTTCAATGTTCTTGAAAAACGTACAATGTAAGTAACTTTCGGCATAGTGAAATAAACATTAAACTTTTGAAAACCACGTGGATCTGAATAAGGAATTGCGATTTATGCAAAATAATTTTATTATATATTTTTCATCAGTAAACGTACTATGCTTTAGAAAAATATTTTGCTTTTAATCATACTAAAACATAAAAAAACTGAATGGTAAATTTTAGTATTTAATGGTAGTTTCGCTTAACGTATATTTACGGAATTCCTTTTAAATTAAAAGTTTTCATTAAAAATGCTCATTTTAAATTCAATAAAAATTTACAACTTCTGTTCTGTTTACATTTAAAATATTCCTCGATTACTAATAAGGAGCCGACTTTAAACAAATTATTTACTTTTGTTATATAAAAAGATACATTTAAAAGAAAAAAAAAACATACACACCAAGTGAAAAAAAATCCACAAATTTTTAAAATCGCTTTTGAAATTTAGAAATTACAAAGGATATTTTTACATCAAACAAAAATTAGTTTTAATTTCTGTTCTGTGAATCTCTATTAATATGAGTGATAGATTTTATTTTTTAGAGTAATAAACACTGATTTAAATTTTTTATTTTCCCAAGAGTTTAAAACTTCTTTTTTAATTTCAAAATATCAGATTTTCTTTAAGTTTCATTTTACAGAATAAAAGTGTTATTTTGCCACAATTTGATTTAAAAATTTGGTTTACATAATCTACATATTCCAAAAGTTATTCTAACAGGTAAGTATTCATTTCTGTTCGGTGAACTTCTATTATATTAATACGGTTGATGGATTTTATTTTATAGTGTAATAATCACTATGTTTTAATTTTTTTTCCCAACAGTTTAAAACGTCTTTCTTAATTTCAAAATATCAGATATTTTTTGAGTTTTAGTTTATAGAAGGCAAAGTATCTGTTCGTATAAAACAGATGCTTTGCCTCAATTTGATGTAAAAATTTGGTTTGTAATACACATATTCCGAAGTTTATTTTGTAGGTAAGTATTTATTTTCATTCTAAAATTCGCAAAGTATATTACTAATAGAAAAATGCTTAATATATAGGAAGATTTTAAGTTTCAAAAATACTGTGTTGTCTTCATTTTCATTCTAAAATTCCCAAAATATTTTATTAATAAAAAAATGCTTAATATATAGGAAGATTTTAAGTTTCAAAAAGTACTGTGTTGTCTTCATTTTCATTCTAAAATTCGCAAAGTATTTTACTAATAGAAAAATGCTTAATATATAGGAAGATTTTAAGTTTCAAAAAGTACTGTGTTGTCTTCATTTTCATTCTAAAATTCGCAAAGTATTTTACAATTAGAAAAATGCTTAATATATAGGAAGATTTTAAGTTTCAATAATACTGTGTTGTCTTCATTTTCATTCTAAAATTCGCAAAGTATTTTACTAATAGAAAAATGTTTAATATATAGGAAGATTTTAAGTTTCAAAAAGTACTGTGTTGTCTTCATTTTCATTCTAAAATCTAAAATATTTTACTAATAGAAAAATGCTTAACATATAGGAAGATTTTAAGTTTCAAAAAGTTATGTGTTGTCTTCATTTTCATTCTAAAATTTGCAAAGTATTTTACTAATAGAAAAATGTTTAATATATAGGAAGATTTTAAGTTTCAAAAAGTACTGTGTTGTCTTCATTTTCATTCTAATATTCGCAAAGTATTTTTCTAATAGAAAAATGCTTAATATATAGGAAGATTTTAAGTTTCAAAAAGTACTGTGTTCTTCCTCTAAATCTCAATTACATAATTTTGTTATTCCCTTTCTAATATGCCCATTTTATTTAAGTCAATTGCACTTATTTCTGTCTCTAGTCTTCTACTTTACCACCCCGTTTTAGAAACAGCAAAGCCCTGTTTTGGAAGACATTAGACTGGAAAAAATCCTAAAAAGCATCGTAACTTCCAGTGTAAAAAATATACACATTGTGTCTCGTCTTTGCTTCTCTCCCCATATATATAGATATATCAAACCGGTCAGAGAAAAGTTTTAAACACTGGGCTCTCCGTCCATTAAGTGGCTCTTCTAATATCTTTCATTCCCCCCCCTCCCATCTCAATCTATTACAAAAACTTTTTAGGTAGCTACTGTCGTATGGTGAGCCACAAATAAAATAAAATAAAGACCGTTAGCGAACTCATTTCATCATTTACAACCTTTTTGTTGGAACAATGACATCTCAGACCTTTCATTTTTATGAGGGACTTTTTTTTTCTTTTCCTTTTAAAAAGCACCGGGCAGGCTTTGTTAAACGGCAGGGATTTTGGCGTGCTTCTAAATTAAAGCCTCGGTTAGAAAAGTTTATATCGCCAGTAAAATGCCATCAAACACTGGAGTGTATTAACTCTCGGTTATAAAGCAGGTTGTGGAACGTATTGTCGGGTGAAACTCAAAGCCGCCATAAAAGTTATGCCAGAACTGCGGTTATATCTGTTGTTTTCTAAAGAGCCTCGCAATTATATGCCAGAAATGTAAGTATTTTTACTGTTCCGTTAAAAATGTTTCAAATTAAATGCACTGGAAAAGAATGATTATTATGTCGAAATGCCCCTGGTTATCTGTTTAAAATGTTTTCTATAAAAAAGGAGATAATAAATTGGAAAATATTTTAAGAAAATGCAATCATAAATTTTAGGAAGTTGCACAGAAGCCTTTTGCATTAAATAAATTTAAAACAAGAGTTTTTTTTCCCTCACTAATAACAGTAAATGATTTTATAATAAATTGTATTGATTGTTAATAAATCGGGGAAAACTAGCATTGTTACTATGCATAAAGCGAAATGATTACATTTATGCTTATATAAGAGTGAAAATATTGAAATACATTAATGCTAAAACTATTCAGTAACGAAAGGAAAAAATAAGATTGAAATACATTGTGAATACTTAATATTGAAATACATTAATCTTAAAACCGTGCAATAATGAAACCAAAAACAAGATTTTTGTATTCTGAGAATCATATTCGTTGAAATCCTGAATGAATCAAACAATAGACTAACAGATTAACAAAGAAATTGTTCTTTAAGTAAATGTTAAACAGGTTTTTTTTAAACTTTTATGCAAAAATCTTTGCATAAGATATTTTTAAAAAATATATAGATTACTTTAGACTTATTTTAAAATCATACTTTTAAATAGCTAAACGAATAGTATAGTGTTTGTTGAAATCCTGAATGAATCAAACAATTACAAAGAACATTAACAAGGAACATTTACACATTAACAAAGAAAATGTTCTTCAAGTAAATGTTAAACATTGTATTTTTTTTATTTTTATGCAAAAAATCTTTGCATCACATATTTTTAAAAAAATATATAGATTACTTTACACTTATTTTAAAATCATACTTTTAAATAGCTAAACGAATAGTATAGTATTTGTTGAAATCCTGAATCAATCAAACAATAGATTAACACATTAACAAAGAAAAAGTTCTTCGAGTAAATGTTAAACAGGGAATTTTACTTTTATGCAAAAAATCTTTGCATCAGATATTTTTCAAAAATATATAGATTTACTTTACACTTATTTTAAAATCATACTTTTAAATAGCTAAACGAATAGTATAATATTTGTTGAAATCCTGAATGAATCAAACAATAGACTAACACATTAACAAAGAAATTTATTCTTCAAGTAAATGTTAAACAGGTTTTTTTTTTTTACTTTTATGCAAAAATCTTTGCATCAGATATTGTTCAAAAATACATAGATTACTTTACACTTATTTTCAAATCCTACTTTTAAATAGCTAAATGAATAGTATAATAAATCCAGAATTTCCCTTAACCCTTAATTTGACAAGATGCTATTTCAAATATTTTTTAATTTCTGTTATTTTCCCATGTCTGTATAGCCATTAAGATCTCTGTAAAATAAACAAAAATATATCATTTTAGATTTTTGAGATAATTAATGTTCGCTGTGGCGAACACTGACAATTATATTATATAGTAGATATAAATATACATGTCCGGTGTAGCGGCCAGACTCAGCCAAGTTAAGGGTTAAAGAATCATGGATAAACAGCTATAAAAGTTGATTTCTTTTTCTATATTGATTAAAAAGTACAATTGTATTTTAAAGAAATGTAACAACCTTAGTGTAGCTTAAATTTATGTATCCAAGTAAAATGAGTAATATGCTTATATAAATTTACCTAAAATCATTATGGAAAGTTTTTAGAAGTTTGATTATGACTAAAGATTGGTATTTAGTGTTTAAAATATATCTTTAAAATGGATGTTCTTATAAATTATTTCTGGTCAGATAAACCTTTATATCTTTGACCATATTAGTTGCAACGGGCTATTCCTCCATTGTTTAAAACACTATTGAAAGTCTGCGAAATCCATTTGTATTTATTTGGAAATTTATATTTAAAAAAATTTAGATATTACTTGTATATATATATATATATAATATTTTGTAATTTAAAAAAAATACAAACTGTTTTGTTTATATATTTGTGGAAATTTTAATCGAAGGTTAAAATATTTTTCGAAATAAAGTCTATTAGCAGTTTGACTCGGAATATTGCTATTAGTTGCTATATTCTATAAGAAGTTATAACAAAAACGTATTGCTAGAAACGAGATTTAATTTTTTCACATTGAAACAGGTCTTTAACTGTCATATTATTATAACTCACATAACACTTTTTACATTAATTAGGAACTTTGTTTGAAATATTTCCCTCTTAAGTTCGCAAATTAGATTTTTTAAAGTTATTTCAAACTTAACTACAATTATTTTAAAATTATTTTATTTAAATAGGGTATTTTGAGAATGTTCAATATAGAATAGGTTAACTTAAATATTCACGTTATAAAAATTAAAGAATTTTAATCTTTAATTACTTTTTGAAAACGTGAAGGTAAGTACTCATCATGAATTTGTTTTTTATAAAAATGAAGCTTTTTTGTAAAAATTAATTTTAATTTAATTTTATTTATTATTGAGAAAACGTTTTTGTTAGTCATTTAAGGTTCAATGTACTATTTTAATACATAAATTTGAAAAGAGGGTAAGGTCTAAAATCCAAATTCTTTTACTTAAGTTAGTGATATTTCCATTGAAAATTAAATTATTTAACTATTCAAGCACTTTTAAATAAAGTTAAAATTAAAAATGATCATTAAATTTTATACATATTATACATTTCATTAATTTTTATTTATTCGTGACAAAACAAATGACAGATTATTTTAAATTCAATTATGTATATTAATTTAAAAATCTACGAAGAGAGAAGTTTCTCAAATATTTCTATTTCTATGACTTCCATACAATTAGTGTAAAATATCGATATTTTTAAAAGTCATATAGTAATGTTTTGTCCATATTCTTTTATCTATTTTAGTGATATTTCTAATAAGAAATTAAGTCATTTAAATTTTCAAGCACCTTTAATCAAGGGTAAAATTAAGAATGATCATCAAATTTTTACACATATTATACATTTTATTAATTTTTATTTATCCGTGAAAAAACAAATGACGGATTATTTTAAATTCAATGATACATATTAATTAAAAATCTACGAAGAGAGAAATGTCTAAAATATTACGATTTCTTTGAAATTAGTGTAAAATATTGATATTTTCAAGAGTCATGTGGTAGTTTTTCTTCCATATTCTTTTATTTATTTTAGTGATATATCCATTAAAAATTAAATCATTTAAATATTCAAGCATTTTAAATAAGGGTAAAATTAAAAATGATCATGAAATTTTTACCCATTTTATACATTTTATTAATGTTTCTTTATTCTTGAAAAAACAAATGACAGATTATTTTAAATTTAATGATGCATATTAATTAAAAATCTACAAAGAGAGAAATGTCTAAAATATTACAATTTCTACGATTTCCATTCAATTAGTGTAAAATATTGATATTTTCAAGAGTAATATGGTAATTTTTCATCCATATTCTTTTATTTGTTTTAGTGGTATTTTCATTGAAAAATTAAATCATTTAATTAAGGGTAAAATTAAAAGTGATCATCAAATTTTACACATATTATGCATTTTATTAATTTTACTTTATTCGTGAAAAAACAAATGACAGATTATTTTAAATTTAATGATGCATATTAATAAAAAAAATTACAAAGAGAGAAATGTCTAAGTTATTACGATTTCTACGATTTCCATGCAATTAGTAAAAACTATTGGTATTGTCAAGAGTCATATGGTAATATTTCGTCCATATTCTTTTATGCATTTTTATATTTACAATAAAAAATTAAATCATTTAATTTTTTAAGTACTTTTAATTAAGGATAAAATAAAAAATGATCATTAAAGTTTTACATATATTACACATTTTGTTATTTTTTCTTTATTCATGAAAAAAATTATAGATTATTTAAAATTCAACATGATATATTAATTAAAATTCTACAAAGAGAGAACATCTAAAAGATTACAATTTATATGATGTCACTTACAAAAATGATATGATTTAAAGAATCATAGAATTTTTGTTTATTTTTTGTCTTCAATACAGATAAGGACAACTGTTATAGTCGTCTAAGAGCTACGTTTAGGAAATCAAGAAACCAACTTGATAACAAGTTCCTTAGAAACTATCTCTATTAATATTTATAGTAGGTAATAAATATTTCGCTTTCTAGCAGAAGCATTTCTCCCGGTGCGCATCTAGAAGCACAAACACAGAGCTCGTAAACACAAAGCTTCAATGTACAAACAGCATTTGGCAATTCATAAATTACACTCCCTCCATATTCAAATTCCAGCGTCACAATGTCGGTGCATGTCTAAAATGTGTAACCTAAAGACGTGTATAAATCTATAGTGTCAGATAATAATGCCTCAAATCTGCATAGAACGCTCGTAAAGTGGGCTTCCTATCAGCATAGGTTTACTTCTTTATTCTCAAAGCCGATTTGTGTTATCAATTTTTTTTCGGCTCCAAGAAAAGCCTGTGGGAAATGAGTTATAGCTGTCAAAAGGAAGCAAAACAAATTCACTGATGAGAAAGTTGAGGTCCCACAGAGTTACTGGGGACCAGATTATACGTGATGTATTTTAAAAATGATACAAGTGAGTTGTTAGATATGACTATTTACTTCTTTTACCCTTTCTTTGTACGATGGAAATTGGCTGTTACAACAATAACTCTTTTTCTAAATACCTCTTTTTATGAGCCCTTGAAACTATATCTAAAGGGTTAATTTTTTATGCCTGAAACCACTTTCTTTAAGTTTTATTAGGGGTGTATATACTAAATTCAATTTTATAGGCATGTCAAATATTTGGAGATAATTCTTGACACCCTATTTTTGTCAACCTTTGTACATCTTCAACTTAGAAAAATTTTATTATTCTAGAATTACTTAATTATATTACTGTCCTAAACTTGAATTCTACCAAGAAGGGTTTTTGTGAAACATATGACTCGAATAAAACACATTTATACTGGTCTCCAACTGATCAAATCTTATAATTGTTGAGATATATAATCGCACTCATACTGGAAGACTTTGCCGATTATTGTTGTATATAGGAAATATCGTTCTTTGACGTACGAGGTTTTCTTTAGTCGATCCTTTTGTGTTCTGTAAAATAAATCCAAATTCTTCACAGTTATAATTCCTAAAAGACAGTTTTTTTTATCATTTGAAACATTGCATGGATTCTAGAAGTTTATAAAGGAAAAATGGAACAAAATCAACGTTTATATTTTAAGAAATGCTCCTGCATCTTGGAAATCAGGATGTAATGATAGTTCAACAAGGAGGTTATCACACTGAACATTAAAGAAAATAAAATTCTTAGATTTGTTTACATATATATCTTTCCCCAAATCGTTAGAAAAATGTGTTCACGTCTTCTAGATCTATATCATTCGTATAAAGATAGTAAAGTGGTTTGTGATTATTATTTAACATAACAACAAGTTGTGATTTTTTTATGAGAAGAAACAGAACAAAAATACATTTTCCACTCATCCTTTCTTTAAAAATGTAATTTCCCCTGAAAATCAATTTTAAATAAATGCAACTAAATATAAAAGATTTGAGTAATAAGAAATTTTAAAAAAGAAAGGAATCAGATATATTATCATAAAAATTATGTGCTTAATTTTATCTAAGCATTTATAATATACATACACTGTATCTTATTTTTTGGCAAAAATAATTAGATTCTTTAAATATGTGCATTTATGTCATCTTCAAAAGACTTAGTGATCACTGTGAGACTTTATACACATTAAGCATGCTAACATATCTGAAATCAATTTTAAAAAACTGTAGTTATTTGACACCTTTTTTACCAGCAAAGTCTAAATTCTGGACCTTTTAAAACCAATCCAGGTTCGTTTCTAGACGAACAAATTTAATTTAGGAAACATTCCCTCTGCACACAGCCGTGAAAATGTATGCGAAATGTTGGGAAGCAAATTAAGTGTGTTGATGGTAGTTGGGACCTCCAAGCTGTCATCGGGACTCTTAACTTACGCTCTCATTTGCCTTCTTTTCTCTTTAAAACCGATTGGGAAGAGGGGTTTCCAGCTTTGCTATTCATCGCTTCAATTGGCAACTTGTTTGCACATCATATGTTCAAGAATTTAAAGTTTCGTTATCTTGGCGGCACTTTAACAAATCATTTTAACACTAATGTTAGTATAATCTCAGTTGGAACTTTTAAAAAATTTATTGATTAATTAACCGTAAGTTTTAGATAAATGCTGATAATTTTTTTGACATTGTTTAAATGTTAATTTAATATTCAAAGAAATTAATCGGTTTTGATACTGGCATTTCTCAGAAATCGTACAACAATAGCTTTATTTAAAATAAAATTATTTTCAACAGAATAATTATGTTTAATAATAGCTCTGAAATGGAATTTGTTAGATGTTTTCATACAAATATGCAATTGAAATAGGTAAAGTTTGCAATAACTTTACAATTAAACCCTTTTAATACGTATATTTATAAATATATGAAGAGAAATTAATTAGCTGTTAAATTATAAATTTGTAAATTGCCAATTTATTAATAAATTTAACAAATTATGAACATAATTACATGCAAAATGCATAATAAAGTATAAAATGCTTGCATTTGTTTTTAACTAATTTCCATTTTAATCTTTAAATTCAAAATTTTAAACTTTAATGTTAATTTTTGAGCTTTATGTTTTATGTATATTTATTATTTAATTTTTATGCCATTCTGTGATTCCATATTTATTTTTTATATTGATTGTTATTTAATATATACAAGCAGATACTTAAAAAATGTATTTTACATTACTGTCTGAAATAATTTCCTTTTTTCAAATAATGTAGATTTTTTCTAACAGGGATATTTTTAGCAATAATAGTACTTTATTGATTTATCATTTATTTGCTTTTCAAAATACAAATACTCATGGTATGGGTAGAATACACTAGTTACAATCAATAATTTAATAGCCCTACCTATTATATTAAAATACATTGGTTGTGTTATAGATTACATTTGGTAACTTGAATATTACGTTTTATATTTAATTAATTTCATATTTCATATTTAATACGTATATTTATAATTATTAACGTATGAAAAGAAATTAATTAGTTGTTTAATTATAAATCTGCAAATTGCCAATTTATTAATAAATTTAACAAATTATGAACATAACTACATGCAAAATGCATAATAAAGAATAAAATACTTGCATTTATTTTTAACTACTTTCCATTTTAATCTTCAAATTCAAATTTTTAAACTTTAATACTAATTTGTAATCTTTATATTTTTATATATATTTATTATTTAACTTTTATGCTATTCTGTGATCATATATTTATTTTTATATTTATTGTTATTTAATTTACACAAGCAGATGCTTAAAATAATTGTATTATACATTACTGAATAAAATAATTTCCTTCTTTGAAATAATATAGATATTTTTCTAACAGGGATATTTTCATCAATAATAGTACTTAACTGACTTATCATTTATTTACTTTTCAAAATACAAATACTCATCATCTCATAATACTCATCAATACAAATACTCATCACTAGTTACAATCAATAATTTAATAGCCTTCCCTATTATATTAAAATACATTGGTTGTGTTATAGATTACATTGGGTGACTTGATTATCACGTTTTATATTTATTTAATTAATTTCATATTTCATATTTAATTCGTATATTTATAATTATTAATGTATGAAAAGAAATTAATTAGCTGTTTAATTATAAATTTGTAACTTGACAATTTATTAGTAAATTTAACAAATTATGAACATAACTACATGCAAAATGCATAACAAAGAAAAAAATGCTTTAATTTATTTTTAACTACTTTCCATTTTAATCTTCAAATTCAAATTTTTGAACTTTAATACTAATTTGTAACCTTTATGTTTTATATATATTTATTATTAATTTTTATGCTATTCTGTGATCACATATTTATTTTATATATTTATTGTTATTTGATATACACAAGCAGATGCTTAAAATAAATGTATTATACGTTACTGTATAAAATAATTTCCTTCTTTGAAATAATATAGATATTTTTCTAACAGGGATATTTTCATTAATAATAGTACTTAACTGACTTATCATTTATTTACTTTTCAAAATACAAATACTCATCATCTCATAATACTCATCATTACAAATACTCATCACTAGTTACAATCAATAATTTAATAGCCCTCCCTATTATATTAAAATACATTGGTTGTGTTATAGATTACATTGGGTAACTTGATTATTACGTTTTATATTTATTTAATTAATTTCATATTTCATATTTAATACGTATATTTAACATTATCAATGTATGAAAAGAAATTAATTAGCTGTTTAATTATAAATCTGTAAATTGCCAATTTATTAATAAATTTAACAAATTATGAACATAACTACATGCAAAATACATACTAAAGAATAAAATGCTTTCATTTATTTTTAATTACTTTCTATTTTAATCTTCAAATTCAAATTTTTAAACTTTAATACTAATTCGTAACCTTTATATTTATATATATATATATATATATATATATATATATATATATATATATATATATATATATATTATTTAATTTTTATGCTATTCTGTGATCACATATTTATTTTTTATATTTTTTATTATTTAAAATACACAAGCAGATGCTTAAAATTATTAAAATAATTGTATTATGCATTACTGAATAAAATTATTTCTTTCCTTGTAATGATGCAGATATTTTTCTAATAGAGATATTTTCAGTGATAATAGTACTTAAATGAATTATCATTTATTTACTTTTCAAAATAGAAATACTCATGGTATGAGAAGATTATAAATTAGTTTCAATCAACAATTTATTACTTTCTCCCATTATATGAAAATACATTTTTGTGTTATAGACTACATTATGTGACTTGATTGTTATGTTTTATGTTTATTTAATGAGTTTCATCATTTTTAAATTGCTTTTTTTACTAGAAGGATTTCGTCATTTTATTGCCTACTAAAAGAGATAAATAAATATTTTTTAAAGTGAAAACAATCAAATTAAGAAACATCTTATAGCCCAATCTCTTATGCATCGATTTATTTGATTTAGAATACTTATAAATCAAACATTTACAACATTTTAAACATTAGAACATTTTTTTCTACATACATACACATTTGCAGATTCACTATTAGTTTAAACTAATATGGTCATAATTGTAAGAAAAATAAAGTTTTGTTTTATTTGAAGAAAGATAAAGAAAATGACAAAAAAATAAATGTTTTGTTTTACTATACAAATAAAAAGCAATAGATTAACTATAAAAAACTATCCAAACAGAAATATTAATAATTAGATATTTATAAATTTAACTGTCAGAAATAGTAAATGCATCAGCAAAGGTATTTTAAATCAAGAACAAAGTGTTAATTTCTGTAAATTCGAGAGTTTAAATTTATGCTTTGCTTAGGAATTATAACCGAACAGTTCTAAGATGCTTATTCTCGAAGTCAAAAATACCAATTATAACATTTTAAAATATTCACAGTATTTTATTTAGTATTACGTTACTATCTAATTATAAATTCCTATAACATATTTGTTCATAAAGGATGATTTAATGGTTTTAATTTTTACTTGTGGGCAATTAGATAGTGATATTAAAATGCAACTGCCATTCAAAAGCTAAATATATCTGGATTAGAATTTTTTCTTTCAAATTCAAAAACATTCTCCTTTAATCATGAATTCACCATTACAATACTTCAGTCTTGTTAACCTTTTTATTACTAGAGCTTCATGTAAGTCACCAACATTACTCTTTATGAAGAGACAGCACAAATGATAACCAAACCTTACATTAAATTTGAATTTACAGCTTCCATTGTAGTAAAGGTATGCTCTAACTACTATGCCGAAAAGGTTGTATCTGAATTAAAATGAACCTCCAGATGTAGAATATAGGCTTAAAGTAGCAAAGAATCACCAAACTGATAAAATTTAATAATTAATTGGAAATGTCTTCATTTTTACTGGAAAAGTTAATCTTGGCATATACCTCACAACGAAATGGAAATTTTCAAACATATAATTCTATTTTACTTAACTCCTTGCCTGTGGAATATATTTTAGAAAAACGTGTCAAAAATGGAAAACTTGTTTTTCTCCTTAATTTAGTTCTTTATTATCATCAGAATATGAGAAATAAATTATTTTTGAAAAAAAAAATTAAACGAAATAACTACTATTTTTAATATTTTCACAAATGTGGAATATGTTAATGGATTACAGTCATTTTTGCTCAAATTTCAGAAAAATGAATGAAATAACATAACTTTCTGGATAAATATAATAAACTAATGCAACAATATTATTATTATTATCAACTGTCATGAATTCCATGTCATCAGATTCCTTTGAGTTTCACAAATCCTTTACAGTAGAGAAATAACGACAAATGGCTCGAAATTGTCGAACATTTCCCATAACAGTATCTCTATCTACTAGAAAAATTGAAAATTAACCCATATTGTAATACACACACTAAATATTTCTGTAAGTTATAAAAACTTAATCCATATCATTAATATGGTGTAACTAAGTATATAAAACCACAATTTTGTAAATTTTTTTAAAAATTCTTATGTAATTGGCTGTCCTATAAATAAGAGAAAGGTCCATTACACTACTAAAACTTAACAAATATCACATTGCATTAGGCTGATTCACAGATAAAATTTGGGGAAACAGTTAAAACAAAGTCCAATATTACATTTTAAGCATACTCTTGTATTTTTTCTCTTGTAGTTATTGAACTAGCAGTAAGAGAGTAACTGGCAGAAAACTGGAGATCTTGCAAAAAATCTCCAGTTTTCTGAATAGAATAGACATATATTTACCCCTTCTTGTGTCCAGGTGTGTGAACAAGTGTTTGAACTGGTTTTCATTGAAAGATAAGAAAAGAATGTGGGCTATCAATGCAACATCGAATTCATAGAAAAATAATCAGAATTAGACCGTCGTCTTAATTTTAGGGCACCTTTTTTATACTTACAAAATACACATGTAAAATATATTTTTCAACAAAAACTTTCAGCTACATTTTTAATTCTGTTTTTAAACTAAAAGTAACCTCCACAATGCTTAAAAAATAATAATAATAAATATAAAATTAAAGATTAAAAAATGACAAATTTTAAGAGGTTGATGAAATTAAATTTTACAATACAATATAATTTGATTTCTCAGTTTTTTAATTACTATGCTAAAGTGTGTCTATTTTAAAGGTGTTAAAATAGAATCCACTCAGAAAATATTTATAACTTTATTTTTAAATGGATTTTTATTTGCTGTCCTGTTTATAGGACAGCGGTCCAATATGGGTTAAATATTATGCATTGGACAAACCAATTTCGGCTCCACGGAATAGAAATAATGTTTTTTTCTCTTGCCCAAAATCAGGTCGGGCATCACAAAATTGGCGCCTTTGCATTGCCCGAACTGAGATCGGAAGTCACAGGCAAGGGATTAAAACCTGTTTCTTGTTACATATTTTTATTTTAAAATATACTTCTTGATTTAGATTTTGTATCTTACTAATTTCCTATTTTGTACGACTAAATTTGTATGAAAACGTTTTGCATGTTTATCAAAAATTATTTGTTTGTATACAGTTTTACATGTTTTGCACAACAGAATTAATTTTTACTTATTAGACTACACTTAACGGTTGAATTTTTTAGAAACTACTAACCAAGGTCTTTTGTCCTAATATCTATTTTCAGATGTTCAAACACTCTATTTCTTTATAACATATTAGAAGTATTAGTTGGACATATAAAATATTAGTTAACATCATATTATATAACATCAACATATTAGTTGTAGCGCTACGGTCTACTGCTTTGCACACGAGGGCTAATGACACCAGGACCTACAGTTTAAAGCCGATTCCCAATGGCTACAAACATCCATGCACACAGCAGGTTTCGAACCCGTGAACTCCGGTTCCGAAGAGCAGCGCTCTTCCATTCGGTCATCGTTAGGCTATTAGAAATAAGATCTTAATAGTTGACAGTATGATTACCGAATCTGTAACCCCACCAGATGCATTAAAAAGATCTACTTATAACTCTATATTTTTTATATATATTTATATATAAATTTAGGTAGATGTATGTTGATAAAATCATTTGACTATATTTTTTATAATTTTGTAAATATTTTATAGTAATACTATACTGCCCGACTGACGTTCTTCTGCTTTAACTACGTAAATCCAAAAATTGTAAACTGTTTTTAAATAAATTATAAATTGGACTATTTTGATGAAAAAGTAAGGAAAAATTAATTTTAACTCCTTCCGGTAAAATGACGAGTCTAGCTCATCATTGGTTTTTCATTCCATACAGCACAATGACGAGCTATACTCGTCATGCAACTAAAGTTACTGATAAATATGATAATTAATTTAGTTTAAAATTTCTAATGTACTGAATTTAGCAACACTTTTGTTACTTGTGGAAATCATAGGTCAGAATTACATATTGTTTATTTAAAGTTTCTTGGTACAAGTCACTGCCAAATTGATGAGTCTGAATAAAAGAAAACCTACTAAGAAATGCCGTGTGTGTTACAAGAATCAAATTAGAAGTGAGTCTCTCTGGCGATGTAAACAATTCAGAATTCCTTTGCACTTTGTTTTGAAAAGTACCACTAGCTTGAAGACTATTATCTTAATTTTACCATTTCTGATACTTTACACTATGTAAAAAGTGAATTTTAATTAAGAATATGTAAGATTGTAAAATAAAACAAGTTTTTTAAATAAAAAATAAATGGTTACTTCACGCACAGTTTTTCATTATTAAATCGTACCGGAAGGGGTTAAAAATACTTGATACCACCACGAGTACAGTTATTACACACACAATTAGATTAAATTAAGATTCCCACATCGTCTGTACGGGAATTCGGTGCTGGGACTTCTAATACCGAAGCCCGTTGCGCTGACTAATGCGCCATGACTAAAGCTGGCATTAAATGTTTTCAAGCGTTATTATAAAAATCTCAATAGACTTGCTATTCTGTATATTTAATAAAAAAACATTGTTCAAATTGTGAATCTGAACCATTCTCGAATAAACATAATTACATACACAAAATTTCATTAAAATCAGTCCAGCCGTTTAGTAGTTCTATTACAAACACGCGGACAGAATAATTTTACAACTAAAGATATTACGCACTTACAGTGTAAATGGCCGAGCGCTGGCCGAATGGTTAGGGTGCTCTCCTTCGGTACCGGTGTTCGTATGTTCGAATCCCACTGTGGCATGGATGTTCGTAGCCATTCGAAATCGGCTTTAAACAGTAGGTCCCGGTCTCATTAGCCCTCGTGTTGCAAAAAAGTAGACCGTAGCACTCCAAAACCTAACTTACACTGTAAATGTATTTTTCCCTTCATAATACAATAATTGCTAAGAAACTTTCAATCATTATATAGATGATCATTAAAACATTCCAAATTGTAAAGAATAACTGACAAATTAATAACTACTAAATTTAAATAATACATATTTCTTTTCCTTTTTCAAAGCATTTTATTGATAAAAATTAATCGAAAGAAACACTCCTTATGTTGCATATGTAACAATGCATTGAAGTCGAAGATATAACGATTTTGTTTCTGGAATTTTGCTTTGATGACTTTGTTAGGCCATCCGTATTGATGCTACATAAAATCATTTTCTCTGAACTGATTTATTAAAAAGTAAATATAAATCAATGATGTCTTGTATATACATGGTTCTTCATTAAAATATAATATTTATATGGACATATTTTTTTGCATTTTCTCCAATTATAACAGCTGTTTACAAGTTAAAGAACAACTCGAGTCTTGTTACTAACTGTAATTAATAATACATTGACATATATCTGAATTCTCAACATATTATGAAAAAAAAACTGTACATACGGACAGCATGCAGTTTTTATCTTACTAATTTTAAGGCCAAAGTCACAAATCTCCAATTAAACTCCGAGAGTGAAAACCAGCGATCTGGCTAATAAATATGTGATTTCGCCACATAAAAATTAAAACAAAAAATGTTTAATAATAAACATGAAATATTTTAAAATTTTTCTACTTAAGTTTACTTAATTTTAAATATTAAATTTTAAGTCAACTTTAGAAAATTAACTACAAAATAGATTAATCCCAGTAATTTTTTAACTATAAATTTTGCCAGTTTTAAACTGGTAAAATTTCAAGCTATTCATGTTCAAGTTGTTGAATTAAAAATTAAGAAAATTTTGGTTTAACAACTTTAGTGGTAAGTTTTTACTTGCTAGACTTTAAAAATTATTCTTTCCCGAACATTAAAGAAAAATATGTTAATAGTTCATTTTCACTAGTCATTACGAAACTTTTACGGTTTCATGTTCAAAACTTCACACAAGGAATATTTCTTTAAAATGATTTTTTTTAATAAAATGCTTTTAAAAAAGAAATTAAAAAATTTGAAATTAATAAAAAAATTTGAAATTATTGTTCTACTTTTAATGGTTTATTAATATACTTCAATAATAATTAATAAAATATTAAAACTACTATTATATATACATATATTATATTGTTGTATTATACTACTAAACTATTACTATAAATATTTAATAATTTAATAAACTTCTTAGCATTATACTATTATGAAGGGAAAAATACATTTACAGTCATAGTACTTGATACGTTATTGTAAAATATACTTCGGCAAATCTTATAAAAAATTGTTGAATATAGATTAAAATTAAGGAAACAAAATGCCTAATACAGATTAAGCGTTGTTATTTACTCCTTTTTTCGTTCATCGTCAGACCAACCAGCATTTTGTTTTTTGATTAGAAATTAGTCTCCCACTAAACTTTTCAAAGTTTTCGGAGAAAGCGTTGGCGAGATTTTCCCTGCCACCGTTTTGCGGCAACCCTTGGAGAGCGAGCAAAGATTATTGCGTTAGCAGAAGGGGAGTTCTTTTCGCGATATTTATGGTCTGTATGCGCGATTCGCTCTTAATCCCTTTCGCCACTGCTGCACACACAATCAAGCGTCGCACGAGGACCCGGGCTAATCGAAGAATTATTGGCTCTTGTTGATTCAAAACCGCCTTTTTTTCGCGCTCTTAGATGAGGCGCCTTTTGGAGCGAAAGTGGGACAAACACCTCCGTTCTTGATTACATCAGGGAAGGTAGTGAAGCTATCGAAAATGATTTGCCCCGTAACTGTATTGTAGGATTTCTACTAGGAGTAAACCACTGGTTAATATAAAAAAGAGTGAAGTCTTTTTGTTTTAAAATTTCAAAGATTTCTATTTAGAAAGAACTGTTATTCATAATTTAGGGAAATTAAAAAAAAATTCATTTCCTTAATGGTACTCTCAAAAGAATGCTACCCCCTCCCTCAACAACGTAATTTTTTATTTCCCATATAGTTATAGTGATATATTTTCATATAAATATATGAAATTTGCTGACATGGCTATTGAAGCGCTTAAAAATAATATTAAGTGGTTCCTCTAAACAATTGCTTACATAAAAAATCTCACTATAATAATCTTATAACCCATTGGAGCATAAAAAAACCCAAAAACAACAAAACTAATCTAATGCCAACAATGCAATATTTTTTTCTTGCCAAATAATAAAATCATAAACTTTTACTGTCTACCGGTAAACTAAATTAAAATGCAATTTATAATTGTTTAAACTAAGTTTTTATAGTTACAATTCTGAACTGTTTATTGATAAACGTATTTTGGATAACATTAGAATGAATATTATTTTGTAGTGAGTACGACAAACTATATGTATATCCAGAAATGTTATTGTACAGCTGTTTATTATATCATTTAACGATAAATAAAACTATTCATTTTTTTGTGAAAACGCAGTATTCTACATCAATTTTTTTATCGATATTATATTGCTAAAACTCGCCAAAGACGTTTATGTATGTTCGGCTTGATTTGGATCGCTATAGTTAACTTAGTTTGCAATACGAGAGCTAAGACGAGATATTACTTATTACAGCCAATGCCATTTATGTACGACTTATAATATTATATTTACATACGGTTTGTTTTTGTTTTACATTTATTTTACATTTGTTTTAAGCATTTATCTAGGAGTTGCAATTGAAAATCGGTTTAGTCATAATGAATGATAGTAAGGAATATTTTCTATAACTTTTATCTGCACGAGATTCATGTTTTATTGATAACTATTTACGACTGTAAGAAAGAAGTACTGAATGACTCTAGTTAAATAATTGCAAGTTACAAGGAAAGCACTTAATGTTTGTCACGTTATTCAATTTTTTAAAATTTTACTGTTAGTTATAAGTATGTATTGTAACAATTTAAAATCATTTTCAATATGAAATTTTAATTGCTGCTTAGAAATTAAATACTCCTAAATTTATCTATTGAAGATGAATAAACATGCAAAATTTAAAATATCAGATAATTAAAATAAAATATAAAATTATTCAAATTCACTTAAAAACTAAACTGTAAATTTTACAGATTTTATTCTACTAACTTCAGTAATATGTAATACTTGCATCTAACATATGCTAAATTATAAAATTTGAAATAAATTTCAATCTATTTTAACTGCGATTTATGTATCCGAATTTATTATTATCCCAATCTTACAGTCTGTTTTAAAAATCCATATATTCTTCATTTTACATATGATTTTTGAGTATATATGTTCTTTTTAAAATATTTCCTCATTTAAAATGCTTGAAGAAATGCAGTATTTGTACTAAATATATTTATAATAATGTCTCAATAAATATCATAATTGCTTAACGAAATCTGTATCAAAAAACTGAATTGTTTTATCTATTTTTTTCGAAGTAAGCTAATATTTCACGATGAGGTATTATAGACAATTATTGTAGTTTTTACCGATGGTCATGACTGATATTAAGGATTGTAAAATATAATTATAGAGGGAGAATTTTATTTTATTCAAGAAGGTATTTAGAATGAAAAACACATTTTACTCTTACTTTAAACCATATTAATACATTAGTTGTAATTTAAAGAAAAACTGTAAAGAAAAACTAGACCAGAATATTTTACATTGTAGAACAAGAGAAATATTCTTTTTAGAACAGCATTAAATATGTATTGGATTACAGGTACATCTTCTGAAAGCACGATTCTTTCATAAAATTATTCATTTAAAAATGCATGTAAGAAGTTTTATAACTAATAAAAATTGTGTTAAAATTGTTACATCATGATAGAACTTGTGAGATTGCCTTTTTAATTTAAAAAAGGTTTGAAAAACCATGTCAAAACAAGAATAATGATTATTTTAAGTTTTATATTTGTAAACAAAGAATTATATTAAGAGAAGTGATTGAGTTTTATCTGATATCAGATTGTAAGAATTACCCAGTATATTGAAAATAATTCTATATTTATAACAATTTTCTATTTTTAATAAAAAGGATACAGTTTTATATTATAAGTATTAGCTGGGGTCAAACAAATAATTAACTACTAATAGTACAAATAAGATTTTGAATTATTAATATGTTTTATATAATGTTTGAATATGAATAATTATGAATTATATAATGAGTAATTTGTAATAATATTATAAATGTACTTTGTATAAATGTTTCTTGTATAGATGTTTAATGTATAAATGTTTTGCATTATTTGTAATGAATTAATATATGATAATAATACCAAATCAATAGTGCTATATACTTTGAACCAAAATATGCCATTTGGCTGATTGATTACGATTTTAAAGTATTAACCTATTCTATTAAGATATCAAGATCTATAAGATCTATTAAGATTCTCTGTATTTTTATTGTTTATTAATGAATTTAGTTTTGTATTTTAATAAAATTTTAAGCTAAGGAAATACTTATGACGGAGTTATTTTCTAGTAGGCATTTAAGTATTTTTTATACAATTTACTATGTACCAATGAAAATGATTTTACTTGATGGATTACGATTCTCATGCATTTCACATACCTCTCCAGGATGCTAATTATGTTTTAGAATCTAATTTGTGTTAATAGCAATAGATAAATAGCTACGTAAGAGTTAAATATATTGTAGCAAATTTTCTTGTCAAAATCACATAAAGCCTTTTTATGTAACAAAAATATGGTTTGAAAAATGTTTAAATTAAAATAAAAATGCGTAGAAAAGAATATTTTAAGATCCATTTATTTCCATTTTAACTATTATAAAATATACCTTTCATCAAGTTAAGCGAAATTACAGCATAGCATATTAGCCGTTTCGTCTTTCACGGAATGCACTGTTGAGCAATTTGTGTACAGAAAAGCAGTGAAAATATTTTAAACTAAATCACCATCTCTATAAATGCTGAAATATTCTTTGGGAATGTCCGCAAATTTATTAGTTCCCCAGTGAATGGGCGTGGGTTATGTTGCTCTAAACTAGGTTGTTTTAAGTATAGGAAATTAATATATTTATGACAGAATTCTCTTTTGAACAAGTAATAACTTCGAAAGGGTCTGTTGCTAAATGACCTCAAGGTTCCATTTGCCATGCGAATATTCCAAGGATATATGCATAAGGTTTATTGATAAATATTAAATTTTGCAAATGCGTTATTCTTTGTTACATGTTAAGTCTATTTAGGTGACAGATTTAAAAGAAAATGTAATCAATTAAATGACTAATTAATAAAGATAAATTTAAAGGTACGGTAAAGATAATAACATATTATTTAAAATCGCAGCCATCAATTGATTTATTTCGTATTAAAATTTAAATTTTTAGAGAACAAGAGGCTTGATGTTTCCTACTAATAAATTGAATCTAAAATGGACTTTTTAATGTGATTTTAACAATAAATCATGTTTTGAAAATTACTGACTTATAGTTCTACCCCAAAAGCTTACTAAAATAAATAACACATATAATTTAAGACAATCTTAAGTAATTGTATAATTAAATTTAAAAATCTTGAGGTTAAATATCAGAATCGAGAAATATAAGGAAATTAATCAAAAAGCAGGATTACTGATAGCAGTTTTTATTTAATACTAGAATTACGGAAGGGGTCATTTTGACACCTAGCAAACTTTTTATCTCTGACAGTTCTTCTATTTTTTGCAAATATCTTAATCCTTTCTTGACTTTTCCTAAATCATTGTGATTTATGAAATAGTAAAGATTTGAAAAAAATCGTGTTTTTATTTTATCCCTAAAAAATGATTATACCTAGAAATACGGCAGGCTATATACTGATGTTGAAGACAAGTGTAAACTTCATAATGACTCTTTCACTATTTTATTAGCAGAACTGGAAGCATTAATTGCGTTGTTGTACGTAAGGGGGCATTAGCCGCGAAGGGCTTATCAATTCTTAGTTTATGGTCCAAGACTTGGGGACCAAAGATTTTTCATGAAACTATGAGTAGAAATATGTTTCCGGAAGTTATGAAATTTCTTAGTTTTGAAAATAAACTAACATGGTCTTCACGTTTGCAGTGGAATACTTTTATAGAAAACTATAAGCTTTGCTACAAACCAAATGAAAATATTACGTTTGAACAGTTATTCCCTGCGAAATCAAGATGCCGTATTTTGCAGTATATGCCTAACAAGCTCGATAAAGTCGAAATAAAATTTTGGCTAGCAGTAGATGTTAGGACAAAATGCTTATTAAACTGATTTCTATATTTAGGAAAAGATGAAATGAGATCAAGTGATCAAAGTTTAGGAGAGAACGTAGTAAATCGTTTAATTGATCCTACATACTTGCAAAGTCTGTATATTTTTAAAAACAAATTGTAGTTGTCATAATTTGCGTTATTTTAATTTATTTTTCACAAATATATTATATCACATAGAGAAATATGCAGATATCTTATCAAGGGGTCAAAATGACACCCGCCGTAATTCTAGGTGTACAAAGACCACCATAATTCTAGTGTTAAATTCTACTTTCTTATGTATCATTAGTTCTGAAAAGGGATAGATGTGCTGAGTTGCTCCTATTTATATTTTTGTATTATATTTCATTTGACTCTAATTTAATTTCTTAAATTTTACATTTAAGCTATTTGACATAATTGTTTTACTTTTTCTAACAACTTTTGACAGTTGACCTGCTACTCAGTCTTTCAGAAACCGTATAATGTTTATAATTAAATACTTTTTAAAGATGTAGGTTATCATTTCTTTAGAAATCTTGCACCTATAAAATTAAATATTTTGAGAAGTGTTTTTTTACACGTTTGAAACAGTGAAATATTTTTTATCACCTCTTAACTCTTTCGAATGTAATTTATTTTTTGTTTTCTTGTGCAATACCTGAGGTTAGATTTTATCTAAATGGGGGGTATAATAGTAAGAAATGATTTTAAATGTAGGGTACGTATTTTTACCTGAAAGACTGGGGTATACATGTGTCATTAGACATTTTAAGTGGGGCATATAAAAACCAGTGGTATTGAAAAAAGTTTTATTACATTGATGGGATGAATATGTCCCGATATACTCCATAGGGTGAAGCTTTTAATGTTTTAATCTAGTATGTTTAACTTTAATTTCATAAAAAGTTTTGAGTAATTAGTAAAAAAAGCAATAAGTCGTAGGTGTAAAGTAAATATACATGTGCAATATAGATGTTTTGGGTTTATTGGAAAGTTCACAAACTAAGGAAAGCAATATACTTTGCATTATTGCTCATTACAAGAAAAAATAGGAAATATATGGAATACGCTAGCTATCATTGTATTTTATTTAAATATTTGTTGATTTTAGGTGTCAAAAGTTCTGACCTACTTTTGAAAATTTATGCAAAGGTAGTTTGATTAATATATAGATTCACTGACTCCACACCTGACATTTACTTCATTTTCATTATAATAATATTAAAACTAATGTTTTCACTGATAAGTAGCAAATGAAATAGATAAAGAAATGCATGTGTATATCAAAGTGATAGAAGAAAACTAAAGCTATATATATTGTATCATAATGATATAATCTAGACTCAATTTATCGCACCTTATACTATAAATTAACTACAATTTAACATCATTATACTATAAGTAAATGTATTAACTGTAAGTTAACTAGGTTAATAAATTAATATAAATTCACATAAAAATATTTTTTTTATTTAATTAGAAATATTTGAAACTGATCTAAACAGAAAAGACAAAGTATGGTTATTTTCTTATACATTGTTTATTTATAACTAATTTTTTTATATAAAACAAGTACTTCTACAAGAAATATATTTATTTTTTTTCCATTTAAAGATATTAAATAAACTAAATTTAAAAGTATTTGATATCTATAACTACATAAATAGATTGGCAGCATTATCCCACTCTTCCTCAAATCAGTTCTGTTCTTGCTTAGATGCATTCATCGAGTTATGAAGCAAAGAGCTGTTGCTTAAATGCCGGTAGTAACTTTGCCCATGATGTAACATGGAGCTTAAGATTTAAGCTTATAGATGATTGGTGACTTTCACTTGTTCTCATTAAAGTAAATTCACACACGCATTTTTTCCCCAGCACCATAATTCTTCGTGTCCCTGCTAAAAGGTGACTGCGGATACTCCGGCATTGTTATCGGAACATGATTAAAGCCCCCCCCTTCCCTTTTCCAGTTAGGTTTTTAATTTGCTGAGGTTTGTGATTCTCAGAGCTACCATGGTAAATTAGAAGTTTTTTCCTTCCTCAGTTTTGGATGATAATGATTTTGAACAGATCGAGTGGATGCTCGAAAGCTGTTATTAGCATAATCTCGCGCTCGGTGCGCCTAACAAGAAAGCGGCATCTAGGACAAGAAGGATAATTTGAAAATTTGTTTCTCTTTACTAAGTTGAGTATAATATGGCAGGATTATTGCTTAAATTGGATTAAATGCTTATTTAGTTTTGTGCTGAGATTTTTCTGATTGGAAGATATGCTCAGTTTGATATCGTCGTACGCTAGGATGCATTAAAAATTACATAGTTTATGAGACAATTTTATTTGACTCTACATCGTATCAATCTCTGTATGGTGATACTTTTAAATTTAATGTGAGATTATTTAGTGCGTTGCAGATTAATAGGATGAATTTAACTCCTGGCACATAAAAAGGTCTTTTGGAGGTAAGATGTGAAGTTTATAATACTGCTTCAGAAAAATCTTCACTTATGAACCTATTCATTTGGAATTAGTTCAAAGATTCATATGCATTAAAAGATTGCCGTTACTTTTATCCTAAGTTCCAATTGATACATATATTAATCGATTAATATTCTACCCAATACTGTATCTGCGAAAAAATTGCATTTACCTCACATTGGTTTGTATATCAATCAATCTTTTTACACATTTCCTTCTGATTTCCTTCTTTAGAAGGGAGTTATTGGGTATTATATCTTGAAGAGCAACTCTTATTTGAGTCTTGTATATGGTCATCATTTCATATTTATTTACATTATATATTTTCTTTGTATTTTTAACTGTTAAACCAAGAAATTTATTTATCAGTTAATAAAAGTGTTTAGTTTTAACTTTATATATTTATTGAGGATAATGTATATTGAATTCACATGTGCATCAAACAAAATTTTTTGCATTAAAAATTAGTGAAAAAATCAAACATATTTTTAAAAATATGTAAGGTATTGTCTGTGCACAAATATACTGTATAATCTTGTTATGTGAAAAAATATAATTGTAAAAGAAAAGCAAACGGGCAGTGTAAGGTTTTTATGCATAAATTCACTTTATACTACACAAAGTTAGCAAAAATTAAATTATTTTATTTTTAAATTAATTAACGAGTACTGAAAACTTTACATTTTATCTTAATATACTTAAGAATTCTAGTAATTCAAAATCTACATTTTTATTTTAAAAATTCTTAAGTTACTATAGTATTATAAAAAAGAGGAATTCTGTACAAAAAGTAACACAGAATTATTCCAATTTTGTTTAAAATAAATGCATCCAGATAAATATTTCTTGGAAAACTTTAAGTTTTGTATATATTAAAATGAAACATACAATAAAAGTAAAAATGCACAGATGTGGAAATTCTTTGCTTATTTGGTAAAAATATTTCTAAAGGTAATGACTAATACTCACTGCAGCCCACAGCATTTCTAAAGGTGTAAAACCAGTTGTAAAACTGTAAAACAGATATCGTATTATTCGACTGGTAACCGTACAGCACCCAGTGTATCATAAAAGTTGGAAGTACGAATTACTGTATATGATACGTATTTGTAATGTACATTGTGAGCTGTATGGCTATTTTCTATTATTAATCCTTTAGTTAATCACTGATCAGCTCCTCTGCCAGTGTTGAAACTATATTTTACCAAAACAGAGAATATTGATTTTCCTATATACCAAAGCTTTTAAACACAAACTTCTATACGTTTACTTCTATAAACAGACCCTTAAATATAGACGGAATTAAAAATGTCGGGTATTGCATATAATATATGCCTCAAACTAAGCAATATATTTCGAGTCAAAAAGCAAAAGGAATTGTTATTTTTTATTAGAATCGTGATTTTAATAATGTAATAAGGATAAATTATACAAAACGTAATATAGTGTAATTCCAGTTTTGTTCAAAATCAAAACATAAAGTGAAATCTTTTTGGAAAACTTTAAGTTTTGTAGATATTAAAATAAACCATACAATAAAAGTCAAATTGCACTTATGTGGAAATCCATTGCTTATCTTGTAAAAACATTTCTAAAGGTACTGACTAATACTCACTACAGCCCACATCATTTCTAAAGGTATAAAACCGGTTGTAAAACTATAAAACCGATATCGTATTATTCGATTGGTCACCGTTCAGCACATAATGTATCATAAAAGTTGGAAATACGAATTACTGTATATGATACGTATTTGTAATGTACATTGTGAGATGTATGGCTATTTTCTATTATTAATCATTTAGATAATCCCTGATCAGCTCCTCTGCTAGTGTTAAAGCTATATTTTATCAAAACAGAGAACATTGATTTTCCTATATATCAAAGCTTTTAAACACAAACCTCTATACGTTTACTTCTATAAACAGTAACTTAAATATAAACGGAATTTAAAATGCCACCCATTGCCTATAAGATATGCTTCAAATTTAGCAATATATTATGAGTCAAAAAGCAAAAGGAATTATTATTTTTTATTAGAATCATGATTTTAATAATATCCTAAGCCAGAGAAATTATAGCAAAAGTAATGCAGTGTTATTAAAGTTTTGTTTAAAATAAATGCATCCAGAGAATTTTTTTGGAAAATCTTAAGTTTTGCATATATTAAAATAAAACATACAATAAAACTCAAAATTCACAGATGTAGAAATCCATTGTTTATTTGGTAAAAATATTTCTAAAGGTACTGACTAATACTCACTATAGCCCACAGCATTTCTAAAGGCGTAAAAGAGGTTGTAAAACTGTAAGAACCGATATCGTATTATTGGATTGGTAACCATACAGCATCCAATGTATCATAAAAGTTGGAAATACGAATGACTGTATATGATACGTATTTGTAATGTACATTGTGAGGTGTATGACTATTTTCTATTATTAATCATTTAGTTAATCACTGATCAGCTCCTCAGCCAGTGTTGAAACTATATTTTATCAAAGCGGATAACATTGATTTTAATATATATCAAAGCTTTTAAACACAAACTTCTATATGTTTACTTCTATAAACAGCCCCTTAAATATAGACTAAATTAAAAATGTCAGGTATTGCCTATAAAATATGCCTCAAACTAAGAAATATATTTCGAGTCAAAAAGGAAAAGGAATTATTATTTTTTATTAGAGTCGTGATTTTAATAATACATCAAGCTAGAGAAATTATACAAAAAGTAATACAGTATTATGCCAGTTTGGTTTAAAATAAATGCATCCAGAGAAATCTTTTTAGAAAACTTTAAGTTTTGCAGATTTTCAAATAAAACATACAATAAAAATCAAAGTGCACTGATGTGGAAATCCATTGCTTATTTAGTAAAAATATTTCTAAAAGTTCTGACTAATACTCAATAGAGACCACAGCATTTCTAAAGGTAGAAAACCGGTTGTAAAACTGTAAGAACCGATATCGTATTATTGGATTGGTAACCGCACAGCACCCAATGTATCATAAAAGTTGAAAATACCAATTACTGTATATCATACGTATTTGTAATGTACGTGATACTTTGTGAGCTAAATAGGTAATTTCTACGATTAATAATTTAGTTAATCACGGATTAGCTCTGCTTCCCATATTGAAACCATATTTTAACAAAGTGGAGAAAATTGATTCTCCTATATATCAAAGCTTTTAAACACAAACTTCTATAAGCTTACTTCAATAAACAGTCCCTTAAATATAAACGAAATTAAACATATATTGGGTATTCCCTATAAAATATGCTTCAAACTAAGCAATATATTTCGAGTCAAAAAGCAAAAGGAATTATTGTTTTTTATTAGAATCATGATTTTAATAATATCCTAAGCCGGAGAAATTATAGAAAAAGTAATGCAGTGTTATTAAAGATTTCTTTAAAATAAATGTATCCAGAGGAATGTTTTTGGAAAATCTTAAGTTTTGCATATATTAAAATAAGACTTACAATAAAACTCAAAATTCACAGATGTAGAAATCCATTGATTATTTAGTAAAAATATTTCTAAAAGTACTGACTAATACTCACTACAGACCACAGCATTTCTAAAGGTAGAAAACCGGTTGTAAAACTGTAAGAACCGATATCGTATTATTATAATGGTAACCGTATAGCACATAATGTATCATAAAAGTTGAAAATACGAATTACTGTATATCATACGTATTTGCAATGTATGTGATGCATTCTGAGCTGTATAGTAATTTCTACGATTAATCATTTAGCTAGTCACGGATTAACTCCTCTGCTCATGTTGAACCATATTTTTACAAAGTGGAGAAAATTGATTCTCCTATATATCAAAGCTTTTAAACACAAATTCTATAGGCTTACTTCTATAAACAGTTCCTTAAACATAAATGGAATTAAAAATATTGAGTATTGAATATAAAATATGCCTCAAACTAAGCAATATGTTTCTAGTCAAAAAGCAAAAGGAATTATTATTTTTTATTAAAATAGTGATTTTAATAATATCCTAAGCCGGAGAAATTATAGAAAAAGTAATGCAGTGTTATTAAAGTTTTGTTTAAAATAAATGCATCCAGAGAAATATTTTTAGAAAATCTTAAGGTTTGCATATATTAAAATAAAACTTACAATAAAACTCAAAATTCACAAATGTAGAAATCCATTGTTTATTTGGTAATAATATTTCTAAAAGTACTAACTAATACTCACTACAGCCCACAGCATTTCTAATGGTAGAAAACTTGTTGTAAAACTGTAAGAACCGATATCGTATTATTGGACTGGTAACCGTACAGCACCCAATGTATCATAAAAGTTGAAGATACGAATTACTGTTTATCACACGTATTTGCAATGTATGTGATGCATTCTGAACTGTATAGGTAATTTCTATGATTAATCATTTAGTTAGTCAAGGATTAGCTCCTCTGCTCATGTTGAAACCATATTTTAACAAAGTGGAGAAAATTGATTCTCCTATATATCAAAGCTTTTAACCCTTTAAAAGGTCACCTATATAAATTATTTGGAATTTAATGAAATTACTGTATAAATATTATCTATAAACCTTATAAATGCAAAAAGTTAAAATTTTTTTTACAATCTTTAGAGGGTTTGCCTTAGAGGATACCATAGGAGGAATTGAGGGAGGTTAACTGACAAACCCATCCCAGTGTACAGCTAGAATACAATACTTTTTAAAATTTTAATTATATTAGAAGAACAATAAATAAGTGTTCTTAAAAAAGTATAATAAATAAATAGTTCAACAATTTATAAGTGTCGTTTGAATAGATACTTTTGTGTAGGGTCGTAAGTG
>CM063508.1:71844643-71852143 GCA_032207245.1 Pardosa pseudoannulata | reverse complement strand
AATATTAGGATCATTAATTTTAGATCTTAAGTTTTATAAATTACTTTTTAGATGGTTTTCAAACAATTTATTTTGGCAGTACATGAATGACTTCTACATATTCTAGTACATAAGAGAGGCTAAAAGACAGTTAAATTTAACTATAATATAAATTTTCATAATATACACATAAAATTATTTTTCTTGTAGTATTGGATACAAAATTATATAATAGAAGTATGGGTATATTTAACGCATGCGCAGTAAGACACTACTTCTTATACATACCCATATCTGTTAATCAATTTAATTTTTTAAACATTTATTTACCCATTATATTTTCCGTTTTAAACTATATGAATTCTGTAAATTTCGTAAGCTATTGACATATATTTTAGAAATTAACAGGAGAAAACCGAAAAAGAATTTGAAATGTAAAAAATAAACCTTGATATTTATATATTATATTAGCGATGTTACTAAATAATCTCCAAATCATTGAAAAAAATCAGAAAAATTTCATTCAAAAATTAAAAATTATTTTCAGTTATTTGTGTTTCAGGGTTATCAAAATAATTTTATTTCCTTTTTTGTATGCGAGTGGTATCCTAATGGTAAAAGTCCTTGAAACTTCTGGAAAATGGGATTTTAACAGCTACCCTTAAAAAATTATTTAAAAAAAATTGTAAAAAGAATCATCACATGTTTTTATTTTATTATTAAATATAAGGAAATGAAACAAAACAAAATGTCTAGGTTTTAGGTTGAACTTTTAATTTTTTGCAGTTGTGAAAGAATTTAGTTTTAATATTAGTTTACTATCATGAGTTACCTCGGGCAAATGGAAAAAAAATTAAATATCTGTCTTTATGATAGTTTTCGAAACAAGGGATAACACAAAGTGATACTTGGCATTCTGCACAATAGTATCTGGTCTCTTTTCCTATTGGTTTGCCTTTGAAATCTGTTTTACAGATGCACAGAGTACGCTCTCTCATTGGATTTGATTTTTGTTGCAGTAGATGGAATAACATCTAGAAAATGCCATAAGGTTAACCTCAGTGGTAAACGACTAATACTGGGCCTTCCTAATGTGGCCCAAAACTCGTCACGATGATTTTCTGAAATAAGTTTTCTAATAAGTGTAAAACACGTGATCAGTTCCGCCAAAAGGACCCCGAAACCAACAAAACATGGCAAACTACCTATCAAAGCTGAATATTTCCTTTAATTTGCTCCAGGCCGAGTAACACCGTGATAAAACAAATCGTAAGTCAAATTCTGATATGCCCGAGTTTTCTCGGGATAACAATTAACTGCAATATGTTAGAACCCGAGATAACTAGGGATAATCAGGCAAGCGGTTAACAATGTCTCCTTTATATGGTTCATGTTAGCGAAAGAATTATCAAGTATTTTTTAGATATTTAAACACTTATATAAACTTTCCAGTGGTCGTAATGATTTTGATCTTCGATTTATATATAAATATGAGAACTGAAATAAACTGTATATTGTGGTAGTTTGAAGAATTTTTTAGAGAGGGAAATGAAAATTAAAATTTAGCAAAGGACAATTATAGTGTCCTCACCTAACAAGCACAAGCCGAACGATGGACGAATGATAGAGCGCTGCTCTTCGAATCCCGCTGCGGGCATGGGTGTTTGTAGCAGTTCGGAGTCAGCTTTAAACTGTAGGTCCCGGTCTCATTAGCCCTCGTGTGCAAAACAGTAGACCGTAGCGCTCCAAACCTCTAACCTCTAACAAGCACATTCACAAAACGAGCGGGGTTTCTCTTTTTCTACTTTTAATGAATTGTATGATACGACCGAAATTTGACGAAAACAATTTCGGAAAATAGTAAAATAATCGACCTCAAAATACCTTTATTAATGCTTTTAAAAAGGTAATTTTGCTAAAATTCATGTAGTATTCGTTTTAAGTAAAACTATACAAGTGTATATATTTTTCTGCCTATATTTAAAGACTAAAGTCATATTTTATGACATGTTTGAGAAAAACAACAACGATTGTTACACATTTTATTACCATGTGCAGACAACGTCTTGATTTGGCATCATTATAGATTTAAAGTTTAATAAGAGGATGTAAGAATTATTCAAAAGTATTTTTAGATGGATGAAAACTATGGATGAAACGTTCTTGAAGAAATAGTTTTATGCTACATTTTTCATCCTGTTGTTTGATAGGTTATATCTATTATCAGATAATCGTTTATCTATAAATACACACAACATCTAAAGTTGATGGATAAAGAAATAAATAGATCTAAATAAATATGAAATAGAGTATAAAAAATAAAGATACTAGTAAAATTAATTTAAGACATATTTGATTATACTGACATAAGAATTGTAAAATTGCATATAAAAATACTCTACTGGATAAAATTTTGTATGAGTAGAATTTTGCTTTCAACTTTAGTGTTTAAATCTATTTTTCCATTTTAAGATTATTTATTCAAATATTCAGTATTTTGACTTGATGGTTAGAGAGAAAAAAATTGGGAGACTCTCTGCTTTGTTTTACTGCAAAGTGAAATGAAGGACCACACTAAAAATGAGATTAAAATATTTTAGAAGATACTTGAAAATATTTCTCCTTGCATCCCTCATTAAAAACCTTTACTAATCCACCAACTTTTTGGGATATTTTAAAGGAATCTTTAACAAAAAAGAGCTCTGATACATCCAAATGAAATAATGCAATTTGATTCTTTCCAAGCAAATGCCCCTGCTTCAACACTAATGCAAAATCTGGAGATTAAATCCCAAATACCTCAGTTCAGTATGATAATATTCCAAATTTATATTACATTTTCCTTTATCTCTTATTGTCTTTCGTTTAATATTTCCTTGATTCACCGTGTATTATATCTCATCTCTAGTTTTTTTTCGTTTCTTCTCTTTTTTTTCGCTCATTGCATCATACGGTTTTCATATCTTACGCTTGTTGGTCCCAATGTAATCACCAAGATTTTATGCTGCCATTTTTATACTCTAGAATATCATCAACTAAGATTATGGCCAAGTCTATACTTTAGCTAATGGTGGAGTTCTAGCTGGCGGTGACTTCTTTCTTTTTAATCTTTCCTTTTTTTTCTTTTTCTCTTTCTCTCTTTCTCGCTGGGAAAAAATGGGGGAGGTAGGGGGAGATATGCTTATGAATGATAAAATGGAGCAAAAGAAATAAGTCCTTTCCTAAACGATATGTGATCTAATATGTGCAGACAGAACCTTGCCAAGATTTTTGGGTGTCTCGAGTAGGTTGGAATCGGGTAGGGGTGGTATGCAAATTGAAATGAAGAACTGTATCAGAGGAAGGGAATGAAAGTAAACCTATATGAGTTAGTGATTATACCTAAAGGCATTTTATTTCAGTCACTAAATCCCTATATGTTCAGTGATTGTCGATTTACAGTATGTAACTGTTTTCAGCATAGTTGAAAGACGGCAGACCAATCTTTACTCTTTGAAAAGGTTTGAATTAATAAGGCTTTATATCAATTACCTGGGGAAAAGTAAATTTGAAGATTGTAAAATATATAGCATAGATTTATATTATTTTAGTATGTACAAATCCCTTTATGACATAAAATATTTATAATTAAATAATATTAAATATTTTAACGAGGATGTCTAATTACATTTAATCTATTTTTTAGGATGATTGAAAATACAATTGAAGATTAAATCATAAGTCTTATATGAAAAAATGACTGACGTAACATAATATTTAAATCAATATTCTTTTTCTGATGTATATAAAATAAAAATTATAACATAATAAAATTTTTAACTTTATTTTGCTTTAAATTACAATGCCTTTAATTAATATTGAATAATGCTTGTTTATAGAATAAATTATAACATTATCAATGAATAACTATTAATAACATTCAGATTTTTTTTATGATTATTGATTACCAAATTTGGGACATCGTTTTTAAATTTCTACAGTTGTATACCTTAACTGTAGAGCAAAACTCATGTTTCATTGTTTTTCAAAAGATTACTAACAATATACGTGCAAATTAGTATTTATAATATAACTGCTTATATTTTTATCACTTAGGGATTAACACCCTGATTCCGCTGCCGAATACTTTATTACATAATTTTACAATAATATTGAAATAAGTACATAGAATTTATAGAAAATTATCATTTTGATTAATTATTAATAAAATTCAAGAATTTTTTTTATGATTTATCAATCACCAAATTTGGGACGTCATTTGTTTAGTGATCCATACAGTTGTATAATTTAGCGAACTGTAGAGTAAACCACTCCTGTTTCATATGGTTTGGTTTCATAGATTACTCTATTTGAACCAACATAACAGTTAAGCGAACTAGTATCTAATAATATAATCTGGACTATTATACTCACATGAGCAGTGTGACTCTAACTCCCAGATTCCACTACGGAAATAACGAGCCATTATACGCTTGCCTTTTACATTAATATTGAAATAAATGTGCATGGAATTTATAGAAAATTAGTAAGTTTTAATAACATTATCATTTTGATTACCTATTAATAGCATTCAAGATTTCTTTAGGATTTGTCGATTACCAAATTTGGGAAGTATTTTTGGTGAGTGATCCATACAGTTGCATACCCTAGTGGACTATAGAGAAAACCACTCATGCTTCATTTGGTTTGGCTTCGAAGATTACTCTCTATTTGAGCCAACATGACAGTTAAACAAACTAATATCTAATAATATAATCTGAACAGTTATAACCATATCAGCAGTGGGATTCTAACTCCTGGATTCCGCTGCCAAAATAACATGCCATACTCCAGGGGTTTCTAACTTATAAGGGCTAGAGGGTTGCATTCCAAACCCTGAATGTGAGCAGCAGTTTTATAATCGGTCAATTTTAATAATAATAATATGAAAGTAGGACAGAGGTACTAGTATGAAGTAAAAGAAATATTTTAATTAAATCTAATAGTAATTTTAGCTGTTTAAAACAGTTGGTAAATTATATGTTATAAAATGCATTTCTGGGAGCTCATAACTAATTATGTAATTTAGATTTTAGAATAAACAGGGAAAATATGGAAAACAAAATATAAAATAGATTTTTTAATGGTTAAGAAAAATAATTAAAGCTTTTGTAACTCTAATATTTTAAAATTGCTATAAATAATAACACTAAAAATAAGGAAAAAGCTATTACATCTTTAACAATTGAATTTCTTAGATGATCATTCTATAGTATTCGTTTATTCAAATTATTATCGACTTATGGTGAATAGAAAATAAGTAAACTGAGTACAAAATATAATTCATAACAAATTCAAAATAGAAATTTTAAAAATATAATTTAGAGGGAGTATTGTGAATAGTCACCTGCATCAACTAATTAAATAATGGCTACCATCAGCTTTGTTAATACGAATCTGAAAATATGAAGCAAAGGCGAATTCGCAAGTAAATTTCTGTACTGATATTTAGTGAATTTCATAAAAGAAAAAAAACTCTATAAAACTACGAATTATTTCACTTTTCTTATCTAAGTGTTTATTCGAGGTGCCAGTTAGAAAATTTAATCTACTTGTTTAGCCATGTGTGTCATCCAATTTCACTTTAGAGTTAATAATTGGATGAAAGTTAAAATGTAGGTTCCTACCTTTCTCTAATACAGCATTAAGTTTCAATGTAATATGGGTTTAAGTTAAAAATTTTTAAAATTTGTTTTAAGCAGTACTAGACAATCATAACTAGAAATCGAGTAATAATAGCTTACTAATGTACTGTAAAATTCAAGTTTAAGTGTACTCAGACACTGTAAATATTCGGAGCAATAATTTAAGTACAGTTTCTAGAATTTATCATAACTTGTAAAGCTTTATTATGTGATAAGTTGCACAATATCAGAGAGGGAGATTCTGAAAATATCAGATAAATATTATATAATCATTAAATTAATAAAATTTACACAATTAATTATTAAAGACATTTTCAAATCTCACTTGAATGTGACGCAAACTACATTTTACTTAATTTTCTAATAATATTTCCCAAACATATATGCAGAGAAATAATTTGGTTTCACTTAGCAAATATGTTAAAGAATTAAAGTGTTTTAAAATAAAGTAAACAATTTTATTTCTTTTCACTGATATTTAAATTATCGTATTAGTTATTATCTTGCCTAGTGATAGCAGTATCTGTAAACCGCATAGAAAGAAAAACAAAACACCTAAAATTTAGAGTGCATTTTTTATTTCGAGAATATATTAGAAACATACATGATTTTCGTGAATTTGTAGTACCTATGTAAGCTATCTAATAAGTAATTAGACTAGGACTTTTCCGAAGTCAAGTTACCTATAATCGTCATTATTTTCAGGATATGTTTAACAATATGTGTCAATCAGATTCAATTCAATTAAACATCAACCAACATGGTCTTTTTCAAAGTAACTACTGTGAGATACAATGCTGTTTAATTGTTAAAACACATATAAAAACTTTTTAGAATTGTTCTAAAATTACTTACTCATTTTTATACATACTTTATTGCTTTAAAAATAACTGCTTTTAAGTGATTCTTTCTGCTGAAGATAAAGGTATAAAATTGTACTGGGCAAATCAGAAAAATTTTGAGGATGTGGTAGGATTTCTATGCTATACTTTCGTAAAATGCCTACTACGATCACTGTGTCCTATTGTGGTGAAACAAGAATCCATTGTTGTTATATATAAATATATGAAATATGTGGATAAATATATGGAATTTTCTAGATGAAAAGGCACAGTCGTCATAAATAGAAAATATTTTTCTTAATATTGTTCTTTAACAGAACTTGTGATTCAGTAACATTTTTGAATAAATTCTATTTTTCACAAAGCATGACTACTATAATACTGATCATTCTATAAGTGTTTCCCAAGACCACAGTTTTCTGTCCACTTTATTTGTATCATATTCTAAGAGAGCACTTTAATGTAATGGTTAGCAGATATTATGTATAATAAAAAATACTTCTAAGTCTGTTGATATTTGAAGGTTGCACATAATGTTTAATTCTGGTTTTCAGTTGTTCTTGAAAATACATAAATGTATTGTAATTAGGTGAAAGAAGGTATATGTGGTATTTAAACAAAACCTTTTTAATCCATCCTTTAAAATCCTTTTTATTATATTCTTAAAATTCATCAACAGTGTTTCGTATTCTCTCACTGAAAGCCATTTCTTCAAAATTCCAAAGATCACATTTGCTGTTAATTTCACTGCGATCTTTTACTTAATTATACTAAAGGTTCAATTTACATTAAAGAGCTAAAAACTATATAAAAAGGTTTTTAGTTTGAAACATTGAAATAATTTAATTCTCCATGTTTGAAGTGGCGGTTAAATTAAGATACTTTACCATTTTCAGACTTTAAACTAAATCTATGTGTTTGGATCTTGTCTTCCGAATTTTATTTATTTATTGCTTGCCAATTCCTTTGCTATCATTTGAAGTGGAGGAACATAT
>CM063508.1:71837143-71839643 GCA_032207245.1 Pardosa pseudoannulata | reverse complement strand
GGTTAGTATAGGGAAAGTACTGTAATCGTTCAAAAGTTCGACCTCAAATTTTGACTGATTTTGAGATTATTTAGGTCTCTCTGACTCCATAGTACTATGTTTGGAATTGTGTGTGTTTGTGTCTGAGAGTAAACACTTTATCTTGGATACGTTTCGTTTTGGTTTAGTTTGGAGCACTATGGTCTACTCTTTTGCTCACAAGGGCTAATGAGACCAAGAGTTATTGTTTAAAGTCGGTTCTTAATGGATTTGAACAATCATGCCAGCAGAGGGATTCGAACCCTCGAACTCCAATACCGAAGAGCAGAGTTCTAGAATTTGGCCATTTTTCGGCTTCAAATATGTTTTAACGTAGAGGAATCAAAATTTGAATACGTATATTAGAGCAAAATTGCAGTTTTCATTCACTTACCTTCCTTTTGTCTCCAACAACATTTGGGTTAACTTTCTTTTGTTTCTATCTGTTCGAGCTGATGTATTGTTTGCGCATCCTGGAAGCCATCTGGTGGGAATTCGTTATAGTAGTTAGTTGGTTTTTGCATAAAGCATATGTTCGATACTATGGGGATCCAAATTTGATTTTGTTTCAGTACTCCCTCATAGTGATTTACTATATACTTCTTATAGTTGAAGCATTGAATTTAATATATTTAACAATACTTTTCTATAAACCTTTACTTATATAAGAAAGAATTTCAACAATGTGTAGCAGCAAATCAAACACAAACATTGGAAATGTTTATTACATAACAGTATAAATTGTGTAAAAGGTAATTTTAGATCTTTATAAACCATTTGGGTAAGATTATATTCATCTTTATTTTAAATTTTTATTAAAAATCTACGTTTATTTTAGCGGAATTTTTTTATATTAAAACTTTTATTTCATCATTCAATAAATTTTCATTAAACACAATTTTGCAGTGAATAATTTAAAAACTTTCAAAGTTATGCATTTTATTCATAACATTGAAACATTAACGAAATTTTTGGAAAATGTTTCATTTGAACAGTTTTATAGTTTATCTGAGAATGTGTGTTTTAGAAATATGTGAAATGATACTCTTAAAAATGTAGAAAGTCGACTGTAACGTAGTATGTAAAATCTGTAATGTTAAAATTTGGGATCGATGGTTAATTTTTTTCTGTTTATAAAACGTCTTTTCGTGTTTTAATTCCACACTATAAAAGCTTGAAAATAAGAATATTTAATATATAACGTATTGATTACCATATATTGTTATGTAATAGTTGCATTTAGATTTAATATTTTGTTAATTTCTCTTTTATTTGTTGGTATACAGTTGAAAATTAAATTACAGGAGTAGTAATATATCACATTTTGTCTTCCTCTAAAATTGGTGTAATTAAACATGTTGCTTGGGTGACATATGGGCAAACCAGGGAAATTCCATTTTAGAGAAACAAAAAATTCTGTGATCAAAACTGTAAAATTAGAGGAGTTATATTGACAATACTAAATATTTACTGAGTAGTATTTATTGCGCATAGTGTAAAATATGTATGTAAAAATTATTAAAATATAAAATTTAACTTAGCTCTTAGGTGTATGAGAGATCTATCGATAAGAGGTCTAACACTTTTCCATTCACAAATTTTTGGACTTGGTAGACAATATAACAGATAGAATGAGTTTTATGAAAAATTTATAGCATTTCCTTTATGCTACTGAATTGGGAGCTGCTATAAAACAATTTCACAATGTACAAACACCTTTAATTTTTGTAGTATTTATCTTCTGTTTGAAAGATTGTTTTAGTTAAATACTTGGCCCAATCGATTTATAGGCAAAATAAGAACTTAGTTTTATGCCCTTATGTAATTTATTGATAAACGACTAAACAATATTCAACACATGTTTTTAGATATGTTAATGAATCCGAACTAGTAAAGTAAGCTGTATCGAGAATTCTCAGTAGATATCGAATGCTAAAGCAGTGTAAGCTGTTATAAAGGAATTTCACGAAGTACAAAACACTCATTTCATGTAGCATTTGGCTTTCATTTGAAGTAGTTTGAACATGAGCTGCAGAGACCTTGATAACGTACGGGAATTGCAAATTTAGCCGATGATTAATGAAGTCAATTAAATTTCATCAATTTGTCTAATTCCCAAAGATACTTTATACTAAAAAGTTACCTTTCCTCCAGTTTGAAAAAATACTCTTTGCGTCAGTGCGATGGCTAACATTTATTGCATTTCATATTTTGCTGCTTCCGTTTAACTACATGGCTTTAATAAGTTAATAGAAATAACCACAGCATAAAATTCCATCCATATATATCGGAAAAAGTTTTTAAAACTTTAACAGATTATTATATTTTAAACTATAAAACTTTCGTGCACATTGTAATTAGAATGCTACAATGTTTATAATGTAACTAGAATATCCGACAGACGTTGTACTGTTTGTACTATTTTAATGTTGTTAATCAAAAATTGTAAAATGTTTTTAAATAAACTATAAGCTGGACCGTT
>CM063508.1:71767143-71832143 GCA_032207245.1 Pardosa pseudoannulata | reverse complement strand
ATTTTAAGAGTTTTTTTTTCTTCTTCTCTCATTCTCTCTCTCTCTTTTATCCCATTCGTGACATTTTCCTTTGCAAAAATTTAAGCCCATCAGGTTCTCTCTCTTTTGAATACTCCGCCAAAAAATAATTGAGAACTTGCTATCCCATCAAGGCCTAAACATACCCGGATGGGTAAAAGGTCACGCGATTGCTCCGAGATTGGACAGAGACGATATAGGTTTTATTAGTTTAATCATGCCTTCACTGCACTTCATTCTGGATCTTACAAGGTGGTCGTTTCCCATCATTGATAAAATGACTTTCTAAATTCAGTTTAGTTTTTGACCCCTGAACCCGCCAAAGAGTAATTTTTATTTGAATTTTTAATATCGGTCGCGTGCTGCGAATGCAAAGTATCCGAATAAAATCTCTTAAAATACTTAAAATAAGTGATGGATGATCTTTTATCGTCTATTACTGAAGGGAGGGAAAAAGATAATTCGTAGTAAAAAAATAATATGTATATATACATGCTTATGGAACGGAGGGGAGGAGGGAGTTTTGAAGGATTTTTGCCGGGGAAAAGTTAAACTGGGTATATTCCTTTTAGGAAACATTGAGATGAAGTCCTCTAATTTAAACAGTGCGTGTACGGATTAAAGGAAGTTTTCTAATTTATAGTAAATTCTAATATTTATACCTTTTGTTGAATTATACAGCAACTTGACTGATTTAGAAAATGAACTAAACGGTAAAGTGTTCGGAGACTGTTCATATTTCACTTTTTTCTTTGTTATATTAAACTGCAAAATAATATTTGTGCATTTATATATACAGTAGACCTTACGTACAAGTAAAATAAGTGAATTAGTTTTTTAATTTAGATATTTATTAAATATGTTTGAGAGACTGTTATTGAAAATTTGTTTTGTACTAGATAAATAGTATATTTAGAGAGATATAAAAATAAGTCAAAATTAAAACACTTTAAAAGAATACATGATAATCTAAAATTAATATAAAAACTGAATACAACATCTTCCCTTCTAGATAGACAATTTTCCTTTATACTTGACTTTCTATAAAATATATATTTTTTAAATTTGTTACTGAAATATACGATAGATTAAAAAAAAGAGCTTAGTAGCAGGATATTTTCAATATATTGAGTAAAAGTATAAGTATTAAAAACTTGTACTGTTAGTATGACATTTAACGTATATAAGATATAATTATTTTATGTGGTGAGGAATTTAATAGTACAATATCGTTTAAATGAGCAATCGTAATGGTTCTGTAACGTGACACATTCAAAATCTGAAACAAATTCTATGTAATCTATCCTGAAATAAAGGTTTTAAATTGGCCATAAGGAAAATATTTTAGAATTAATATATTAGAATTTCTAAAAAAACAATTATATTACATAAATGGCTGCAAAGTGCTTAAACTTGATGTAGAGTATAAGTATTAAGTTGTAATATAAATATAAGTTATATAAAAACCACGTTTTAATAGAACTAATTAATAATACAGAATATTTTTCGATATCAGAAACTAAATTACTCATATATGCTAGAAGAAATGTAGAAGAAGGAAGAAATTATAACATGTTAGACATTAAAAATAACCTAAATGAATCAAGATATAACATGTGATCTTAAAGTCTTTTATATTCATTGTCCTTTATTTTGATTAAAATCAGTTAAGAAAAATAATTTCGTAATTTTATAAAAGTTCAAACAGGTTTTAATATCCTGTAAATTTTATATAACTGGAAAGTAAAAAGCTTATAATCAGTCAAAGCTCACATGCTTTCAGAATATAACAATGTATCTTTGGAAGAGGTTTGGATAATATAAAAACTCTTCCACTTTACCAGTGCATCTTCTGGAGGCAAACTTCAATGCATGTACGTATTATATATATATATATATATATATATATATATATATATATATACATATATATATATATATATATATATATATATATATTTATATATATATATATATATATATATATATATATATATATATATATATATATATATATATATATATATATATATATATATATATATTATATATATATATATATATATATATATATATATGTATATATATATGTATATATATATATATTTATATGTATAGAGATATATGTATATATATGTATATATATGTATATATATATATAGTATATGTATATATATATATATATATATATATATATATATATATATATATATATATATATATATATATATATATGTATATATATATGTGTATATATATGTATATATATATATATATATATATATATTATATATATGTATATATATATATATATATATGTATATATATGTATATATGTATATATATTATATATTATATATATATATATATATATATATTATATATATATGTATATATATATATGTATATATGTATATATATGTATATATGTATATATATATATATATATATATATATATATATATATATATATATATATATATATATATATATATATATATATATAATTTTTGGTTGGTTTAAAAGCTACGGTCTACTATCTTTGTATACTAAGGCTAACGAAGCTGGAACCTACTGCTTAAAGCTGATTCCTAAAAACAACGAACATCAATATCAGCAGTGGTACACAACCAATGAACTCAAATTTCTATTTGAGGAGAAAACTGAAAACAATACATTATTTTCAAAGCTTTTAAAGCTATGTTATTTTTATTCATAAGTTTACAATGAAACAGGTAATTGTTTCAAAGTGTACATAAATAGTTAATAAAATTAATTGTATTTTATAATTACTATGATAAATGCGTTATTAGTTTCAGTTAAAACTGTCATAAGTTTTAGGCAAGCCACAAATGTTTACTTATGGGCCACATTGTCCTACGACTCACCATTTCTTTAATCCTTTAAAATGTATGAGATACTTTAAATGGTTTCTTCCGGTATATTAAAACTGAGTATTACTATTTAACTGAACATATGTTTTCGAAGCTCTCTAAAACAAAGTATGTTTAAAAATGAGTGATTTTTTTTAAATTGGAGTGATAATGAATATTTAAAATATATGTAAAAAAATTCCAGCTATGACACACATGAAATGCGACGCACGATTTTGCGACACATTTTTATCTATCATAGAAGACTATATCATATTTAATATCCTTCACGGACACCTCAAAATGTCAAATGTCTTACGTCTTTTAAAAAAAGAGTCAAAAATTATATTTGAATTCCCAAGGAGATTTTAAAATCTATTAAAAAGGAAATCCGTTAATGTATTAAGTTTAGTTTTAACTTATTGATTAAAAGACTAGACACTTCTAACGATAAAGTGACTACTAATTAATAAGTATGTTTAAATCGCAATGGATTTTCGTTTCTTTGATAAATTACTAAGAATTTTCAAGAAGTGAAAAAGGCCATTTAAGAAAATACCTGGTATCACCTATTCTTAATATTTCTTTCTGATATTATATGACTGGCTTTAATCCAAAATTACTAGGGCGCGGTCAATTTTTTTGACTAGAAATGTCAGAAGGTACATAAAACTAGTAAAATAAATAAAAAAATCCGTGATAAAGTTTTTTGTATAAAAAATCAGAAAGTATACTCTCCTTTGATTATAGTCTATAGATTATTAACTTTATCTACAGTGTATATAAAAAGGAAAGTTAACAAAAATAATTTTGAAACTATGTAGAATCTAGTAAGATAAGTAAAATATTAACAAAAACGAATTTCTGTTCATAACTTTTTCACACTTTATTCAAAAGTTATTTGTGTCATCATTACCTATTCACATTTGTTCTCATAGTGACACCCTGATTAACTAAATATGTATTTTTTAAATTTTATATTTCAACCACTCAAAGTTATAAATAATGTGGGATCAAATTACGACTATTCTTAGTCACTGTGTTGTGGTTAGCATGTTATTTTCTAAAAGATATTTGTATCAGCATTAGTTATTCACACTTGTTCTCACAATGACATCCTGATTAATAAAATGTCTATTTAAATATTTATATGTCAACCACTGAAAGTTATAAATAGCATTGGTGTGGATTACTGCTATTCTTAGTCATTGCCTTGTGATTAGTATGCTATTATTTAAAAGTTATTTGTGTCATCATTACCTATTTACACTTGTTCTCACAATGACATCCTATAGTGATTAAGGAAATATGTCTTTTTAAAATTTTATATGTCAACCACTCAAAGTTATAAATAATGTGAGAACAAATTACTACTATTCTTAGTCATTGTCTTGTGGTTAGCATGTTATTTGCTAAAAGATATTTGTATCAGCATTACTTATTCACACTTGTTCTCACAATGACATCCTGATTAATAAAATGTCTTTTTAAATATTTATATGTCAACCGCTCAAAGTTATAAATAGCATTGTTGCGGATTACTGCTATTCTTAGTCATTGCCTTGTGATTAGCATGCTATTATTTAAAAGTTATTTGTGTCATCATTACCTATTTACACTTGTTCTCACAATGACATACTTATTAACAAAATAAGTCTTTTTAAAATTTTTATATGTCAACCTCTTAAAGTTATAAATAACGCGGGGACAAATTACTACTATTCTTAGTCATTGTCTTTGATTAGCATGCTATTGTTCAAATGTTATTTGTGTCAACATTACCTATTCACATTTCTTCTCACGATGACGCCCTGATGATTAACTTAATATCCCTTTTTAAAAAATTATATGTCAATTACTCAAAGTTTTAAATAGCGCTGTGGAGGATTACTGTTATTCTTAGTCATTATCTTGTGATTAGCATGTTATTATTCAAAAGTTATTTGTGTTAGCATTACCTATTCACAATTGTTCGCATGATGACTCCCTGATTAAAAAGAATATATCTTTTTAAAAATTTATATGCCATTCCCTCAAAGTTATAAAAAGCGCGGGAGCGGATTACTGTTATTCTTAATCATTCTCTTGTGATTAGTATGTTATTATTCAAAAGTTATTTGTGTCAACATTTCCTATTCACATTTGTTCTCACGATGACACCCTGATTAACTTAATATACCTTTTTAAATATTTATATGTCAACCACTCAATGTTATAAATAGCGCGGGAGCGTATTACCTCTAGTCATTGTCTAGAGATTAGCATGAGTATTGTATTATGGATATGAAAGTCTAGAATAAGCAATCGAAACTTATAAAAGGTAAAATTGTGGAAAAGACCAAAGGCAACAATTCAACAGTTTAAATAGTAAGGTTGTCCCTTGTTGCTTTGCTGTATATTTTCCAAATGGCATGCTATCGTCTTGGGTGGTAAATATTTAATGATGATTTAATAAAATAAAAGTTTTTATTCGCAATAGAATGTGTCTGTTTCTTCAATAATATTTCTTTATGTATTAAAACTTGTTTCTATTATACACACATACACATATAAATATATATATGCTTGTGCGTGTGGCCCTTTGATGTTCTTGCTAGGTGGTCAGCCTTACGTAGAACCCCTAATGTTTAGTTCCCAAGTATGCTTGGTCCTCAGTTTAACTGTTAACTTTATATTTATTTATTGTTTCCACCACACACTGATTAACATTGTTGTTAATGTAACATTCGGTTTAGTTTCTTCAATTTAACCAGCACTTTCTAATTGTTTTTTCTTCTATTCCGTGAAGGAGTCCTCAAGACTTGCTAATTTGTTTTGTGAACTGTGTATTTCACAACCAGCTGAATATATATAAAGGCAAGTCGCTCGTTATGCTGGGTGTTGTTGTTGTTTTAACGGTTAGCGAGCTGCGTCTTAATATGTTCTATATTTATTGGTGATGCCTGTTTTTTTATGTTTAACTTAATGTGTTTTTAAGAAGTGTTTTTTAATTCAGCGATGATATTTAAGAATAAATTCAGTTACCATCGCCTGTGGATTGATCATCATTTATTTTGCATGATTATTTTTATCGATGAGTTGGGATGGTTCAAAAGAAACTGAGACTGATGTCAAGAAGCTTCCACGTTATGAAATTCTTACATTAACTACCTACTGAAGGGATGCAAGGGTGAGTCAACCTTGTCCAGCCCAGGGATCGAATATCGGACCTATGAGCACGAAGCGCTAACCCAGCGCAACTGGGCTTCTTTTTAAGTACTTATAGTATGGTAATTGACATTATACTCTTTCATTTGTTGTTTATATGTTATTGCTTCATATAACAAAGATAAATATTTTTTATGATATTAGACCTACATATATGACAGAGGAAAATTTTATTATAGATACTATATTTGAATACTATATTTTAATTAAATTAATCTTATTAAGGATAAAATCATTTTTGAATGCACTCTTCTTTCTCTCAGCATGTATGATATGTGTGAGTGGCTTTCTATTTTTTCAAATTAAAGTTTATACTTCAGATTTTTGATAAATTATATTACTTTATATTTCAAAAATATTAACTTTTAGGTAAAGTTAGATCCATATATCTAAGAAAAAATATCCTAAATAGAGCAGAACGTTTAATTTTATATTAAACCAAAAATAGCTTATTGTTTAGAAAGCTTTTCAATTTGACAGGTAATATGCTTTCTTAACCCTCTAAGCGGTTCGCACGTACAATTCCTCCGGTTGTGACGTACAATTTTCGACCTCCAAAAACGTTCCGAAAATGTATGCATTGTACATTTCTGCCAGTGCTTTCCTCCATGGATTTTTGAGGTAGGAGGGTCAGGTCGATTGTTTAGGAACTGCACCCCTCTTTGACTGAAATTTATTGAGGGATGCACCCCTACTCAGTGGGGGTACAAAGACGCTGATATCTTCTCATGGCTTTGTAAATCTCTATTTCGAAAAATTTCGTTTGCGGTAACAGATGTATCTCTAATTGCACCACTTAAATATCTTGGATGACTTTAGTAAAAAAATATAAATAATTCTCTTAAAAATATATTTATTCGTACTTTTAGAATCTTCTATTTCTTATTGGATGATCTTCGAAACTTGACGAGCTTTATGTGCATTTAAAGTTAACAATCTATAATGTCTATTTATATATCTATAACCTGAAGTAAAGGGACAATAACGAGGGTGGGTTTCCCGTATTCGAATCTAGTCAACAAAGGGTGAAGTAAAAAATCATAGAACACTTTGGTCACTGACACAATAAAACGTATTTTTGGAGATTTTTTTCTTCGGTGTGTTCCACTCGGAGGGTTAAATTTATCTTTCTAAGAATAAAATAATTTAAGAAAGCCCTAATTTCTTCTGGGCATTTATAATATGGTTGAATATATTTATACTTTTTCAATTGATATACAAATTTTAAATTTTTAAAATTATATTGCATCATAGAACAGAAATAAATATTTACTTCATAAAATTAGATCCATATAATAGAACTAGAAAAAGTGTTATACTAAAAAAAAAGATTTTTTTTGTAGTAAACAAGAAATATGCTATATTAATGAATGTTTTTGAGCTCGAAAGATATTATGCTTCCTGAAATTTATTTTATAAAGGATAAAATTATTTAAGGGTGCATTCTTTTTTTTCTGCTCATTTATAGTAAGGTTAAGTGGCATTTTCCTTTTTTTCCCTTTATGTTCTTATCAAATTTTTAAAAAATTTTACTGATTCACGAAACAAAAGAACAACAATTTCATATAACATTAGACCTTTATAATATATCTATTAAAAATTATATCCAAAATAAAGTGGATAAAATAAAATAAAATATTTAAACAATATCATTAAAATTATTAAAGGATACATTCTTCTTTTTCTGCTCATATATAGTAAAGTAAGTACTTTCTATCTTTTTCATTTTATGTTCAAATTAAGGTTTTTTTTAGTTATACTGCTTCATGTAGCAAAGAAAATAATTTTATACCCATATAACATTAGACCAGTTTAATAGATCTAGTCAAAGTTATATCCAAAACAATGAAGAACATTTTGTTTACAGTAAATCAAATATAGGCTATTGCAATAAAAACTTTTAAACTACAAAAGTACTGATCTCTTAAGTTTATCTTATTAAAGATAAAATAATTTTAAAATTCTCTCTTCTTTTTCTGGCCATTTATAGTAAATAAGTAATTTTCTACCTTTTTTTCACTTTATGTTAATATTAAATTTTTTTAATTATACTGCTTCATGAAGCAAAGAAAAAATATTTTTTATATAACATTAGATCCATATAACAGATCTAGGAAAGTTACATTCAAAACTAGGTGGAGCATTTTATTTTATAGTAAATCAAAAACAGTCTATTGTAGAGAAAACTTTTAAACTACAAAAGCACGGATCTCTTAAATTTATCTTATTAAAGCTAAATAATTTAAGAATGCACTTTTCTTTTTTTAAGAATTTATGAAGTATCAAAGAACGATATTTCAAAATATATGTTTAATAGAGAAGAACTAATCAATTATTCAAACCCTTATCACATTAAATATTTATGAATACACATTAATGACGCACAAATTCAGTCCCGAGGAAAATTATTTGCTCTTAAAACATTTTCATGGTTTAAAAAGACAAGTGCTCTATAAAATATTTAAACTTATAGTGGATTTATAAAGACTAAGAAATAACTATAGGTGAGAAAAATTGATCTTTCAATCTGAAAAATGTGATAGAAAGAGATCAGTTGTAGTGATAAAATAAAAAGCAAAAAATAAGAACAAGAGTTCAATATTATGGTTTACAATTTAAGTTTAGAGAAAGGTATGTACATTTTTATTTTTATTTTTCTTTAACCCATGATAGGTCAGACTGTTAAGGCAGTGATTTCGTAAATGGAAGGTTGTAAGTTCGGAGCTCGAGCAGGCCTAAAACCCGTCGTGTTCGTTAAAGGTGAATGGAGCACTAAAACATGTTCGTAGTCACAGTGTCCTTCAAGTTCTCAAGCAATACTTTTGGAGGGAGCAGACTAAACATATAGGTCTTCTAATTTTTCCTTGCTTCTAAATTAAGAGGTCCCACTTGAGTAAAAAGTCGTTTTTTAAACCTAGCGTTGCTCCTTAAAACGAAAGGCGCACCTGTTGCCTTAATACCATCAGTGCATGGGTAAAATCATGCTTTCTATATTCAAATGTCATCAGACACAACATAAAGCATTTTGTCATTTAATGATGTATTGTTTTATGTACCCTTAGCAGTAGTAATATCGGATAACAAAGCATATGTCAACAAGTTATACAATTGTCAACTAATTAAGATTTATTCACAATGCAGATATAATATAAATTTCAACCCATTTCTCTAGCAATATATATTTCTATAATTACTACTATATTTTTACTAGATACAATACTATTTGAGCCGTATCCGTTGAATTTTTTTGGATTTGGTTTGGAGCTCTACGGTCTACTGTTTTGCACAAGAGGGCTAATGATACCGGAACCTACCTCTTAAAGCCGATTCCAAACAGCTACGAACATCCAAGCTACAGAGGGATTCGAACCCACGAACTCCGGTACCGACGATCAACGCCCTAAGCAATCAGATAGCGTTCGGCACGTATCCGTTGAAAGCAGTGTAAGTCCAATTTGGCAAAAAAAAAGTTAATACTAAAAATGAATACAATTTACTATAAACTTTATATAAAAATAAATTTTATATAAAATTACTAGTTTCATATAAAAATATAAAACTAGTGTAATAACATATATCCATATTTTTGAAATTATTCAAGTTCAAAGCCTTAAATATCTCCCTATATAATAAAATACACTTACACCTTGTTCCGGAGAATAAAAAGCCAGCAAGCTATTAAAAACTAACATTTCACTTTATTTGAATGGCATCACTAACGTGTTGTATAAAAAATGTTGTTACTTGTTATTTTTATTTTTTTACTTTTAAGTTAAGGAAAAATACTCGTATTAAAAATACTATCACCTAACACACTCCTTTTCAAATGTTTCGTTTGCTTCTACGGTCTATTCTTTTGCTACACGAGTTATGATGAGACCGGGACCTACTGTTTAAAGCCGATTTCAAGCCAACTTTCAAAGAAAATTGTTCTTTTATACTACATATTTTTTTGTTAAAATAATTTTTTTGGCTCACTATTTTTAATTTAGTGTTCAAAGATGTTTTTAATTTGATGATCTATAATGATACTTTGAGATCGGAAAACTATTGTTCTACATTTGTAAGGGTCTTAAAGATATATACTGTCTTTCAAATGCTGGCAAATATATTAACAGTAGGGATCATATTTACATGATAGCAAGAATAAGCTTATTACTCAGTCTTATATCCATTTTAGATAAAAAGTTGTAAAATTATTAAAGAGATAAATTAGAAATTAATATTTTGTCAAATATCATTAAGACATTAAATTCAATTAAAATTATTTTAGAATCATGATGCATGATTTATTGAAATTACTTATAGCTTTTATTTTTCCCCATTTGCTATCTAAAAAGTTTATAAGATTGTAAGTATTAATACTTCGATATACCACGCAATTATCACCGGGAAGTATGCTGGTGGTATAACAGTATTTAACTGTATGCCTAAATTCCTATCTAATTTGAGTAAATAATTATACTTTTCACTATAGTTAACAGGCGGAATTTTATTATTCTACAATATTTACGAAGGGCTTTAAATGATTACAGACTTTTCCTTAAATCTTTAAAAATATATTTCAAACTATATTCTAACTATAAAGAATAAACTAATATAAAAGTTATCAAAATATAATGACAAAATTACTGTACGAACTTTTCTAAAGAACAAACTAAGCTCAAACAAACTTCATGAATAAATTTTCTGAAAACCCGTGTCAGCCCGTGAGTGCGTGAAACATTTCCAGATTTTATCACGAATCTGAATGTATTTTTTAACTCACAAAATAGTTTTTTCCCCGGCAAATAAAGTAAATACAGAACAACCTGATGTACAACCAAATACTGTTTTTCCAACCAACCGTAGATATATTCTAATGAATAAGTGAAGAGAGAATTGCAAAAGAAATGAAATGAAATTAGCATTTTCACGAAATGCTCAAAGTAGATCAAATGTGCTAAAATGTTAATTATACTTTTTTTTCAGGTGTATTAAAAAATTCAGACAAAAGTCGGACAAATTAAGTTTTATAAATAAGAAAATGATAGATTCCAGGAAGCTGAAGTTGTTCATAAAACCAATTTAAGATATTTGACAATTTTTAATAGGCATTTATTAACAAAATTATAGTCAATTATAATTCATAAAATACAAATAAAGTGATTTAATAATAGAGGTGAATGATATAGAGGTAATAAATGAATAAAAAATAGAGGTAATAAGTGAGGAATATTTTGAAATTTGAACAGATCTAATTCTTAGGATATTATGTTGGTTTATAAATTAAACATATACAGGTACAATATGTTAGAACTTAATCAGTAAGTTTTTATTGCTAAAATTATCTCAGTCTAAGATATATTATTTTTACATAGCTTGTTCATTATGTATAACTTGAGAAAGAGTGATATATCTGTATTTTTAAACATATTGATTCATTAATATATAAATGTGAGCAATAGTAAGGTAATTACATCATCACCAATATTTAAAGGAAATGTTGTAGTACATACAAGTATGAAAACTAAGGCTTTAAGCTTAAAATTACATTACTTGTGTAAACTTTAAAACATATATAATTATATGCATATAATTTAATAGATAATTTAGCTACTTAAAAAAATTGCCCAAAATGTTGCATGCATGTCATTTTTATTTCTAAATATATAAACATTTAACATATAGTTTGTTATAACATCTTTTGGCTAAATCTTGAGTAATTTGACAGCTTAATTAAAAATATTAGTTTACTTTGGTTAACCCCTTAATGCACATCTTTTTTTAAAAAAAGGTCGACCAAAAAATAAAAAACAATTTTTTACTGTAAAAAACACAATTTACAACTTTTCTCTTGTCAAGAAAATTACAAAAATACAAAAATAATCAAAATTTGAGTGTATTGAATATTTATACAATTGGTAATATTTCTAATTTTTAGAATGTTATTATTATTTTCGAAAGAGTATATTGTTCAATTGGTAGGCAATCTACCAATTGACAGTATGATGTGTCATCCCTTGATGTGTAGGTATCAAATATGAAACCTTCATGTTTCATATATCAAGAATAAAGTATATAAAGTGAGGCCTCGAGTCAAGGATTTCTTTACAGCTAGAATTTAGTAATAAAATAGTTAACAACTATATTTTATTTTACATTATATTTTAGTAAAATATATATTGAAAAATAAGCGAATCAGAATCTAAATATGAATACGCTGTCGGAAAGCGGCTTACAAAGAAGAGATAAGTCGTAAGTGATAAGTAGAAAAAAATATATATTTTATACTTGAATAAGAAAGTTTTTATTAAGTAAGTAAGAAATATTTACTTACTTATTCAAGTAAGTAAATTTAAATAAGTAAGTAAATAAGAATATGTAGCTTACAATCCCATGCAAATGATAAACATCAATAAAACGTTTGTTTTATTTTTTGCTCTCGCATTGTTATTTTCAATTTTATATTGCATTCAAGTGTGAAAAATTATAGCAACATAAAGTACAACCCCACTCGAAGCATTTCAAGTGGGCACAGTTTGGCCAGTTTACCGCACTCGAGTTAACTCGAGAGTGCACTTTAAGGGGTTAAAAGACGACCACACAAATATTTTAGTTATCCCCTTGATATTTTTGTTGAGAATAAGACAAACTGTCTGATATTATAAAAAGGTTCTTAAGTGATAAGTGATGCCATTAGTAACTTCTTGAAAAGCTCCAATTATAGATTGGCGTTGAATCACATTGATAAATGTTAAAATTACCCACCATTTATTGTAGCATTATTATAAATCCACAACTGTTTATGGCTCATTCATTAATATTTCAAAATTTAGAAGAATTGCGCAGGTAAACCTTTTGCGGTGGTACGAATCTCATATTAACACTTCTATTAATTTATTGGTGTTCTATAAAAGTTATATTTGTCAGAGCCTGTTATACCAAATAGGTTTTTTTTTAATTTCAGCCCAAAAAATTTTTAATACTTTGTTAAAGTTTTCTAAAACTGCAAACCGGATGTGTTTCATGCTCACGCTTAAAAATTAAGACATCAAAAGAGGAACAACGAGGCGTAGCGAAATTCCTTACAGCAAAAGGTAGTGGAGGAAGGGAATTTAAGGTTGGAATTTCAGTGATAGGTTCTCAACCTTCCCCCTTTAGTCCTAACATGTCTCACTGTGATTTTCACGAGTTTGGAGAACTCATATTTATGTGGGAGAAAATTTCACCCGGATAAAGAACTTTATGAAATTGGATCTTCAAGAAATCGAAGTCATTCTATAAGAGGGGAATATCCCCCTAGTGTCTCTGTGGAAAAAAAACTTGAACTTATGAGTCAATTCCTTTGAAACAAAAATATGGTTCTTTATTTTTGAATGTGCCTTATATCTCATCTTATTTCTTGAATGTACTGAACATGTTTGTAGGAGGCAAATAAATTTTAATTTATCTTTTAATTACTTTAACATTAATGAAGATGAACTATATTCTTAATAAGTCAACACTAAAATGGATGTCATATATAAAGGACATTAATATCTTTTATATCAGCTTATAATACATTTCGGCAATAATGATCATAACTGTAGCTAGGTTTGTCAACAAAAGATCCTACCAAATTTTCCAAAAGTCATTCTAAAGATATATTCCTTAGAATATACGAGAAAAATATTTCAGCATAATCTTCAAAAGTAGAAGTTTAAAAACGATTTTTCTTAGTTAGCTTATCATAGAAAATTAAGGAGATTTTATTTAAATCGTGAAACTTACAGCATAAAAATCAAGACAAATTGATTTATTTCAACTTATTAAATCCTTAAAATATAATGACACAAAGGTGTGCTCATCTCCTAGGTACCAAATTCTATAAGATAGCACTTCAGAGCAGCAACCCAACATGCAGTTAAGCTTATTAATAAATATAAATTTATGTGATATGAAATTCTAATATCATTTGTAGATTTATCATACAATTCTATGTTATGTGTTATACAAATATCCTTCATTGAATTGTTTTACTAATACTGAGAAACAGATTATGTTTCTGCTCATCCCAAATTTCAGAAATAAAAAAATGACAAATATCCATCTGTAACTAATTTCTTATTTTTTTAACTTATCATGCAAATAGCAATATAGTTTTCTCTGAGTTTTAAATTTTCAGTAGTTATATTCTGATTTCTTTATTTTCCTTGATTTTATTAGCCTGATTTTTGAATATTCTAAAATCAGGTTTCGTTAAAGAAAAACTATAAAATAAATCGTAATATTAAAAATAAAATTTTGTGTAGTATAATGTATTGATATTTTTGATTCATCTCTTTTAAACTCTGATAATCCTTCCGTTTGTCAAAGATATAAGGAATAATATAAAGAATAAAGAACCAGAATACAAAATTTCAAATTTCTGATTTCTGCAGCAACATTTCTTATTTATAATACCTAAATTACATCAGTTTGAGACACGTAAAAATTAATATTCAATAAGATGCTTTATCAGTTTATTAACAGTTGAAATTGAATCCAACTAGGATGAATTAACCCTAACGGCGTAGAGGAGAACATGTATGAGTCAACATGTATTTATATTCTTAAAATGTATTATCATTTTAGCACTCTTTATATTGTAATTTTCTTTACGTAATTTATAAACATTTTAATGTCTTCATAGGCCGATGGTTTTTTTTGTTTAGTATTGATTAAAAATTATATTGAATATCAAAAGTTCTTAACTGGATTATTCTCCTGTATAAAGGTTTAACTTATCTGTAACTTTTTAATTTGAAACATATTAAATCCCTTTGCTTTAAAATAAGTAAATGTTGTTACAAAACTCTGTTTTTCATCAGTTAACTAACATTTTGAACCTGGGATTTTGGTATTTGTTATTGAAACTACAGAAATAATCGTAATATCTATGAAATCTAAGTACATTCTTAAAGCCATTAGAATTGAAAAAAGATTCTTATTAAAAGCTATACCAGTTTTTTTTTCTATACGTAACCCAGTAACTTTCTCAACAAAACACCTAAATCACTTCGATTTATAATAAAAATTTTAGATTTATAATATTTTTTTAATTTGAAGCATATTAAATCACTTTGCTTTAAAATATGTAAAAATTGTTACAAAACTCTGTGTTTCATCAGTTAATTAACATTATGAAAATGGGATTCTTGTATTTGTTATTTAGTCTACATAAACAACCGTTATATCTATGAAATCTACGTACATTCCTAAAGCTAATAGAACTGAAAAAAAATGTTATTAAAATCGATACCTGTTTTCCTTTCTATACGTAACCCAACGAAACACTTAAATCATTTCGATTTACAATAAGAATTTTCAGATTTATCATATTATCAGTTTTATAAGTTTACTATTTGTATGAACTGTGGTGATGGTATTGCTGTTTAATCAACAGAAACAAATGTAGTAACTATGAAATATGCTTACATCTGTAAATTTAGAAGAATAAGAAAAAATTCTTTTTTATAATTATACTTTTTTTTCTTATTTGTAACTCAATCCCTTCCTTATTTGAAGGACCTAACTCATTTCTATTTCAGACGCATAAAAGTTAAAATGTAATTCCTTGCTTTATCAGTTTACTAACTTTTGAAATTTAATCAAACCTGGTTGAGCGAATTTGCTGTTCTGTTAACAAGAACAAATGCAGTAGTTATGAAATCTACTTACATACATAAAGTTACTAGAATTGCTAAAATTTCTTTTTTAAAGCTATACAATTTTTTTTTTCTTATTTGTAACTCAACCATTTCCTTACTTGAATGACCTAACTCATTTCTATTTCAGACGAGTAAAAGTTAAAACGCAATTCCTTGCTTTATCAATTTACTAACTTTTGAAATTTAATCAAACTTGGTTGAGCGAATTTTCTGTTCTGTTAACAGGAATAAATGCAGTAGTTATGAAATCTACTTATTACTAACTTTTGAAATTTAATCAAACTTTGTTGAGCGAATTTTCTGTTCTGTTAACAGGAATAAATGCAGTAGTTAGGATAACTACTAAGTTATCCTAACTACTGTTAGGTAAGTAGTATTACTAACTTTTGAAATTTAATCAAACTTGGTTGAGCGAATTTGCTGTCCTGTTAACAGGAAGGAATGCAATAGTTAGGAAATCTACGTATTACTAACTTTTGAAATTTAATAAACTTGGTCGAGTGAATTTGCTGTTCTGTTAACAATAACAAATGCAGTAGTTATGAAATCTACTTACATTCATAAAATTACTGGGATTGCTAAAATTTCTTTTTTAAAGCTATACAATTTTTCTTCTTATTTCTAATTCAGCCAATTCCTTACTTGAAGGCCCTAACTTATTTCTATTTCGGACGCGTAAAAGTTAAAACGTAATTCCTTGCTTTATCAATTTACTAACTTTTGAAATTTAATCAAACTTGGTTGAGCGAATTTGCTGTTCTTTTAATAGGAACATATGCAATAGTTATGAAATCTACGTACATATATAAAGTTACTGGAATTGCTAAAATTTCTTTTTTAAAGCTATACAATTTTTTCTTTTTATTTGTAACTCAACCACTTCCTTACTTGAAGGACCTAACTCATTTCTTTTTCAGACGCGTAAAAGTTAAAACGTAATTCCTTGCTTTATCAATTTATTAACTTCTAAAATTTAATCAAACTTGGTCGAGCGAATTTACTGCACTGTTAACAGGAACAAACACAGTAGTTATGAAATTACTTGCATCCATAAAGTTACTGGAATTGATAAAATTTCTTTCTTAAAGCTTTACAATTTTTTCTTCTTATTTGTAACTTAACCACTTCCTTACTTGAAGGATCTAACTAATTTCTATTTCAGACTCATAAAAGTTAAAACGTAATTCCTTGCTTTATCAATTTACTAACTTTTGAAATTTAATTAAACTTGTTGAGCGAATTTGCTGCACTGCTAACAGGAAGAAATGCAATAGTTATGAAATCTACGTATTACTAACTTTTGAAATATAATCAAACTTGGTTGAGCGAATTTGTTGTTCTGTTAACAGGAACAAATGTAGTAGCTATGAAATCTGCTGACATCCGTAAAGTTACTAGAATTGCTAAATGTTTTTTTAAAGCTATACAATTTTACCTTCTTATTTGTAACTCAACCACTTCCTTACTTGACCTAACTCATTTCTTTTTCAGACGCGTAAAAGTTTAAAAGGTAATTCCTTTCTTTATCAATTTACTAACTTTTGAAATTTAATCAAACTTGGATGAGCGAATTTGCTGTTCTGTTAACAAGAAGAAATGCAGTAGTTATGAAATCTACGTATTACTAACTTTTGAAATTTAATCAAACTTGGTTGAGCGAATTTGCTCTTCTGTTAACAGGAAGAAATGCAGTAGTTATGAAATCTACGTACATCCATAAAGTTACTAGAATTGCTAAAATTCTGTTTTAAAGTTGAAAGCTATGTGTTACCTTCTTTTTTTCAACCACTTCCTATCTGTAACTGAGCTTCAGACGCGTAAAAGTTTTAAAATAATTCCTGCTTTATCAATTTACTAACGATTTAATCAAATTGATGAGCGAATTTGCGGTTATTTAAATCAAGAAGAAATGCAGTAGTTATGAAATCTACGTATTACTAACTTTTGAAATTTAATCAAACTTGGTTGAGCGAATTTGCTCTTCTGTTAACAGGAAGAAATGCAGTAGTTATGAAATCTACGTACATCCATAAAGTTACTAGAATTGCTAAAATTTCTTATTGAAAGCTATGTGATTTTTTCCCCTTCCTATCTGTAACTGAGCTTGGGAGTTTTATAATCGCCCTGCTTACAGATATCGATTCAACAATTGAAGACGGCGGTTATTTAAATCAAACGAATGCAGGGCCGCCGTATCAGGCGAAGTGGAGTATAAAACGCAGCGTATCCATCTTTTTCTTAAAAACCCGGAATCGATCATTACTTATTAATCAAATGCGAATAAAGCGGGTAGATAGCATTGCCAATTTTTCTCGCCTCTTGACAGTGAATTATAGCACCCGCCATAATCAGCAAATAGATTCTGGCTGGAAAAGGAATTTATCGAGAGTTTCCAAAATCTGCCAGAGGAAGAGGGGGAGGCAGGCACAAGAAAAATAAGTGATTAGCCGATTATAAGCGCCGGGGAGGTCACGCGATCTGACTCAGCCAATAGTCTTATCTGTCTTATGTAACATTTACACAGGACACACACACACCTATGCACAGACATGCAGCTTAGTCAATGGTGATCCCGTTTGTCCACAGATTAAGCGAGATGCCGCGGGTTGCCATCCACGCTTTCAATGGGAACCAGAAGATTTCTTGTACCTTCGCCAACTTGGCGAGCCTATTGCTGTAAATAAGTATAGCGGGTATTTCACAAATAATTTCAAAGATTTCAATAACACTCAGTCATATTATTTTAAAACACCTGGCCTTTTAATTACAGCTCTGCAATTTATGTACATTTTGTATGAATATTTTTTTAAAAGCCTTCACACTAAAATCCGTAATATATAAAATACTTTATATACCACTTTATAATCCAGTTTTTGGTCTGGATTGCTAAGTTTTTTAAAAATAAAAGTTTCGGTTTATTTAAAAGTTCCATAAATGTTTCATTTCATCAAGTTATATAAGATTAATATTCAATTTCAAGTCAGCAATAAAAGATTCGTTATATTTAAAAGTTCAATAAAAGTTTTATTTCATCAAGTTACATAAGATTAATATTCTATTTCAGCAATAAAAAAGTTTGGGATATTACATTACACAAGTTCTGAAAACTAATAGCAGAATTTAATACTAACGGCACCAAATGATTAAGAAGTAAAAAAACAACTGATTGCACTGTGGAGACATATGTTCTTAATAATTTTTTCATGGAAATTTAGATATTTTTAAAAGAGAACATACTGCTTGGCAGTTCAAGTATACCAACAAATATATACAAACATTTGGTTATGATTGGTTCAGAAGTTTTGAAGTTCGCACACAGTCCATAAAACATGTTAGCAACTTAATATAAGGGTATGCATAAAACATGTGTAAATTGCAATATTTTCAATCTAACTCTATTGACGGGTTTGAAGTATTGTATTATTATTATTTATTAAATATTTTTAAGATTTTCTTACAGAAATAGAAATTATTTTCCAATAAATAAAAATAAAACTTAAGTAATTAAAAATTAACTGTTATTGCGAAAATGATATTAGCTGTTAAAACAAATACGAGCGCATCTTAATAGCACAATATTTTCAATCTAACTCTATTGACGGGTTTGAAGTATTGTATTATTATTATTTATTAAATATTTTTAAGATTTTCTTACAGAAATAGAAATTATTTTCCAATAAATAAAAATAAAACTTAAGTAATTAAAAAAGTAATTGTTATTGCGAAAATGATATTAGCTGTTAAAACAAATACGAGCGCATCTTAATAGCGCAATATTTTCAATCTAACTCTATTGACGGGTTTGAAGCATTGTATTATTATTATTTATTAAAGATGTTTAAGATTTTTTTACAGAAATAGAATTTATTTTCCAATAAATAAAAATAAAACTTAAGTAATTCAAAAAGTAATTGTTATTGCGAAAATGATATTAGCTGTTAAAACAAATACGATGCGCATCCAGAAAGTAAGTTACCCTAATTTAAATAGGGAAACTTACTTTTTGGATGCGCAAAGAGAACAAAAGAACTCATATAAAGAGAACAAAGAAAAAAAGAACTCATACTTTCATGGACATATTTATTGGCAAGAAGTACAGCAGAGTTTCAGCGATTTTTCAACATAGCCATCACCATAATTGAGACACTTGTCGTATTGTGGGATAAACTTTTGTATACTTTTTCCGTAGAACTCTGCCGTCTGTGAATGGAACCAGCCTTCATGTTCCAGAACACCGTGCACATCTCTTTCCGTACTGACAGCGTCTGTTTGAATTTGGTCCTGACCGAAGATCACCTATGATGTCAATGCATTGACTGCTGCTTGATTTCTGGAGTAAATTGCAAAATTCAAGTCTCATTGCCCGGGAAGATCCTGTCGAGGAACTCGTTGCCGTCATCGTGATACCGTAGAAGAAATGGCAGTGCTGCTTCTAAGCGTTGAATTTTGTGTTCTGGTGTCAATTTCGACTCACAAACCTGACAGAGCTGACGATGAATTTCAATAGGAGCAATAGTTTGTGCCTTCAAGATTACCGACCGAACATTGAGGCGGCGGGAGAAGGAATTAGAGTTTCCATTTAGGACCACTACTACCCAGCTACTGGCATGAATCGGGACTTGTCTAGCTTTCACCTGAGACTTTCTATAAATTATTTCTCATTTCAACAAAATCTTCTTTTTGTTATCAATCTATGTTCCTTTCTCTTGATAATTTTTAATGTACATGTTTTTCAAGATGTTTGTAACGCTCATTGGTACAACAGCACAAATTCAAATATCTGTACAGACAAGTGTTTGTTTTTAATCACTTCCGGGGCTGGACCCATGCTTGGAGACCCCCCTCTTTAAGTTAATTATGTAAAAGTATCCTGTTCCTAATTTTATCTTGTAAACCATTTAACATCACCTAACTAGGGATTCGTTCTAGTTTTGGTTTATTTTTAATCTTCTTTCTCTAGTTTTAACCTTTTTTTTCTTTTTTCTTAATATCAACGGCAAGCATAATGTTACCTTCTTCCAGGGTTTCGTTTTAGTTATTTAAACTATGGACTTTTTTAAAATGATAATTCACGACTATATTCTCTAAATTTTTTTAAAAAAATTTTCTTTCTTTTTTTTTTTGTTCTACTGTTGCGGAGTGAACTGTTTCGTGGTAAACATTTGAAAGCCTAATCCTTAGGGAAGGCTGTTTGCCACCGAGGGTTAAAAAAAAACGTCATAGATCTGTTATGCAAGTGCAATTGACACGGTTTACTTTACGTTTACTTTAAAGGGGAAAACATCGGGAAACTTACTTTCTGGATGAGCCTCGTATGATTCTAAATGAAGTAAAATAGAAATTCTCAATCTTGGAATCAAACCTGAGTCACCCACTTTAAAGGCCCACATTTTACTGCTAAGCGTACATGATGTATGTAAACGTTTAAAGTACGAACACAAATACTGTATGCCTCGTAGTTGAGGCTTTATAAATTTTATGTATTCAATAAAAATGTAGATTTTTAAAATTGTAATAAGTGTTTTGGCAATCTAGGGTAGATTTATAAATATGTACATAAATATAGTAATGATTCCTTTAATTCAGTATTTTTTGCATATTTTTTGCATTTAGATATTACGGTTTACTTTACGTTTACTTTAAAAGGAAAGACATCGGGAAACTTACTTTCTGGATGAGCCTCGTATGATTCTAAATGAAGTAAAATAGAAATTATCAATCTTGGAATCAAACCTGAGTCACCCACTTTAAAGGCCCACATTTTACTGCTAAGCGTACATGATGTATGTAAACGTTTAAAGTACGAACACAAATACTGTATGCCTCGTAGTTGAGGCTTTATAAATTTTATGTATTCAATAAAAATGTAGATTTTTAAAATTGTAATAAGTTTTTTGGCAATCTAGGGTAGATTTATAAATATGTACATAAATATAGTAATGATTCCTTTAATTCAGTATTTTTTGCATATTTTTTGCATTTAGATATTACGGTTTACTTTACGTTTACTTTAAAGGGGAAAACATCGGGAAACTTACTTTCTGGATGAGCCTCGTATGATTCTAAATGAAGTAAAATAGAAATTATCAATCTTGGAATCAAACCTGAGTCACCCACTTTAAAGGCCCACATTTTACTGCTAAGCGTACATGATGTAAGTAAACGTTTAAAGTACGAACAAAAATACTGTATGCCTCGTAGTTGAGGCTTTATAAATTTTATGTATTCAATAAAAATGTAGATTTTTAAAATTGTAATAAGTGTTTTGGCAATCTAGGGTAGATTTATAAATATGTACATAAATATAGTAATGATTCCTTTAATTCAGTATTTTTTGCATATTTTTTGCATTTAGATATTACGGTTTACTTTACGTTTACTTTAAAGGGGAAAACATCGGGAAACTTACTTTCTGGATGAGCCTCGTATGATTCTAAATGAAGTAAAATAGAAATTCTCAATCTTGGAATCAAACCTGAGTCACCCACTTTAAAGGCCCACATTTTACTGCTAAGCGTACATGATGTATGTAAACGTTTAAAGTACGAACACAAATACTGTATGCCTCGTAGTTGAGGCTTTATAAATTTTATGTATTCAATAAAAATGTAGATTTTTAAAATTGTAATAAGTGTTTTGGCAATCTAGGGTAGATTTATAAATATGTACATAAATATAGTAATGATTCCTTTAATTCAGTATTTTTTGCATATTTTTTGCATTTAGATATTACGGTTTACTTTACGTTTACTTTAAAGGGGAAAACATCGGGAAACTTACTTTCTGGATGAGCCTCGTATGATTCTAAATGAAGTAAAATAGAAATTCTCAATCTTGGAATCAAACCTGAGTCACCCACTTTAAAGGCCCACATTTTACTGCTAAGCGTACACGATGTAAGTAAACGTTTAAAGTACGAACACAAATACTGTATGCCTCGTAGTTGAGGCTTTATAAATTTTATGTATTCAATAAAAATGTAGATTTTTAAAATTGTAATAAGTTTTTTGGCAATCTAGGGTAGATTTATAAATATGTACATAAATATAGTAATGATTCCTTTAATTCAGTATTTTTTGCAATTAATTGCATTTACTTTACGTTTACTTAAATAGTAACATCGGAAACTTACTTTATGGATGAAAACTCGTATGATTCTAAATGAAGTAAAATAGAAATTATCTTCCGTCTTCCCAATTTAATGAAGCGTAGTGCTTTAAAGGCACATATCTCATTATTACTTTCCTTTATAATATATGTTTAAAAAAAATAGAATTGTAATAAGTATGTGAGGCTCACAAAAATTTATTATGTATTCATACATAAAATATACATAAATTTTTTAATATATGTTTATTTATAATATTTTTCTTTACATACTTTTTTACTATTTTTAAGTAAAATATGAAACTTTAAAGTATGGATGAAACACAAAAATGTTATTAAATTTTCTCAAATGAATAAAATAGCAATTATCTGTTCGTCTGCAATTAATGAATAGTGTTATAAGATACATATTTTTCACATTATTTCTTTATCTAATAATGTTTAAATAGTAGCTATATTGTAAAAATATGGATGAGAGCATTAAAAATTTATTTATATTTTCTCATATCTATAGATTAAAATTGTAATAGATAAGTTTTTTTTGTTTAATTTATGATATTTATTAATATAATACTTAAATTACTTTCCTTTATCTAATAATATAGTAAATAGTAATCAACTTTAAGTATGGATGTAGCAATCACTTTATTATATATTTTCAATCCTATTTTAATACATAAGTTACTCCGTCTGTTCTCCAATTTATGAAGCGTAGTTTGAACTATCCATATTTCTTAACATTACTTTCCTATCTAAAATATATTTAAAATAGTGTACATTGTAAAGTATGGCATGAGCAATCACAAAAATTTATATATATTTTCTCATATCCTATATAATAATGCATAAGTTATTGTTTTTCTCCATTATGCGTATTTATATAGATATATATTTCTTCAAAATTACTTTTTTATAAAATATAGTTTAATGTTTAACTTGTAAAATATATGAGAGCATAATTATTATATTCTCACAGTATATTAATAGCATAATTACTTTCTGTTTAATTTAAAGCGTAGTGCTTCGGGAAATATCCATATCTTATCTTACTTTCCTTTATCTAAAATTTAGTAAAATGAAATTTAAAATATGGATGAGAGCAATCAATTTATAATATTTTCTCATATCATATTTAATACATGTTATCTGTTCTGTTCTCCATTTATACTATCTTGTTTTATATATATTTTATTGTATTTCCTTTATAATATATGTTTAAAATGTATAATAATATGTGAGCAATCTAGTATTATTATATATTACATAAAAGAAAATCTGTCCTTTTTCCAATTTTTATTTTATATCATTTATTCTTAACATTACTTTCCTTTATCTAATAATATAGTTTAAATAGTAGTAAACTTGTATAAATATGATGAAAATCAAAAAATGTTATTAAATTTTCATATCTATATAATAAATAAGTTACCCGTCTTTCTCAATTTATGTACGTAGTGTAGTTAAATCCATATTTTTAAATTATTTTTTATTAATAAATAGTTTATTGTATAATTGTAAATATGTAAGCAATCACAAAAATGTTATTATATATTTTTTCATATCCTATATAATAATAGCATAATTATCTTTTTTTTATTTATGCAAATATAATAATATTTCTTAACATTACTTTCCTTTATCTAAAATAAGTAAAATAGTAATCAACTTTAAAATGGATAATATCACAAAAATTATAATTTTCTCATATCCTATATAATAAAATTTGTACTTTATCCCAATTTATATATTAGTTGATATCCATATTAAACATTACTTTCCTTTATCAATAAATATAGTTTAAAATAGTATAAACTTGTAAATATGGATGGCAATCACAAAATGTTATTATTTATTTTCTCATATTATAAATAATGTTAAGTAATTTTTTTTCCAATTTAATTCATGGAAATATAAAACATTACTTTCCTTTATCTAATAATATAGATTCAAATAGTAGCTAGCAACTTGTAAAGTATGGATGAGAGCAATCACAAAATTTTATTATATATTTTCTCATATCCTATATAATAATAGCATAAGTTATCTGTCCGTCTGTTCTCCAATTTATGAAGCGTTAGTGCTTGGAATGGATAGAGGCATCCATATTTCTTAAACATTACTTTCCTTTTCTATAATATTATTTAAAATAGTAGGCAAATTTAAAATTTTAGCAATCAAAAAATGTTATTATAATTTTTCTTCCTATATAATAATAGCATATTACCTTTCTTTCTATTTATGAATCTAAGTGGTTTGCAGTATAATATCCATTTTCTTCAACAATTACTTCCTTTATCTAATAATTATAGTTTTAAAATGTAGCTAAAACTTGTAAAGTATGGATGAGAGCAATCACAAAATTTTATTATATATTTTCTCATATTCTATATAATAATAGCATAAGTTATCTGTCCGTCTGTTCTCCAATTTATGAAGCGTTAGTGCCTGGAATGGATAGAGGCATCCATATTGGATTCTTGATGAGTTAGGGTTAACAACGTTCGAAATCTACCCCTTTCCTCTTTTTCTAGAATTTAATGCCATTATTTAAATCCCTATTTTCCATGGTTAAGAGTAGGCGATTAAATTTAAAATTTATCACATCATAAATAGTTAAAAATAACATTTTTCCCTATAATTATGATGTCATTCCTTTAACCATCTCATTTAATCATTTCTTATTTTAACCTATTTAAATATCGTTTTCATTATTTTCAAACGTTTTATCACTGAACTTTAGATATTACCTATATAATTTTCTTTTATAGTTCTCTTAAATAATAGATTAGGTACATATGCGATAATTTTAAATTTAATCATTGATTATTTTTGTTTGCAATGAAAATTTTATCACAGGTACTAACAACAAATTCTATCTACCTCCAGGGTGTAGTAGAAATGTTAGTTTCATTCCTTTACTTCCATTAATTACTGTGGTAAAAAATTGGGAAGAACTTAACGATAGTATCGACGTAGTTAAGAAAACTGAATGATTAAGAAGACTGAATGCTATGAATTCAACTTGATTCTAAACTGTATTCACAGTATCAAATAATCACTGCCAATATTAAAACTTCTGCTGTCGATCCTTTCACTTAATATGACAAGATAAATTAAAGTGGCCAACTAACATACGGCCTGTAAAGATAAATAAATTATTGAGCATGTACCAGATAATTATCAGCCAAAAAACAAACCATTTTTTAATCTTCCTTGTAGGGTATTTTACAATTCTGTAAAATTTAAAATTTTACTATTCCCGTCATATGTCGGGCTATATGCTAGTTATAGAATAAAAATAATTATAGAATTCTTTTTGTTCTGTTTATTATTTCCAATGACGTGTAAAATTGCATTTTTATAAAGCTACATTTTTCAATGCTCTGTTTACCTTACGATAACAAATGATTATCTTATAATGATATTTAAAATAATTTAAGTAGCATTATCTCAAGTATGAAAATATTTGGTCAAATATATTAAAATTAAGCAACTTGCGCCATGGCATGCTTTATTTTTAAATTACTTTATTTGATGGAATTTTAGATCCAACATACCAAGTATACACTATTTGAATACTTGCATGTAATTACAAACTACAGCAGGTATATATTTTTCTGTTTCATACGCGATCACACTGTTTACGATTACACTTCTGGTAAAAAACAAATAGGTAATTACCTACACTATTATAATCAGTAAAGTTTATAAGCAAATTATTGCACAGCTTGTGTCTAAGCAATAATATATAGAAATATACATTAATAAAGTTCAGAAAGAAGAATTAAAAATATGAAAAGAAAAGTTAGAATTCATTAAAAACCACTACGTTACAATTTACAAAATTTAGTGGAAAATATAACTGAAAAGAAGCTGCAGTCATAAATAATGAATTTGGACCTAAGAAATGTTTTTTGAAAAAGCACACAGGAGAAAGAAATGATAAAATTTTAATGCAGATATTTTACTATTAATTATTTTTAAGCACTGACAAGAGAAATTGAGTTACTTCAATTACTCTTTCCACAATAGAATCATTTCTCCTTTGAAGAATAAAAATAAAATTAATCTTACCTGACTACTAAACGAGTTTAAGAAACCTTACAGTTCTCATTACTATAATTCAATAAGTGTGGAAACATGCCTGGGGATTCATTGTGACGACATCTGAACCTTAATTTCTGTCACGATTACTGATGTTAAACGATGCTGAAAGTTACAACGCAAAAAAATATTGCAGTAATTATTAATAGGCATTATTATAATGAAAGAAAATTTCTAGTTCATTTGCAGGAACTAAAATCTTTTAATCATACATTTCATGGCATATCTTAAACATAAATAGTTTTATTGTTGGGTTGGTTGGTTTGAAGTGCTACGATCTACTCTTTTACAACACGAAGGCTAATGAGAGCGGGACCTACAGCTTAAAGCCGATTCCGAACGGCTACAAACATCCATGCCACAGTGGGATTCGAGCCCACGAACTCCGGTACCGAAGACCAGCACCCTAACCAATCGGCCATCGTTCGGCATAGTTTTAGTGTAAAAGAAGAAATTGCACTTTGATTTTTGAAATTTTTACAATACACTTCGCAAGATAAATATGATTTCAATGAAATTAATTCTAAATTCTAGAAGAACATTTATGGATGTAAACAAGGCAAAATTTACTGCTGAGAAAACCTGTATGTATAACAGTATCTATAGCGATCATAATATTACTTTCTTTCTCAGATCTACTTAAATATAAATGTAGTCCTAATATTACTAAATAAAAAGTGAGATGTTAGGGAAGACATTTTTGTTTGCTTGTTTATATTTATATTTTACAAGTAAAACAAGTTTTGTTTGTATTTATATTTTACCTGAAATTTGTAAGACAAATGTTGTGTCAATGAAAAGCATTTCTCCTATAATAGCAATTTTATTGATCTAACTTAAATATTCGGGAAAGTATAAAGTACAGTAACACCTATACGGTTTACTACGATTATCCTACATATAAAAGTGTGTTTTTTATTCCAAAAAGTAGCCTATTTTCTTAATGTACTATTTATATACTCTGTAATATAACAGAAAAGTTAAGTTAGTTCCTATTTGCTTATTTTTTTATATTTATATTTTGAATGATTTAAATAAAATTAAATTTTATGTGTAAATACAACATAAGATATTATAAGTCTTCAAAAATGTGTAACGATAACATGTCTATAGCTATTTTTTTCTATGTGCCCACATTATCCTTATACGGATGTTATACTGTGCATTAATTTAGGAAAAATTTAATAATCTAGTACCAGAAAAAAGCGCCATAGTCGTCCGTTAGTTTAATTATCAAGAAAGCTCTCTTGTAACTATATTGATAAAACTATACAACCTTCTTTTTTTAATTAAGTAAGATGATGATGTGTGAAATTTTTAATTGTTTTTTAACAAATTCCCTAAAACCATATTTTTAACAATGGAATTTTTTACTTATATTCCAAATAAAGATTAGATATTTAGATTTATATTATATATTAATACATAGACTAATAAATACATATAATTTTTAACTTTAAAACTCGTTTTAATATATGAAAGATTTAAAGTGTCTTTCAAGAAAGTTGATCTTTTTTATACTATTTTTCTTCTTTAATTAAAAAGAATAACATAAGAATACGTTTGTTTTATTCTCATACAGTTTTAAAAAGAACTGATATGAAATTTATTTGAATGATTTAAAATTTGAAGGTTATTGTATAAATCCAATAATTAGGAAAATAATATAGATAATTCACTCATTGAGTTTTAAAAAATGTTTCACAAATGTTCACAGTAAATTATGCATATATAATGTAATAGCGTCATACTGATTATATATGAGGTAACTAACATTCAGCTGTATAACATATAAAACCTATACTATTATTGAGATATAATTAGAGCTTTATTTGCTTCTGTCAATTGTTTTATTAAGTTTTTCCATTACAAAAGGATTTTAGATTGGGAAATGCTATTAAATCTTCTTATGAATTTCGTATGAGGAATTTATATTGATCCTAAAACGCTGTCCTGTTTCTGTCGAATATTGTCTTAAAAAACAGTAGTATCTATTCTTATACATGCTCAAAATGTTTTTAAAATTTCTTTTAAAACAAGGAAATGCAAGTAAAATATATACTTTCATTAAATGCATGTTTGAGTCGTTATCAGCTGAAACAGTTTTCAGTTGTTTATTGTTTATTTATCAAATGTATCGGAGACTTAATGATAATGTTCTAAGGTTAAGTAATAAAAACATGTTTAAAGTAAGTTTCAAATCAAATGTTATCTTCAGTGATACTACTCAAATATGCAGGTCTTATACAGGGTGTCTGAAAACAACCGCTTAAACTCTGCACAACTAGATTCATCGTTGAGAGTACATAAAAACTGCCCAAAGAAGCGTCCTGTACGATCCACAGTTTACGAGAAAAATACGAAAAACAAAGTATGACGTCAGTGCCGGTGTAAGAAAAACACTTTATTGAACATATCAACAGCAGTATATGCACGGGCATACTCCCTAACAGTTTGTAAGGCATTTGCATTACATCGGTTGTACATCAAGCACATGTCGCAGTAGTCACGAACGGAATACATGGCTACCATACGAAGACTACCGGTAGCAGCAAGATGCAGTCATTTAAATATCAGTTCAACGGCAGCTTAATGTCATTCCATGCACACACGCATTCATGACTGAATATGTAGGACAAACGTTTTAAACATTATCGTCTGGAAAATTATGCAAATACTGCGGTTGATATGTCCAATGAAGTGTTTTTTTTTCCTTGCACCGGCAGTGACGTCATACTTTGTTTTTCTTATTTTTCACGTAAACGTACAGGAACATTCGTACAGGATCGTACAGGAGCTCTTCTTTGGGCAGTTTTTATGTACTCCAAAGATGAATCTAGCTGTGCAGAGTTTACGCGGTCTTTTTGGGACACCCTGTATAGAGCTTCATTTTTGATGTAATTCTCAAAAACTCTAGATAGTACAATATTGATGTTTAATTTGTCAGATTTATGAATAAGTAAATATTGAAAAAAATTGTTTTGTGTGCGATTGATTTTTGCCTACTTTTCTTTAGCGATTTTAGAAACACCATTTACAACAATGTAAATTTTTAATAAGCATAAAGTTAATGATTTAAAGTAACTGTCTATTTTCTTTGTATTTGTAGCCCTCTACATAAGCTTGAATGGTTGGGAATTTATGGGGTCCAAAGTCTAAATGATTGGAATATCCCTTTAATATTGTTAAATATGAAGCATGTTAAGTTTGGAGGTCTTACTTGATTGGTATCTGCTGAATTACGCAATCTAATTTGTTTGTTTGTGTTGTCCCAGGGAGTAATATTGCCTGCATATATGTTGTTCTCATAATGAATTGACCAACAAATGTTTACGATTTGTTAGTGACGTATACTATAATACCAAATGTCCCGCATGGGAAATAATGATAATAAATTTATTAAGGTAATCATGGTGAATAAGTTATTTTTCTTAGTTATTTAAAATATAATTTTAAATATAAGAATATGCAACAGTGTTTTCGTTGATTTCCTTCATAAGTAAGCGAGAATGTCAATGGTGTTTTAAAATCTAAATTAACACTAAAACTACCAGAAATTTTTTATAAAGGCAAAAATAACGAAAAATGGGGTCATTTGACCCCTCTTTGTAGATTTAGTGTTAAAGATAGCATGAGGATTCACTAACCACGGTAGCAAAATTGACAAACGCAATGATTTCGTATTGAAAGGATTGCAGGTTTGGGGATCAGTTTGACCTAAGATACGTCGTGTTTGTTAACAACGACAGGGGTACGTAAAATATGTTCGTGGTCATAATATCCTCAAAGATCTCAAAATATACCTCTGGGGGTGGCAGGCCAAACCTGGGACACTTCTGATTGGCCCCTGCTTATAAAATATGAAGATCCACTGAGCAAAGTCATTCTTTCATTCTAGCAGTGCACATCAAACGAAAGGTGCACACTTTTGCTTTAATTCTTGTGGACTCTAGCTCACGTGATCTTCCAAGTGGAATAAGGAATAACAGCAATAGGGAAACTCAAAAATGTTGGATTGAGATACCAATAAGTAATTTTCTATCTGTTTGGAATCAGCATAAGAGGTAAATAACAGAAATGAATGTATTGTACTTTTTACGACAGATAAATGTTATAAAATATAAATTTTAATATTAATAATGCAGATATTTTAAAGCTATATTTTATGAAAAAGAAGCAAAAATAACTTTGACAATAAATTACCAAGTAATAATAATAAATTCATTTCTAATAGGTCATCCCTTGCATATCAAGAGCACTTATATAACTGAAAAGTAATACGATATCTGAAACGAAAACTCTCCTTATAGAAGCATCAAAAGCTAATTTAAGGGAGATTAAGGTTATATTAATACGTCAATAGCACACTTACCCGCCGTTATTTAGCTTTAAAAATAATCTGTATCCGAGTATTTTAAACTCGCTTTTAAAAATCGCTCCTTTTCCGTTGCTCATTCTATATATACAGATCGATCTGCGAATCAGTTTTTGAGGATCGTGGAGATAAAAGATCAGTGGGATAAAAATTATTAATAATTCACCCGAAAAGGCAATAAAGCTATTAATCTAGCAACCACTCCTTTAGAAATCACGACCATCGGCGCTTTCGCGTATGACGTAACTGGGGCAAATTGTTATCCGACAATTGATTGTCGGGCAGCAACAATGCAGGGCCGGCGGTTAAGTTTAATCTTCTTCTTCTTCAAAATAAATTGATTTTGAGCAACAAGGTAGCTAATTACCGTGGACCCCCCTCATGCAACGGTAATTAACACCGTTCTGTAATTAATATTCCCATGTATTGGCTAGGGCCGCGCCGTATAGACCTTATCACGAAAACTCAGATTATACACATTTCATGTCGTCGCCAAATACGCTGTGGGCGTGTGGTAATGTTGAAGATTGATTCATATTCGCCGTTTAAGAGAGAGAGTACGTGTTTGATGTAAATTGAAGCAGGTTGGCTTGTGAGAGAACCGGCATCCAGTGACAGATGGGCACTCCGACAAAGAACAACATCCGGTTCCAAATATTCCCTCAAAATTCAGTTTTCCTCTCTACAACCAGTTCTAATAAGGTTGTACCCCCCATAATTGATGTACGCGACGAAATTCGAATCTCAGTTTTGCTCGAAAATACCATGTTTTATTAAAATAGGTGTACATGAAAAATTACATAGAGTATGGAATCACAATTGTATGACTCTTGACTGTTTGTATTGAAAAATAATCCTATTTTACTATATTACCATAAAAGGGCAAAAGACTTTGAACCTCAGTTTTTATTTTTAAATTTTTTACAAAATTTTTATAGTGAATATAATATTATATAATATAATATTTTTATAGTCTTTTATGGAGAATATATAATATTGCACATGAAACTTATAAAACTCTAAAATCTGTTAGAAATTTTTTTATTTAAAATACTAGACTGCTTAAGAAAAAATTAGTGGTCCAACTACATTTAAATAAACGTGTTTTTAGTGCACAGTACTAATCAATTACTGGTATTATTTTTCAGTTTGCCTTTAGAAATTCTACAAAAACAGAACTGGGTATTGAATTTCACTTATTCTAACCACTATGTATATAAGGCAATAAATTGAAAATTTACAATGTTTTAGCAACTGTTTTTGCCATTTCACTCTATTAAACTATCAATAATAAAAATAAAATAAATTGAGATTATGAAAAATTATACCGACATTTATGAAAAATGAACTAATAGAAAATCTTTGAATTTTAATAAAAAATACATAATAGCAATGCTACACTGAAATAATTTTGGATATAATTAATTAAAAAATTATTAAAAGAAATTATATCGTTTTTTAAAGTTAAAATAAGGGTGATTGACCCAAAATAGGTTTTAATGCAATAAAATAAAGGTAATATTCGAAAATTTCTTTTGATAGTAAAGTATGTATTTAACTTGAAATTTTCAGAACAACAACAAAAAACATTTCATAATTTTGGTTAAATTCTGTCGTTTGGAAAATTCCTTTGTTCCCTTAATATGAAATGAGGTATTTAGACTGAAACGTAGTGTCAGACTGCATCCATTTCGAATACACATTGCAAAGTTTAATATTCTGATAAAAAATTATCATTAGTGTATAGATAAGAAATATGACGTTAATATTTCAATATCTAAATTACCAATATAGCTAGAACTCGGTGCAGAGGCATGCAATGTGTTAATTTTTGCCTTATATTATTTATTTCGTACAAATTTACTTAATAATTTATATCAAACTTTCTTCAAATGTTTGGTCTCTAATTTTGATTTTCTCTCTCGCCTTATTATCGGAATTCATCATTTCATATAAAACTAAGAAATGATCTTTATATGCATTTCATTTTGATCTTTAGTTGCTGTGTTGTCTTGGAAGTGTTAATTGGCTTAAAATGTATCTGAACTGTTTTTATTTAATATTTATATTGATGTTTCGAGAAGCACTTTTGTGGATTCAGTTATTTCGTTAATAGAATATATATTTTAATGAGTTGTAAGAATCCACCAAACAAAGAATAATATTGTAACGCCTTACCTTAGAATGCATGTAATAATTACCTTTACTTGTTCTCACATAACGTTGAATTCACAACAATTAGATAGCTCCTAATAGAAAACGCCGAACGATGGCCGAATGGTAGAGCGCTGCTCTTCGGAACCGGAGTTCGCGGGTTCGAATCCCGCTGCTGGCATGGATGTTTGTAGCCGCTCGGAATCGGCTTTAAACTGTAGGTCCCGGTCTCATTAGCCCTCGTGTGCAAAACAGTAGACCGTAGCGCTCCAAACCAAACCAAACCAAACCAAACCTAATAGAAAACAAAAAAATCCCTTTCAACACAATGATTCTTGAATTCTTATATTACAGTTCTACAATTGAATATGCGTCACAACCGAATAACAAGTTACTAACCATTTTACCTAAGATCAGAAACGAAAAAATAGAACAAAGTTAAATGATGATGCCATCTGTTGAATAGAAAAACCATTAGAACAGAAACTACACAGATTAAAAGTGAAATAATTATTATGAATTATTAAATAATTAAAATTAACATAGTAAGTCTTTTATAAAGACTAAACAACTTTATTGGGAAGGAGAGCCACTGTAGTTCAGTTGGCAAATGCACCGATCTCCTTACCAGAGGGTTGAGAGTTCGATGCTCGAAATTGACAAAGATCCACGGAGTCCATTAATGACGACTAGGTCATGTAAAATAGATTCGTGGTTGCATTATCTTTTAAATTTCCAAACAATACCTGTAGAAGTGCAGGTCAAGTACTCTGCTTGATCAATGTTTCTAAATTACGTGGACACTGTTTGTATAGCCTTAGTATACAGTTGGCTGCCTGTTTGTGCTCCCATAATAAAATAGCTAACAAATATATGTGGTTTGGCAGTGGCGAATACTATAAAATCAAGTGCAAATGAATTGAAAATAATAAACTTATGGGCTTGAGACGGACCTGTATTTTGATATTTTTCGTCTCTGTGATAAGTTTTTTGATGTCCCTCACGCTTTTCTACCTCCCTCCCCACATACAAACTTAGTTCCCAAAGAAGGAAATAATTCGTAATTTTTCAGTCATACCAGCTAGAGTTAAATACACTATTCAACACTGCATTTTACCAACTCTGTTTTACAAAGAAGTATCTTAACGCTTCCATTTTTAACACTGAACATTGCTGGTAAGACGTTACACGAATGTCAATGAATATCTTATTTCATTAATTGTTAGAATTACAACAGTATTTATTTTAATTCTTTATTCCTTTAGAGGATGAGCAGTTGTTACATTTATTGTTACATTACTAATTTACTCTTCACCAATAGTTGTTACTCAGTTATTCTTCACAGAAATGGTTTAACTGCATTTAAAAAATAACTTTATTAAATACTTTTGAAAAATTAATTTCTTTAGGAAAATTTTTGTACATTTTTAAAATACTCTTTGCTATATGCTTTTTATAGATTCCTGAAAATTGTTTACCAAAAAATTGTATTGTATATTAAAACAAATATGCGTTTTTTTTAAAATTTAGACTTCATTTAAAACATTAAATTCAATTTAAAAGTATAGAAATTTGACTTTTTGGAGAATATTAAACTTACAAATTTAAATAATAATCCTATATCTTAATTATTTTGACAAAATAATAATCAAAAATGTCCAAAAAGTTTTTAAGTAATAATATAAGCAAATATAAGAGAATAGTACCTCTTTTGGCCTTAATGTTCACTATAACAGTAAAATAATATAGTAATATTTCTCTCAAAGAAATAAAACATCTCAGACAGTAATGACGTAATTTTTAAATTTTTAATAAATAATTTCAGTTAATGACTTATAATATTATTGCAGAGTTTATTACAGCAAATACCTCTAATAAAGCATACCAGAACTTTATTATTTTCCTGCAATTAGAAACTTAAAAGTCAATTAATTCCCCAAAAAGGATTATTAGATGCAAGACAAATTTGACTCTACTGATGCAACGATATTTTGTTTTGTTTGACACACCCTTGTACTGATTTTGTTAGAAAACAAAACAGTGTTATTATTTGAAGGCAATGCTCAAGAGATAAATAATTTCGTAACAGGAATAAGGGCATCTAATTACATTAAATCATTCTATATATATGTATGTATATATATATATATATATATATATATATATATATATATATATATATATATATATATATATATATATATATATATATATATATATATATATATATATATATATATATATATATATATATATATATATATATATATATATATATATATATATATATATATATATATATATATATATATATATATATATATATATATATATATATATATATATATATATATATATATATATATATATATATATATATATATATATATATATATATATATATATATATATATATATATATATATATATATATATATATATATATATATATATATATATATATATATATATATATATATATATATATATATATATATATAATATATATATATATATATATATATATATATATATATATATATATATATATATATATAAATATCTGTATATGTTTGTGTGTGTGTGTATCTTTATCTTAAAACTTATTTTAATTACGATACAAAATTACATATTTTGCTTAGTAGTTGATTAAAAATTTTTATCAGAGAATTTATTTTCATTTACTTAAACTTCCACTGATGTTATAAAAAATATTTTAGCATTTTCTGTTAAGTATATCGATAGGGAAATTAAAATAAACACAGGAATTTTCCCATTAGAATTTTCAAAAATTGAAAGATTAAAGTTTTACACTTTATATAAATAATTTAAATAAAATATACAAAAAAAATTCGTATTTATTTTTAAATAAAGATTGAAATATATCCGAAGATGAAATATATTATATGAAGCTTGACGTACTCTAAAAGAGTGATCATTTTCTAATATACAGGAAAAATATTTTGTTTCTAATGTCTGGGGTATTTCATTAGCATACCAGCCCAATTAATGAACGAGAAATCATTACAAAATGGTTACTTACAAAGATTATACATTATCTATAATAAAATCCGTCTTCAGTATTATGTCACAGCTATAGGCATCCAAACTACTGGTGCGAATTTGACAAAACTTGGCACGAGTGTTCCTAGGCCCAAAGCTGTCCCTGATCGTTGATTTTTAAAAAAATATATACTGAAGTCTAAATATGAAAAATGTGAAAATAAACGTTTTGCAGGTGATCTTTAGTATTTTTCTGACTTTAACTAAGTTCGTACATAACTTGAAGAAACGAGTAAGAATTTCCTCTTTGTTTCAATCAGACCTCTCTGTAGAGTCTATATTTCCAAGGTGGGCAATACCCTGCTGAGCTACAAAAAAATAAAAAAAAAAAACACAATTTTGGAATCTCTCCAACTTTAGATCGCCTGTAGTTGAAAAAGCGATGATTTTAGAAAAATTCTGAGGATTATACTTTTTTTCTCAGCTCACCAGAAATAAATAAATATGACACCTCTTTGTAAAATCTACCATTTTGACATTTTTCACCATTTACACAAATTAGGATTGAAAATAGGCCACATTTAACAACATAAGTAGATTTAGGCTGTTGGAACACATAAAACGAACACACAGCCTATTAGCAAAAATTGATCAACCTTTAGGAATTTTTGTGTCTAGGATTGATGGTTCGTAAAGGGCACATGGAAAAGTTTCTCCCCACTCCTCATGTTGGGAGATAGACTCATGTTGGGAGGTGGGACATTTGGACTCATTCAACGTGGAGCTCAGGTTCAATAACTTAAAGTTGATGGTGTCCACTTTGAAATACCCTGCTTCTCTCATGGTTAGCTCTATGTTGGTTGATCTAAAGTTTGTTCAAATAAAAGTCTTTTTGTTTCTGTAGAGAATGGTATAACTATGAATGTAGTATATGCTCCAGTACTGGAAAAAGTTATCTTTAATTACATTCTACTTTATCATTACGTTATTATTTTTGACATACTAGTTCTTCTACTAGGTATTTCATATTTGTTTATTACAAGAAACATACGACTTTAGTGATGGAATTGAGGATTGATATATTTTCCTTCGCTATATGAATTCATTTCAGGTGGAAGGCCGACTTCCTCCCACGAAGAATGCAAATCTTAGATGGATTTTGTCTTTGCACCATCAGTCATAGAAGGTTAACATGTTGCTCAATATACCGATTGGATGGGAAATTCCAAACATTTAAGAGTAGATCAAATTTGGTGAAGGAGATATGTAGCTAAATAATTTCACAAGATCTATTCAGTGCATGTGATTTAGAATTGCTCCTTGCTTACAGTGTGATATGATATACGCATTGGTAACTTGTAACACACACACATACACGTGTGTGTTATATTAGTGTTCAATTTTCATGTTTTTTTTTCAAATGATTCTACGTCCTGCCATTTTTTTAAAAGTTTTAATGCAGTTTGCCCTCATTTCTATTTAAGAGGAGATGAGTATACTCTTTTTTTAAATACATTTACATTAAACCTTGTATTTTTTCCCAAAGATTTTTTTGTGTGAGTGGGTGAACATTAGGTTCTCTGGGAATCTTCTGTTCTGATTTTCAACAGATGTATTAAATTACATATCTGCTGTTAAACCCTGGAAGAGTAAAAAAGTATTAAATATTTTTTTCTGTAATTTTTTGTAAAATATCAATTAAACAGTAATTTTAGATTTTTTAGTACTTAATTTATTAATTACATTATTAGTATATACTCTCTGTTTTTCTATATCCAGAATAAATTATTTCATTTTTCATTAGCAGTAAAAATGGGTATGCTCATTAAATGGGTACTTTCATTAAACATAGCACGTGTTATTTGATATAAGTTTCTTTCAGTTTTTTTTTTTAAATTATGTGCTATGTTATTTAATACACAGAGTGCGGACTAGTAAAATATATTTTTTGGTATCCTAATTTGGATTTTAATAAGAAACTTTTGAGAAACGTTTGAAGATTTAGCATAATCTGTTTTTACAAATTAAGTATGATTTTTTGACACAGTCAAAGTTCACAAACAGAAAATACGCTTCTACTCAATAAAAAGTGCTCTATCACTTGAATAAAACTGTTCTTTTTGAATAAATGTGAACACTATATTATATACTTGTATGCATATATATATATATATATATATATATATATATATATATATATATATATATATATATATATATATATATATATATATATATATATATATATATATATATATATATATATATATATATATATATATATATATATATACATATATTATATACATATACATATATATATATATATATATATATATATATATATATATATATATATATATATATATTATATATATATATATATATATATATATATATATATATATATATATATATATATATATATATATATATATATATATATATATATATATATATATATATATATATATATATATATATATATATATATATATATATATATATATATATATATATATATATATATATATATATATATATATATATATATATATATATATATATATATATATATATATATATATATATATATATGCAAACAAGTATATAATATAGTGTTCACATTAAAGTGAATATAGAAAATATAGACTATAATCTTATGCCAATGATTGCTTTTATTCTTTCTAGCTGTAAAATACAAACTATATAATTTTATCTCTATAAATTTTCTGCAGATGTAGCATATTAAGGTTATTGTGTCAAATATTGTATTTCATACATATAAAAGATATTTTACTTACCTTACTTTTATTTATCTACTAATAGAACTAATTTTTCACATATTTGGATATATAGGATATTATAATTATAGAACTTTATCGCTCTAACTACAAAGTTTTACGACTTGGGTTATTCATTATTATTTTATTCCTAGTTTAAAGAATTTTGATTGAAACTGGAAATCATGGGCGAGATGAGTAAATCTCTTTTTCGTCAAATCATTTGGCTGTATATGTCCTTCATCAAACGTTTTCTTTGCTTGAGTGTATGGAACATCATGACGGGGTGGTACAGGTAAAATAAGATGACAAAACTAAAACTTCAAACAAAACATAACCAATCCTAACAGCTAATTTTTAAAAGAATGTATTCAAAACCTTTGAACTTTTCAGGACGGGTGTATAGAATATGGGTTTGGTTTGGAGTACTACGGTCTACTTTTTGCAACACGAGGACTAAATAGAATATGGGTATTTGAGGTATATGATACACTCGCATGATTTATTAACAATGTTAACAATAACCGATAAAAATTGTTGCCTAAAAGAACAAATAAGCTTTTTAATAACTGAAAAGAATACTGCCTATTCTATACAATTTTTTGAAAAAGAAGAAAAAATATAAAACAAAATTGGCTGAAAGCCATTAGTTTATCAGTGACACATTTATGTGAGGCTAGTTTTAAAAGGATAAACTTAAATGCGTTAATAATATCATTAAAAGCATATAAATAACATTTTATTAAACTTTGAGAATCATTATAATAGGTATGGCTATAACTGTATACCGCTGTATTGAAAAATAACGTTTTTGAGAAAATCCATTTACGTTTCTTAATGCATGAATTCAGTATCTTAAAATTAGAAAAGGAACCTAAAGGGTCACCAACTTTATCTCCTAGACCTTCATTTGGTTCCATAACCTTATTTTTTATTCTTTTTGTGTGTTTTTAGTTAATTTTTAATTTAATTGGAATTTGAATATAGCCTGATAACTTGTTAAAAATCCTGCCTGTAAGAAAAACAACCTTGACATCAAATACATTTGAAAAGACATATTTGTAATGGCCAATTTTGCAGGCAGCACAAGGATTTTTCCTTTTTATTTTAAGGCTAATATGACCCTTAAGTAAATGTACTAGATCGGAAGAGATGTAAATGTGAACCACCCTAGAAAATCTTACATTAAATGTTCTTACATATTTTATAAATAATATAAATGATATATCTCTTTTGAACTGAGCCTTGTGAATTATTTCACCATGTGTATATAATCCTCGCATAAATATGAATTATTTTTACCATACAGTATTCAAAAGTCTACCTGGAAAGTGCACTGAATGCACTCTTAAACAGAAAAAATCAAAGCAAAATTCTAATTTGCAAAAATTAAGCATTATCTGATACCTTAATTCACCAATATGTTAAACACTTTCAGCAAGAACAGTAGATGGGCAAAAACTCTATTTAATGAGGTAAAGGACAAAGATCTAAGCATTAAAAATCATGTATTCAAGATGAGGAAACAAAGATGTTTTTTTACCAAAAAAATAGAAACCGTAGAGGACAAATTAGGCATAAAAAAGGGATTATGACTAATCAATACAGGCAGAAAACTAAAAACCTTCCACACTACTGTTGATTCCCAAATATTACAAAATCAATGGCCTTGTGTAAGGAAGAAAAGAGATGGAAAAAATTATATCTTGGGAATTGGAAGCCATAACATACCCCAGATTAAAAGAATAAGAAAATTAAGGAAAGGGGACCCCGTCTTCTTCCTGCCCCCCAGGAAAAAAATCATTATCAGAGGCAACAAAGACGGGGAGTGCAGAAAAAATATCTCAGAACGATTTGCATTTTTCTCCGATACGAAGATGATATTCTCCGATCGTATCTAAGTATTTGCGAATTAATTCTACTTTTTAACTTCATCAGGATTTCCGCTGCATTTTGGGGTAGTAAATTACCTGACGCGTTTGCGATTACGAGATTTTCCTGAAAAGGGCTGGTATTTTGCGAATTCTGGATTCTGCTGCTTTATGCTGTGAAGGATGAATGTATCAGGGTAAATTCCGTGCTCAGCTCTTGTATATGGTATGCTACAGGTTATCTGTTTTATTTTCTTACTTGTTCAGGAACTAAAATATATATTGTCGAGTTACTTTCTTTTTACTTTAAGGAGTTAAAATTAATCTACTTCCCAATTATATAATTATATGAATATGATATTATCTGATAATTAAGTTTTTGAGAATAAATTTTACTTTATAACTCACATATTTTAAATTGTATATTGAGATAGTAAACTGCCAGACACGTTTGTGATTACAATATTATTAAAAAAATAGTGGTATTTAGGAGAGTTCTGAATTCTTCTATTTGGTATTTTGTTTTTGGATGAATATATAAGGGCAAATTAAGCACTCGGTTCGTTTATATAACATGTGACAGGTGATCTTTTTCATTCCTCTAATTTTTTAAGAATTAAAAATTGTATCTTGGAGTAATATTATTTTCATTAGTTAAAAATAGTCTGTTTAATTTATTATTATACGAAGATGATGTTCTCCGATCAAATATACTATTTCTGAATTAATTCTACTTTTAGACTCCACAAAGATTTACATTGTGTTTTGAGGCAGTAAATTACCTGACACGTTTTGGAGTAGGAGACTGTTGTGAAAATGGTTGGGATTTTGTGAATTCTGGATCCTGCTGCTTAGAATTGAGCAACCAATTTCGTGTCGGCTTGCGTATATAGTATGTTACAGGTTATCTGTGTTATTTCACTAGTTGTTCAGGGGTTAAAAAATGTATTGCCGAGTTACTTTTTTTTTTACTTTTGCAAATTTTACTTTCAGGAGTTAAAATTAATCTACTTCTTTATTCTATTATTATATGAAGACGATATCTTCTGATCATGTCTAAGTATTTGAAAATAAATTCTACTTTTTAACTCCGACATGTTCTCCATTGTATCTTGAGGTAGTAAATTACCAGACACTTTTAGGATTAGAATATTATTTTAAAAAACAGTGGTATTTGGGAATTCTCGAATTCTTTTTTTAGAACTTTGTAGCATGGCGTAGGACGAATATATCAGGGCAAATTGGGCACTAGGATCGTTAATATAGTAAATGACAGGTGATCTGTTTCATTCTCCTAATTTTTTAGAAATTAAAAATTGTGTCTTGGAAAATTTTTTTTCAGGAGTTGAAAGTAATATGATGTTTAATTTATTATTATATGAAGATGATGTTCTTCGATCAAATCTACAAAATGAAATACTTGATAGATTTGATACTTCGATCAAATCTATCTAAAGTGAACTAATTCTACTTTTAGACTATATAAAAATTTCATAGCGTTTCGAGGCAGTAAATAACCTGACATTTTGGGGTTAGGAGACTGTTGTTATTTTGTTATTTTGTGAATTTTGCATTATTTTGCTTGGAGTTTTTTCGCAAGATAATGGAAGAGTGTATCAGGGAGAATTATTGCCATACTATTTTATACAGTGTGCCACATGTGACCTGTTTTATTTCACTAGTTTTATTTTTATTTTAAGTATAGAGAAAATATGAAGTGATATACATAGTAAAACAAGGTATTTTAGTTTTCAAGTCCCTAAAGTTTCTAACGAAGTTAATGAAGATAATGTTCTCCAAAAAAATCTCCTATTTGTGAATTAATTCTACTTTCAGGCTACATAAATATTTCTATTGAATTTTGAAGCAGTAAATTACCTGTCACATTTGGGATTAGAGAATGTTGTGAAAAGGGTTGGTATTTTGTGAATTCTGCATTCTTCTACTTGGAGATTTGTCCCACAGTAAAGGAAGAGTGTATCAGGGATAATTATTACTATGATATTATATACAGTGTGTCACAGGTGACCTGTTTTATTTCACCAGTTTTATTATTTTTTTAAGTTTAGAAGAAATATGAAGTCATATACATAGTAAAACAAGAAATTTTAGTTTAAAACTCCCTAAAGTTTCTAACGATGTTAACAAAGATAATGTTCTCCAAAAAAATCTCTATTTTGGGAATTAATTCTACTTTTAAACTACATAAATATTTCTATTAAATTTTGAAGCAGTAAATTACCTGTCAAGTTTGGGATTAGAGACTGTTGTGAAAAGGGCTAGTATTTTGTGGATTCTGTATTATTCTGCCGGGAGATTTGTCACACAATAAAGGAAAAGTGTATCAGGGAGAATTATAACTATGATATTGTATACAGTGTGTCACAAGTGGCCTGTTTTATTTCACCAGTTTTACTGCTATTTTAAATTTAGAGAATATATAAAGTGATACAAGTAATAAAACAAAAAAAATTATGTTTAAAACTCCCTAAAATTTCTAGTTAAAGAATGTAGGTTTTCTTTGCTAAGCAAAATTCAAACTAACGGCATGAAATTTTAAATCTGAATACATGATTCTGTAACAGTTACGAATATTTTAAAAGATGTTAAATGACTGCCTGAAGCTAAAATACTATTTTGCAATATTATAGTCATTTGATTGACAACTTGTGCAGTTGTTAAAAAGTATGTTTAGAACAATATTATTTGCTTTATTAGATTTTGAATTTTATTTCATTAACATTTTTAATTTACGTTATTAACTATTTTTTGGTCTTATTTTTTAAAACAAAACTTTATAGTGAGTATATTTTATAGTGAGATACTCAGATTAAGTTTATAATTATAGCTTTTTCATTAAAGTATATAAAGAGTATTTAAAAAAATAGCCAAAAATTAAGACATGTCACAGTACACTGGTATCCACATTTAGTTGATTACCTCTCTTTGATTACAAAACAAATTTTAATGTAAATTGGTTTGAAAGTAGGTTAATAAGAGTCAAAATTTGTAATTTCGATCAAAAGAAATAACACACACGTATGACCGTACGTAACACTCATCGGAGTCGGAAAATATTAAACAATAACTTAAAAATATTTTATTAGAGAGTTACAAGTAGACATGACACCAGGACTTACCACTAAATATAAGGCAGTTTGTGCGTTTATGTGGCATTTGGTCCTACTCGATCAGCAAAGAAATTTTCAGACTATGATTGTTTCTAAGAAAGTTAGTAGAATTGCAAATTCTCTCCTCAGACATGTTCTATCATATTGAGGTCTGGATATCTGACTTGTCAATTCCTCCGAAGGATATCTTTACTTTTTAGAAAATCGTCAAACGGATTAACTATAAGTAGCCATTCAATGTCTTCATTAAATGAAATAAGGGTCAACTGCTCCTATAAAAAGGCAAACATTGGGCTCCAAGATGTCATCCTTATATCTTATAGTTATAATATTTCATTAAAAGACTTTAAATGGTTATCTGGTCTCTAAATAGTAAACCTCATCAGACTTTCAAAAGTACGCCACCATAATGACCGATTTCACATCATGCACTGATGAGTCTCAGTTTAACTTATTCATTGAATCTCGGCGCACTTTCATCGAGGCCACATCATTATGTCATAGAAGGTTTGATGATCTCAGAAGGCATCATGTAGAAGGGATGTACTCTCCTCAATGCTTACTTCTGTAAGGAATAGGAGGAGATTTTGGAGCCCTGTGTCTATCTTTTCAAGAATGCAGTTGCACTTGATGACATGTGATCAACGGCTTTCTAGAAAATGAAGATATATGTCGGATAGATTTGCTAGCGACATCTTCGCATTTCATACACCTAGAGCATGATTTGGTTTTTCTTAGGAGGAATATTCTAAATCGGAACCTCCCTCCACGAATCATACACTTAGATACATCTTCTTATTTCATACTCCTAGAGCATGACTTGGTTTTTCTTAGGAGGAATACTCTAAATCGGAACCTCCCTCCGCGAATCATACACTTAGATACATCTTCTTATTTCATACTCCTAGAGCATGACTTGGTTTTTCTTAGGAGGAATACTCTAAATCGGAACCTCCCTTCGCGAATCATACACTTAGATACATTTTCGCATTTCATACACCTAGAGCATGACTTGGTTTTTCTTAGGAGGAATATTCTAAATCGGAACCTCCCTCCACGAATCATACACTTAGATACATCTTCTTATTTCATACTCCTAGAGCATGACTTGGTTTTTCTTAGGAGGAATATTCTAAATCGGAACCTCCCTCCGCGAATCATCAAGTGCCTGAAAATTGATTGCTTAACGAGTGGGGACAATTGCCACAAGAACTTATAAACTGATGAGACGGGCCAATCGGCACAGAAAGTCATACATTGGTTTACCTCTAGTATGACATCCAGTATGATCAGCCCATGGATTAAGACCTCTATATTAGTAAGAGGGGACTAAATTCCCTACTTATGGGTTTTTGTTTGATTTTGTAACTTCTATTTCCTATCTTCCAATAATGTATGTGTATTATAATTATACAACAGTTTTTATTTGTATCATGACAAACAATGTAGAAACCAAATTTCATTAACATCTGTACACTAGTTCTGGAGATAATTAACCAAATCTTAAAACTCTCCTTAATTTGAACGCAATTTTATTTATTTAATTTTTATTGATCCAGAAATATTTACGTCAAATTTAAGTAGTTTCCGGAGAGGAGATTTCTACAATGGTTTAACATCCCTGAACCCAATCAACAAGGGAAAAACTTATTTTTAAATTCTGAAGTTAAAGCTAATTTTTATAAAACTTAGAGACTAATGTTAATTTTTTATACGTTTCACTAAATACCCTGAAAAAAAAATCATATGGAAAGGAAACATCAAATGTGTTCATTATGTTGATATAGTTAAAAGACATTTTGTACCAGAAATGTTTAAACTATAGGAAAATTTAATAAGTTTCGTTTATTTTCAAAATATTTTAAACATTTTAACAACATTTATCTTTTGATCAACATAAATAAGGACCGTAACAATAACTCTTTAGATTCTGAATAAAATCTATATTATTTATTAAAGTACATTTCTCGAAGCTAACTACAAACTAAAACGCTGCTAATCTAAGCTAATCTTGCTCATTCCAAATTTGTGCATAAATCTGGAACATTTTGCAAACACGGCGGGGAATTTTAGAATTAATTTGAAACATCACCATTGTTTATATTTCTATGCAAATATTCCTTCAACTTCTAATTTTAATTCCACCAATATTCACCAAATATTTCTACGATAATCTGTTGAACTACGTAATTTTATTCACGAAAGCAATATTAAATGCAAATAATTTATTTAATTAAATTGAATTTTACTTGATGTAAATAAGTTTAGTGAAGTTTTTGCATTTTCTTAATAAATTTAAATTTTTCACAAGGTATTATTTAGTTTTTAAAGCCAAAAGAGTGTAACATCTTTCATAAAAATAATAAAAATGTATCCTTCTACCAGAGTCTTTATTATTAAAAAGATATTTTACTTCTATTTCAAATAAACATTTCTTTTCTAATATATGAATTTTTAATATTACCTTAGTTTCACTGAATTTCATATATTTTTCTTTTATAGTATAGTTTAGTATTTTAATTTTAAAAATATATTATTTAAAATGACAAAGCAAATAATGTGTTCTTAAATTAGAGTGTTATTAAATAAAACATGCAAAATATTTATTCTATAAGGCACAAAACTTTTAATGTCAGGATAAATCGAGAAAAAGCTGCTTATGGAAGAGTTAAGGTAACAATAGGTATTATGTCCTCTTAGGTATTCAACACAATATATATGTATGTAGTATGACGGACTTCAAGACGGGTAGTTACAGCAGTGGCCATCAAAATGACACCGTTTTAGTCAAAGACCTTTATTAGCAGAACGTTGGTGGACGGGTTCCGACTTCATTAACTTCGGAACAAAATGAGAGAGCAGCTAAAAAGATGTTTCACGTAAAAGGATAAATACCACCTGGGTCAACATCTGTGTGAATATCTCTGGGAAAATCTGCCTAAGATAGAGTGCACCTCTTTTTAGTTCAGGAATTTCCTAAATTGGAGGATAGGAGTATGAAATTTTAAAAGGTTATACCCCTCCCTTGAGGGCGTGGACTGCAGCCCCAGGAGTCAATTTAGGTTAGGGGTTAACCTAACCTAAATTGCAAAGGGATGCGGGTTTTTTGCCCTTGACTTAAGATTTGAAAACCCCATGAGGATACTCTGGGGCCTTATTGAGGGCTGTCTTTGGGGTTTTATAGAAAATACCTACATTAAGTTAAAATCTAGTTTTAGTTTTCCTTACACACACATACACACATATATATATATATATATATATATATATATATATATATATATATGTAATCCATTTTTTATAATAACTCCTTCACAAGGAGAAAGTTCACCAGCTATAAGTAATGAGAATGCAGTCGGGCTTCATATTCAAGAGAACTCAGAAGTCTAATTTAAAACTTTATTTCAGAGCGGCAACACGACACATCTGCCCTTCTGGACGATACATAATCAAAAGCCACAGAGTTCACTCTGTTCAGACACAAGTACCCCAAGAGCACTTACAACAAGAATTTTCCCACAACAAAACACGAACACATGTTCCGCCAACACCTGCGAAACTGCTGCATAGACAGAAAGTTTACAGTTTTATGACAGAAAGGAATGTTAAGTGGAAAATACTTCATTGACCAAACCATTTAGAGGCTGATAAAAAATATCTAGATGAATTAAAATAGGAGAGAGGAGGTTTTTGAAGAAATATTAAAGTTAACTAATTTTGATATATTACAGATCCCCCCCGAAAAAAGAGAAAATCGTCTCGCTGATGGGTGACATTTTCACAACTTAAAATAGTACAAATATATGATTATCAAAATTTTTTACAAGAAATTGTAACATTAAATGAATAAATTTAGTGTAGAAGAGTCAGAACTGTTCTTCTAGTGTGTCAGAATTGGAGACATCAGGGTTACAGAGTCAGAAGCTTGGTCTGTAACTCATCATAAGTAATTCCACACCATCACATCAAAATTTAAATCTATCAAGTTATACCGTTCCTCTGACTCTCCTGCACCATCACAAAATCTCTATACAGAATCAATCTATAAACAACTAAATAATGAAAAGATAATATGCAATGAATATAAACAGAAACATAATAATACACGCAAATGAAGGTTTACAGTAAACAAGTATTTAAGAAAGTTTATCATTATGAAATTCAATATTTTTCCTAAGCAAAACTTAACTCAAACTGTTCAAATTATGCTTTATTAAAATTTTACTGAAATAAACTTTGGAGAAGGAAAATGGCTGTCCTCTGTGGTGACCAACGTGAAAATTGTTAGTGACCCCGAGGGTGCTCACACAAAACGACAAAAGGTTCATCCCTCAGTGGGAGGCGACTACCTATTGTTTTTGTGACAGGGCTCTCCGACATTATATTTGTGAACAACATTTTGAAACCTTTTATTTCTTTTTTCTCTACCAAAGATCACAGGTATGCGGGTAACAATTTCCCACATCTTGATCAGCTACAAACTTTACTCATCTTCAGTGTGAAAAACCCGAAACACAATAATCAGATTGAACTTCAAAAATAACTCGGAGAGTGGAAGGGGCTTGCCTCGAAGGCGATGACGGGAATGACCGTTCATGACCTAGAGGAAGCTGAAGAGCAAAACGACAAAGGACTCGCTTAAGCTATCCCTTGACTTTGCAGAGGGTCTCTCCAGAGTTAAATATTAGAGAAAAAAAGGATTAAGACCTCTATATTAGTAAGAGGGGACTAAATTCCCTACTTATGTTTTTTTGTTTGATTTTGTATCTGCTATTTCATATATTCCAATAATGTATGTTTATTATAATTATACAAAAGTTTTTATTTGTGTCATGTCAAACAATGTAGAAACCAAATTTCATTAATATCTGTACAATAGTTCTGGAGATAACCAAATCTTAAACTCTCCTTAATTTGAACGCAATTTTATTTATTTAATTTTTATGGATCCAGAAATATTTACGTCAAATTTAAGTAGCTTCCGGAGAGGAGATTTCTACATTGGTTTAACTTCCCTGAATCCAATCAACAAGGGAAAAACTAATTTTTAAATTCTGAAGTTAAAGCTAATTTTTATTAAACTTAGAGGCTAACGTTAATTTTTTATACCTTTCACCAATTACCCTGAAAAAAAATCATATGGAAAAGAAACATCAAATTTGTTCATTATGTTGATATAGTTAAAAGACATTTTGTACCAGAAATGTTTAAATTATAGGAAAATTTAGTAAGTTTCGTTTTTTTTTCAAAATATTTTAAACATTTTAACAACATTTACCTTTTGATGAACAGAAATAAAGACTGTAACAATAACTCTTTAGATTCTGAATAAAATCTATATTATATATTAAAGTACATTTCTCGAAGCTAACTAAACTAAAACGCTGCTAGTCTAAGCTAATCTTGCTCATTCCAAATTTGTGCATAAATCTGGAACCTTTTGCAAACACGGCGGGGAATTTTAGAATTAATTTGAAACATCACCACTGTTTATATTTCTATGCAAATATTCCTTCAACTTCTAATTTTAATTCCACCAATATTCACCAAATATTTCTACGATAATCTGTTGAACTACGTAATTTTATTCACGAAAGCAACATTTAATGCAAATAATTTATTTAATTAAATTGAATTTTACTTGATGTAAATAAGTTTAGTCAAGTTTTTGCATTTTCTTAATAAATTTAAACGTTAATTTTTCACAAGGTATTATTTAGTTTTTAAAGCCAAATGAGTGTAACATCTTTCATAAAAATAATGAAAATGTATCCTTCTACCTGAGTCTTTATTACTAAAAAGATATTTTACTTCTATTTCAAATAAACATTTGGTTTCTAATATAAGAATTTTTAATATTACCTTAGTTTCACTGAATTTCATATATTTTTCATTTATAGTATAGTTTAGTATTTTATTTTTAAAAATATACTATTTAAAATTCCAAAGCAAAAATTAGGTGTTCTTAAATTAGAGTGTTATTAAAAAGCATGCAAAATATTTATACTATAAGGCACAAAACTTTTAATGTTATGATATATCGAGAAAAAGCTGCTTATGGAAGAGTTAAGGTAACAATAGGTATTATGTCCTCTTAGGTATTCAACACAATATATATGTATGTAGTATGACGGACTTCAAGACGGGTAGTTACAGCAGTGGCCATCAAAATGACACCGTTTTAGTCAAAGACCTTTATTAGCACAACGTTGGTGGACGGGTTCCGACTTCATTAACTTCGGGACAAAATGAGAGAGCAGCTAAAAAGATGTTTCACGTAAAAGGATAAATACCACCTGGGTCAACATCTGTGTGAATATCTCTGGGAAAATCTGCCTAAGATAGAGTGCACCTCTTTTTAGTTCTGGAATTTCCTAAATTACCGATAAGAGTATAAAATTTTAATAGGTAGACCCCTCCCCTGTGGACGTGGATTGTAGCCGCAGGAGTCAATTTAGGTTAGGGGTTAACCTAACCTAAATTGCAAAGGGATGCTGGGTTTTTTGCCCTTGACTTAAGATTTGAAAACCCCATGAGGATACTCTGGGGCCTTCATGAGGGCTGTCTTCGGGTTTTTATACAAAATACCTATATTAGGTTCTAATATAGTTTTAGTTTTCCTTACACACACCTATATATATATATATATATATATATATATATATATATATATATATATATATATATATATATATATATATATATATATATATATATATATATGTGTGTGTGTGTGTGTGTGTGTGTGTGTGTGTGTGTGTGTAATATATAAATTTATAAAAAACTAAAATAACACATAATTTTGTTCATTGAGCACATTTACCAGCTCTCTTAAAAAATAATTTCACCTCCCCAATGTCTAAGTTGCTGCATATGTGGTTTTTAAAATAACTTGAAGGATCAAAGTTTATTTCTGACTGCCAATAACACTTATCTCTTGTTGTCTTGGGAAAACAAATTCACGTAACACTTCGCTGTTGGGGAAAATTTGAGAAAGGAGTGTAGTCCTGATCATTGGAGGCTGAGTTCTTGTCTTACAAAGACGTTTATTTTTAGCACCAATAAAGTTAAGTTCCACAAGAAAGTTTTTTTAATGGAGCCATGACTGCAAATTTCGTAGGTTCTCTCATTGTATCTCGGGCTCTCCAGTATCTCCGGCAATCCAAACAGTAGGGGGAAAAACTTTTGTGTAATCGGCTAGAATTATTCTTCCCGTTAAATGTGTACGCATATATATATATATATCCAAACAGTAGGGGCAAAAACTTTGGTGTATATCGGAGAGAATTATATCTTTACACACACACACACACATATATATATATATATATATGTATATATATATATATATATATATATATATATATATATATATTTATATATATTGTATATATCATATACATATATATACATATAAACACACACACACACACATATATATATATATATATATATATACATACATATATATATATATATATATATATATATTTATATATGTGTGTGTGTGTGTGTGTGTGTGAAGTATCGGGGTTTAATTGGTTTGTTTTCAGATGGAAATACAACACTTTCACCTCCTACCCCATGTTATAAAGCAAGTTATCCTCATAATATCGGAATATGTGGATATCAGAGGATTATTTCATAATATGTATTAATTCTCATAATATCGGAGGCAATATGAAGAGAGATACTGATCTTCATACGTATAAAAGTAATGCATAAAAGTTTTTCTTCTGCGAATGAAATTAGAGTCGATGTACTTTAAAAATTACAGCTCTTTGTTATATTTGTTTTCTCTTAGGAGATTACGATGATTTATATTTAAAATATTCATCAATATATATACAGCAGAACTCTTTTGGGCATTAATACGTTAATTTTAATTTTATATATAAACGGATGCAACATTAATTACTTTGAACTCCTACCACCATAATTTCTAAGATGATACAAAGTCTCTGGAGATACTATTCATAAGTTTATTAGATTTTTCATGTACGGTCTAAGATAATTGCAGACTACTTCCCCCTGAAATTTGTAGTTAATCACTAATGAAGACAAACATGAATAATTAAAGTCTATAATTTTGTGCTCTCAGACTATAACTTAAATTTAAGATTTGCATCAATACATATATATATATATTCATCAGAACCGGTTCTGGATTTAATAGTTTCACCTCTTTTTTAGATAAAAAGTTAAAAAAAAACACTAACCACTTAGACCTCCTACCACGTGTTGAAGATAATTCCACATAATTTCGGAGGTGGTACAAAATCTCTAGCGATACTGTTCTCCATACGTTTATTAGATTTTTCATCTACGGATGGAACTAATTCACCGGATTTCATCTATGAATTAATTAAATCCAACCCCCCTTCCCTAAAAATTAATTTCCAAAATCCAAAAACGAATTTTTTTTACTTCTCTTTTTGCCAACTGCTACTGGATCCCAGACCTTTAAAATCTTTCGGTCTTTTTTTACTACCGATCCCCCTTATTCCAACATTTTTCCCCGTTAATTTTCCTCTGCCTCTGGTTTCACACCACTTATTTTTTTTCCTCGTGCTTTTTATTTCCTTAATTTCTTCCCTTTTATTTTTTTTTTATTCCAGCGCCTCTTTTGTCTTTTCCCCCCTCATCGTCTATACTGCCGAATTTTCCCTCTCTCTCCGTGTGTCCATGTCTCCAATTATCTGGAAACTGCTAACGACGTCTCCGACGCTATTGCATCCTTAAAGTCTCTTTTCATTGCCGCTCAAGACACTCGGGTGATAATTGCATTCGTTTTCCCTCACCTCTCAGTTTTTCCCTCCCCCTTATTGGCCTCCACTAGACAAGACTTTATTCTTAACGATAATGTATTCAGAAGATTTCTCCCACTTTTTTTTCCCTACGCATTTGAGCTTTTTGCTTGTTTTATTCCCTCGCAAGGAAATTCTCGTGCGGTATTTTTTTCTCTCTCTCTCACTGTGAGGGGCACAAACAATACAGGATAAAAAAAAACACAAAAATAAACTTTGACAAGCCTTTCTTAATTAATAGAAACACACAGGCAGGAATGTTAGCCTCTAGCATTGCAGCAAATGAAAAGACTATAAATCAGATATGCATGAATATGACATGTTAATATCGGGAAAGAACTTGCAAGTTTTTTCCACTTTTTTTTCCTTTTTGCCGTTGCCATTTACCTTTAGCACTTTGTCGCCTAAATTGGTGTAAAAACTATTTTGGAATGTATAAGTAATCAAAATTAAAATCGTTCTGGAGATGAAGCATTCTGTGAAATTGCATCGTTTTTCTCTCCTCCGAGAAACAAAAGCCGTATCTCCATGTCGCTTTTTAATGAAAGAAATGAAGTGAAGTCAGATGGAGGAAGGATAGATCGTTAGCAGGGAGATTAAAATGAATAAACTTTCAATGCATCAGTTAGAAAAACAAGGTACGCGATGTAGTACTGTTTTAGAACTTAACTAACACGATTTAAAGTAAGCAAAAAGTTACGGAAGCAAGATATTTTTTAAGACTTTTTCATTGTCTTTACTTATTAGAATTCCTATATTAATTCTTTTTTTATAAGGATTTAATTTCATTTTTTATGATAATACAATTTTAATTCTCATATTATGTTTATTTTTTAATTATTGATGCTACTTTGCACTTTCATTTTCCCTGTGAGGTCCTTAATATCTTATTCTTTGAAAAAAGGATCTTAAATTTAAAAAAAGATGTATATTTTACGTAGGTTACTTTATTTGTACAATTTATACGATGGTTTTCCATATTTGATTTAAGCTAATGCACTCTGTACCGTTTATTCCCAATGTAGACACACACACACACATATATATATATATATATTGTACATAATATATATATATATATATATATATATATATATATATGTATATATATATATGGATATATATATATATATATATATATATATATATATATATATATATATATATATATATATATATACATATATATATATATATATATATATATATATATATATATATATATATTATATATATATATATATATATATATATATATATATATATATATATTGTACATAATATATATATATATATATATATATATATATATAAGAGGTTTCGTTTTGGATTGCCTTGGAGCACTAAATACTACTTTTTGAGAACACGAAGGCTAATGAAACTGGGACCTACTGCATAAAGCTGATTCCATATGGTTCCGAACAACCATGCCACAGTGAGATTTGAACCCACGAACTCTGGCACCAAAGATCAGCGCCTTAAACATTCTGTCATCTTGCAGCTGTCTTCTACGAGGACACACACGTAAAAATATATGTCATGCAATATAAAACAACTTTAATAAATGTATGTAATATTGACTACGTTATCAATATCTAAAACAGCAATATTTGAAAGTTTCCAAAAATAATTATATATTTTGATTTTTGTTACTTTGGATTCTAATTTATTACACATTATTGTAGTTTTAAATTAATTTAATCAGAAAATATTGATTTATTATATTTCTTAATAAGTAAGGAAAAAGTTTGGAAAACTTAAACCACGTATATTTTACTTATTATATTGTAGCACTGAGACTACAGTTAATTTCCTTAATACAGCTAATTACACATTAATATTATCATGTAAATGGAACAAATCTATTGCAAAATTAATATCACATGTATGTTAGACCTAATACTTGCAGTTTAAGATCCTAATGAAAGATAGATATGGGAGGGGGTGCTTAATAACTATCAATGGTCTGCATCCAAGGAGGTAGTTATAAGTAAAAAGCAGTTTAACCCTTAACTATACACATTATCAATGCATACATAATGCATAAATTTTTTATGTTATTTTTGTATTTGATTTTTCATGGATAAATAATTGTTTTACTTTATATTTTTCGGTTGATAGAATTATAGAGCAATATACCATGGAATGACTTTTATAGTATTAGGTTATATACAAGTTTATTACATATTTTATTCACGAGATTACTTGCTTTACCATATAACTTTACTATCTTTCATAATATATTACAGCATAATATTATTTAGAATGAAGTTTGCGAAATAAAAATTTTTATTAAATATTGCGAGGGAAAAGGGAAATCAGATAGTAAATTTAAAGCTTCCTTCTTTAAAAATAAATAGAAAAATAATAGAAAATATAAAAAAAGGAGTTTGTTGTTGATTAATTTTAAGATAAAATTGCTATTTTATAATTTTAAATTTGTATTACTAAAATTTTTCCTAAATATATATTGGAGTTCAATCTTAAGAATTCGCCCACCCTTATTTCCGCCTATAATCAGGATGCTTTGAGGAAGTCCTAATTTTCACATGTAGTCTTCATTTTCACATAGAAGCCTGAACGTATATTCTGATTTATTTCGCATATTAAAAATTATCAAAAATATTTAAAATCCATTTTTATTTTTATTAAGAGTATTTCGATATTAGAGGAATATATCACTAGTTAAATACAAATATTTGGGTTTAAATAAAAATTGTCAAAACAAACAATGATATTTCACAGTGGTATTCAAAAAGAATTTCTCTCAAAGGCAGTAATATACTTAGACGCTAATGTAGACATAATTAGGAAGGGAAGACTATCTTATTTGCATTTATTTCTTCACAATGGAAAGATTCAAGGTGAAAACAATAATAAGAGACGTCCGAGAACTAGGGTTTCAATCATTAATATCTCCGATGTCAAATGCTACTCTTTTTTTTTTACATCTTTACTACTCTTACTTGTCCATTCTGTTTGCTTCTTTCTTTAGGACAGCATTGGACCATGAATGTCTTCATTCTGTTTAACAAATGATCTTCGAACAAAGGTTTTTGGAATTTCTGTTCCCAATTCCAGGCGGAATAATTTTGAATGCAACTTGAATTCGTTTTTCAAGTGAGGGTTGTTCTGTTGTCATTGTGTAGAAAAATTGTCTTTGAAGCTGCAAAAGTTTGTTTTTATTATGCATGGAACGTTTTCTATCATAGTTGAAAGTCAAGTGTTCCATTTCAGAGATAACCGATAATTATTTGAGACCTGTGAATCTTTAATCTTTAAGTAAAAGTTAAATTTTCTTCACTATCTAGAAGAAATTATATTACTATCTATTAATATCAAGAATGAGATTATAATATTCACGCATTGTATGCTGACACTAATAGTACGTTTTCTGATGATTAATACCTGATCGAGGGTACCGTACTAGTACAGGTTAGTGTAACAGCATGGTTTTTTTTTGTGGGTACAGAAAATAACGGTATATACCGGAAAACGAAGCAGAATGTTCTTTTCTATTACATACATTCTGGTAAAATTTAGACAAATAAAAACTAGTTTTTACATCAGTTGATGCGGAACCAAAGAACGGGAAGGTTGATTAAAAATATCAATTTAGATTTAAAATTAACTTTTTATTTATCCTTGCGAAAAGGATATTATATATTTGTATATTTATATATTACATATATATTTGTATTTATATATATATATATATATATATATATATATATATATATATATATATATATATATACATATATATATTTTGTCTATTTATATATTTGTTAATATATTTCAATATAAAATACAAAAAGTTGGTTATGCTCAAAAAGTCCACTCCCGGTACAACTCCATTGCGAAATGTACCCGCACACAATGTGTTAAGTGAAGTATACTTTTGAAGAAAAGTTATAGTCAATTCAAATTAATGCCGCAGTAGCTCAATCGCCAAAGGCAGCACTCTCGTAATTGGTGGGTTGTAGGTTCGGAACCCAAGCTGGATTAAGATTATTCTTGTTCGTTAAAGGGCAGTGAGGAATGTAAAGTATGTTCGTGGTCACAATGTCCTTTAATTTCAACCACCTCTAGGAGTGTTAGGCCATGCCACCTTTTGCTTGGTCCCTGCTTCAAAATTACGAGAATTCACTTGAGTAAAAATCGTAGTTTCACCTTAGACGTGCTCTTTAAAACGAAAGGCTCACTCCTTTGTCTTAATACGAGTAGGGTATTGCTCAATATTGCTTGGTTTGATCAAGTGGCATTAGACACAACAACAATAAAAATTAATAGTAATTCATAATCTTTGTGATTTGTGCATATTAATTATGGTTTTTGTTCGAGCATATATCAAGTAAATAAGCAGGAATAATAGTACTATGCCCGGTTTATCGGTATTGTTATCTTAGTTTCTTAACTGCCAACGAAAATGTATACAATTTGCTTTCCATAACTACAGTTTTTGCCCAAGCGTGTACTGACGCTTTGCATTTAGGACAAAGCAGAGGGGAAATTTGCACTATAAAAGCTATTTAATGTCAGAATGAAAAAGTTACAAAACGAATAATCTTTTAATAATAAGAAATAATTCATAATCTTTTAATAATAAGAAATAATTCATAAATCATATTATTGTATTAAAAAAAAGTGACCGTACATATAGAGAAGTAACAAATTAGTGAGAAACGAATTCGAGTAAAGTGAGTATAAATCGAAGAGCCAAAGTCCAACTATGACCAGCTAATTTAAATATTTGTTTAGATTTAAGAAATATATTTTTTTCAATTCTTTCAATAACTTCGAAAACGTGCAGAACGTTCCTAAGCTCACATTATTCACAGAAGTTTATTAGACTTGTGCAGGTGAAGAATCACCTACATACAAAAATAAGAAAAACATTTTTGATAATATTGCATCATACATAGACTAAAAACTTTTCTAATTTTTGAATAGCATTTATCTGACTATTGACAATTATTGTAGGATTTTTGAAAACATAACTCATATTTAAAGAAAAAGTTAAAAAGTTTTTTTTAGCATTGTAATTTTTTATGATATTTTCCTAATATTTCCAAAAACTTATATCAGTAAATTACACATTTTACAGAAAAAACGTAATTTTTCTAAAAGAAATACATAGGTACAATTAGGTTTCAAAAATTGATATGATGATGAAATATGAGTATGTATGAGTATTATTGCGCATACACGGTATTAATGTATACTTTTATTACAGAAGATTGCAGCCAAAAAATCAATAACACAATGTAATTTATTATACATTTAATATAATTTAATATATACTTAAATATTACTATTTAAAAAATATTTTGTCATTATATTGCAGTTTACACTCATACACATCCCCTATATAATAATAGCCTAAGTTATATGTCTGGCCTCGAATTTATGAAGCGGTTGGATCTCAAATTGATAGAGGCATCTATATTGAATTCTTGATGAGTTAGGATTAGCAAAATTCAAAGCGAGTAAAGTTTTTCTTCTCTTAAACTATAGATACGATTCTAAAATTAATTTGTATAAATATACTTCGTATCACAGCAAAAAAGACTGTATTCTTTAAAACGTTCGAAATCCACATCTCCCTCCCTTTTCGAGCATTTAATACTACTATTTCCAGCCCAATTTTCCCCGGCTAGGAGCAGTTAATCAATTTATCACATAATAAGTAGGTAAAAATAACATTTTTTCCAGCATTATGACATTATTCTTTTAAAAATCTCATTTAATCATTTTTTATTTTAAATTATTTAAATATCGTCTACATTATTTTCATACATTATATGACTGAACTCAGATATTACGTAAATAATTTTCTTTCATATCTGTCTTAAATAATAGATTACGCTTAAATATTAAACATGTGTGATAATTTTTTATTTAATCATCGATTATTTTTGTTGAAATGAAAATTTTATAAGAGGTATTAACAACAAATCCTTTTCATAAAAGTGTAGGGGCCAGTCTCACCAAAGTCTTGTAAACCAAAGTAACTGTTAACCGTGATTAATCTCTGTTTAAACGGAGAATTGCGTCCCGCCATTGTTTGGCTCCATGGGGTAATCGTGCTTAGCTATTAAATGACTTTGGTGAAATCGGCCCTATGTATATCAACAAATAATCTGTTTAATTTTCTATTAATATAAATGTTTATAGAAATAAATATTTTCTATTATACAAATGTTCTATTAATACATTTTTGTTACCTCATAGGTACTTTATAATTCTTGAAAATTAAAATTTTACTGATTCCGTTTTTATGCTAATGTATGTATATACATATTACGGCTGCAATTAATGTAAAGTTGTACTAGTTCCCTTTTTACAAACTGTGGTGATATTTAAGGCTTAAAGAAAATATGTCCATAGATATCATACTAGAAAAATATAACGAGAACATTTCAGAAAAAAAATTGCATAGCATTTACGATATATAAAGATATTTTTTCACTTTATAAAACATTTCATTTTCTTATATGTAAATTTGAAAATTAAAAGTTAGGCAAACGAAGTTCTACCAAACACTAAATGCAGTGACGTGATTTATATATTTCGTTCTAAACCACAAACAAACACAAACGTCCTCACAGAGACAAAAAAAAATCCGATTAACAGTTTTATTTTTAAAAAGTACTTTAGTGAAAACACTTTAAGCGAAAATAAATTAACTTAAAATTCTTGTCCTTTTATGCAAAAGGGACAAAATTGATGGCTATGCCAGAAGCAGAGCTCCTTCCACGCAAAATTTTTAAACGTACTGCAAATACATTATACTTTTGAATTGCTTCCGGGAGATTAAGAAAAAATTCCTTAGCAAACTGTGATCTGTTGACATCTACTGTATCCTTTGGTATTTTTTCTCAGTTATCACAAACTGGCTGTGTTCGGGCCCTTTTGAAACAGTCTCTCACCATTGTTTTCACGCGTTTCGCAGTCACCATTGTTGCGATACGTTTCTTCAAAAGCTTTCTTTTCAGGAGTTTTAAGCGTAAACGAGTTATTTAGAGACAGAAGCCGTGGTGAGAACAATACACATCTGTGCATTTGTCTGGTCATTACGCAAAAATGTGGCGACAATTAATTCTAATTACGCTTATTTAAGTTACACTCTCTCTGTTTTTTCCCCCTGTCTCAACTCTTTTCACTCGCTGGAGCCGGGTTCTTTGTTTTGATTTTCCAGCTTGTTGAGATGACTTCTTCGCGACTGATTTCCCTGGTCACAGGCAGGATGAGTAAATCAAATTTTTCTCGGGAACGTCTTAAAGTTAACGTAATTATCAGAGCTTTAGGTTTTGTTTTGCGTCTCGAGATTATTATTTTCCTTGCTCGGGGAAAATAAGTGCAGGCTTTTCATTCGGTGTTTCTGTAAGGAGTTGATTGTTTTATTAACTCAAAAGTATGTTTTCGCTATTGTGCTGGATCATCTAGCGCCTTTTCCTTTTTAACGATGCAGTATGATGCCGTTTATACAGAGTCATTTTAGTTCATTTTTATTACTGGCATAAGATATTACAGATGTCTTTGATGATATAATTGATCATGCTATTTAGAAATATAATTATGATAGGCATATAAAAATGTCCTTAAGAGGGACATATACCTGATGATAATTTTATTGAAGAATTTTATCTAACATTGATATTTCAAATAATATTTTCAACTTTTCAAAATTAATAAAATAATCATCAACGTCATCATCAAAAAGTAATAAAATAATAGTTTATTTTGCATTTGGTAAACATAAAACATTCTGTAAAGATCTGATTATATAATTAATTCAGTTATTATTCCCATGAAGAGTTCATTGTTTATTATCGCAAAAGAAATCGTGTTTGTATAATATTTAAGAACAAGAAGCGTGTTTGTATAATATTTATAAAGCAATAACTAATTTAACTCAATAAGTTCATCAAATATAACATAAAATGTTTCTTATAATATTCAATTTCTAAAACTGCAAAACGCTCTCAATTTTAAAACAAGGTTTTATGCTATCTATTTTAATATAATAAAATCTATACATTTTGAGGTATAATTTTCTTATTCAAAAGTAATAAAGTAGTAATTTATCCTCATGTAATGGTTAAATTCTTATCAGTGCTCAAGTGACCATTCTTATTACTACTCAAGTACATAAAACGTCTGTTAAAAAATGGTTGCCGAAAATGATTGTAAATGCATGTATCAACGATGCTAAATATTATCTATTACTTTAACATTGAACTGTATACGAAGGGAGAAAAAATTACTTTAGTTTTATTTAGAATTCGGAATTTCTCTTTTAGTAAAACATATTATAAAAACATTCTCTATTGTTTTGTTTTAAATAATAATTGCTCCTTCAAGTCAGTAGTAGGTTCAAGTTTTACCAGCCCTCATGTATTAAAACAGCATACCACAGCTATCAAAACCAACCAATAATTCAGTGTATACAGTGATTATTCTACCGTAACTAAATGTAATTGCATGTTCTAGTTTTTCATGGTGAAGTTTGTCCTCTCTTATATTAAGGTACAAGCTTGTTAGACCATTATTTCCTATACTATGCTCATTTCAGAAAAGGTAAAAGAGTTTGCCAGAATTATGTTTTCTTGGGACTGTTTTATTATTTATCTAAGTTAGACAACAGTTATTTTATCAATTTTCCACAAAAGTTTCAAGTAACAGAGATTGTTTATAATTTTGTTACTTGAATTGACATTTTAGGAAATTTCGAACTTCACATCCGAATTTATATTTGACATACATATAAATAAAAATTATAAATAATAATTTTAAGGTAACCTATTTTATCTAGTATAGATTACAGTGCTTAAGTATTATAGGAAGCATGAAATTTCTATGAAAAATCCTAATTAATACTGAAATCATTAATCATGATTAAAAATCATTAATCATAAAATGTTTTTATCCCAAAAAAATTCAATTAAATCAAATTTTTACTTTTAGGAGTTCATAATCACTTATGTGTTATATATTCATCAGTAAGTGTTCAGAAGAAATGTTTTCCAATTTAATGAATTAACCTTTAACCCTCTAAGCGGTTCGAACGTACAATTCCGGCAAACCGATGATGTCTTCAAAGCTTTTTCACGTACAATTTTCGACCTCCAAAAACGTTCCGAAAATGGATGTAATGTACATTTCTGCTAGTGTTTGAGGTAGGAGGGTCAGGTCGATTGTTTAGAAACTGCATCCTTCTTTGACTGACATTTATTGAGGGATGCATCCCTACTATCTGAGGCAGAACGACGCTGATAGCTTTTCATGGCTTTGCAAATCTCTATTTCGAAGTATTTCGTTTGCGGTAACAGATGTATCTCTGATTGCACCACCTAAATATCTTGGATAACTTTCGTAGAAAAAGATAAATAATTTTATTAATGTATATTTTTATTTGTACTTTTAGAATCCATTATTTCTTATGGAATGATCTTCGAGACATAACGAGATTTATGCGTATTAAAAATTAACTATCTAAAAATATCTATTTATATATCTATTTATAACTGGAAGTAAAGAGACAGTAACGAGGGTGGGTTTTTCTCGTATTCCATTCTAGACGACAAAGGGTGAAGTAAAAAATCATAGAACGCTTTCGCCATTTGACACATAAACCTTTAGGGTATTTTATGGAGGCTTTTTTAATCGGTCTGTTTCATTCGCAGGGTTAATAGCTAATTTTATTCGTACATTCATAACGTTATTTTTTTAATAAAAATTGTTTAATTTTTAGTAAAAATAATGACATTTCCTAAAAGTATATACGAAGATACAATAAAAAATATTTTAACTTTATATTTGAATATTTCTAGAGATATCAAGAGTATGAAGAAAGTAAATCATACATATGTTAAAATTATTTTTTAGAATGAAAAGAAAAATTTGATATTACGTTAGAAAGTGTTTAACTTTAGATCTGAAGGCCTCGTTGGTGATTTGTAATTAAAATAATAAACTCTTACAAGCTGAAAATAAATTTAATGTGAAATAATCCATTTTTTAAACTAAAAGATTATGTACTACATGACATTCTTTGCCTTAAAATAGTTTTTTAATTTATTGTTCTGTAGTTATAATAATAGAAACAGAGTTAGAGAGCAACACTATATTGGTCTAGCGTTAAATGAATATTTCATAAAAATCTGTAAATAAATAACTAAATTTTATAATATGTAACCGATATATTATTCTAGAGATATTTGTGAAAGTGACTCTGAAACAGTATATATACATGTATATATATATATATATATATATATATATATATATATATATATATATATATATATATATATATATATATATATATATATATATATATATATATATATATATATATATATATATATATATATATATATATATATATATATATATATACATATATATATATATATATATATACATATATATACATATATATATATATATATATATATATATATATATATATATATATATATATATATATATATATATATATATATATATATATATATATATATATATATATATATATATATATATATATATATATATATATATATATATATATATATATATATATATATATATATATATATATATATATATATATATATATATATATATATATATATATATATATATATATATATATATATATATATATATATATATATATATATATATATATATAAGAAAACATGTAATTATTCTTATTTTACAAGTGTTGACATTTATTAAAAAATTACTAAATAGTGTTTGCGCTGTCAGTTTATATCCATTTTCTTGAACTTAAAGACCAATTTTGTGAATGGATGTTAGTAAAATATTGTTAAATTACATATTTGAAGGGAGGAAGGAAATTTCTGATGTTCATTTTAAGTATTATGTCTATTACACTTTTACTTTCTCCAAATACAGATTTTATACTCGTTTGTACACGCAGTTTAACATGTCAGTATATCTACTAACGAAATGTAATAATAATGTAAATCAAATGTAATAATATTATTACATTTAACTAATTGGTGAACAATTTATTTCTTAAGCTTTCAACTAACATGCCTCGATTTGTAACAGGAAAGGGTGTTACTAATTATTATGTCAATTACATTTTTACTCCCTTGGGCTAAATTTTACCCGCTTGTTTCTTCATGCATAGTTTTACAAGACAGTAAATTTATATTTAGAAAAAAATAGAAGAAAAGCTTTTGAAGATCCCCTCCAGAAATGTGTCTAGACGAAAATAGAATGAAGGAAATATTTCGAAAATCTATCGTGGAAATACGAAAAGCGAAAATTCGCTGCCAGATCCGCTCGCAGCAGAAACTCGTTTTAGAGAAGGGGTTTTGTGGTTCGAGTGAAAATTACGTGTTTGGGACTTGTTGCCTCCATTTTTGTTCCTTCAGCTCCTGTTGCCGCTTATTTAGGTTTGCCATTTTAAAATATTTATGACGTTTCTTGGCGATATGTCGCATACGTGTCAAATATTTTTACGCTGTATAACCCCCAAAAGAAATTTTGTTTTGCATGGCAATGATTTGAATTGAAAGCGAATAAAAAAGAACCCTCTGTTTGTTCCGTAAATCTCAGAAGATGTTTCCTTGTCTGAATGTAACATACATAAAAAAATATTTATATTTCCTAAGAAATTTTTTCTATTTAGAAAAATAATTTCTGTTGTCTTTTCTAGAACGCTGAAAATGGAAAATTTAAAAAAAAGTTTTGTTTGTTAAAGTTGTTAAAGTTTATATAAAGGACTTTAATTCCATTATAAAATATATAAAGTATCTTAATTCTTTTAAACTTACAGAACTTTACCTAACTTGTATAGTTGTATAGATATACATTTGTAGTAGGTAGTTCAACATAAATTAAAATCTTCATT
>CM063508.1:71759643-71764643 GCA_032207245.1 Pardosa pseudoannulata | reverse complement strand
AAAATATATTAATCCACATTAATTTGTACTTAACCTAGGACTTTCGCTCTGAATATTAGAAGAACAGTCGTATTTTAACAATAAATAAAATTACAGTTAGCAAAAATAAAGAGAATAAGTGAATATCTAGCAAAGGTTAAATTATTTACAAACACTAGAAATATATTTGTTTTTTAATCAACAGATTTTTTCTTCGATATGGACAATAAAGAAATAGAAATTTCAATATATCTTCCCAAAGGGCTTTTAATTAATTTGTGAATAATTACATAATATTTCTAATATTACCTTAAAAAAAGATGACTGTTGAAATTTAGTCGATGATAAGTAAATAGCGTTTGTGAATATTTCCGTTCGAAGATCTTGTTCAATGTATTTGGCATATCATGCTATCTTGTGTGCTGTATGAATATTTAAATTTAGTCTTGCGGTACAGTTTTATTCCTTTTGTTGAATATGATGAATATTTTTATTCTGTATATTTTTATCTACGTTTTATCTATCTCTTTTTTCTTAAAATAAGAATGACGTTCAGGTTTATAACGAACTATATTTTTTCAATATACAGTTGGACCTCGGTATAACGACCTCTTGTGGGACCAACATCATACGGTTGTTGTAACGAATTGAAAAAGTAATAAAACAAATTGGTCAAAGAAATGATGCAACAGTACATTCCTAGAGAACACTTCAATATTTTGTTTTTTCATTACTGAATTTTCGAAAAAAAAGTCTTTGATTGTCTCCTGTTTCAATTTCATTTGTGAATTTTTCATTATCACTGATTCCATATCCGTTAGATTTTGAAGGAAATCTTCAGAATTAAATTGTCCTTCAAAATATTGACGCAAAGCATTGATTGCATTGAAGGCTTCTTTTTCATTCACTTTTTCAAAAGCTTGGACAATTTCTTCTCCATCTTCGGAATCGCAGATTTCTTTTTTTACGATAATACGGGCAATAAAATCATCCTTATTCAAATTTTTTCCTCAGCACTGTAAAGTTTCGTCTACCGCAACATACTCATCAAAAGATAACTGAAGATTTAGTCTCCCCTTTTCGTCACTCCCCCTCCCCTCCTTTAAGCAAACACAAAGAGAGAAGTACAGGTTTCTTGAAGCTGGACCAAAATACAATAATTTTGAAATACCCACTTGCTTATGAGTTGTGCAGACTAAAATTGGCGGTCGTTGTAATGATTCAAAATTAACATTATTCCTATGGTAAAATAATTGGGATTTTTTAAGACAGTTATTCTGACAAAGGGGTCGTTGTATCGTGGGATCGTTAAAAAGAGGTTCTACTGTATTTAAAATGAAAATAATTACTGTTCTAGAAAATTTTTCAGCCTAACAAAAATAGTTGATAATTTGATATATTTTAATTCATATTATTTCCTATTTTTTGAAGACATATTTCAGTGCGGTATGAGTAAAAATGATTTTAATTTTCCTCCTGAAATATTATTTTTGGTATTACAGTATTACTTATTGTTTGCGAGCTATAATCTTACTCACCACAAGTTCACCAAAGCTGCTTTGGTGACACCCATGAAGAAATGCAAGGTGTTGTTATTTAGATTTTATTCCACGATATCATTGTGTTATGTTAACCCTTTGGCGTACAGTGGTTTCGCAGCGAACTTCCTGTTAAACTTTTTTTTTCAATTTTATTGAGAATTTTTTTATGCTTTTGACATTTAAATCTTACAGTAAATGATAGTACTGCATTCAATTAATTTTTTTTGAAATATACGTATTTAACCTTGCTGTACATGGAAAGTTAGTAATTAAATTTTTTCACTAATGAAACCAAACAAAAGTATCTATTCCAACAACACTTATAAATTGTTAAACTATCTACTTTACTTTTTAAGACAGTTACTTATAGTTCTTCTAATATAATTAAAATTTTAAAAAGTATAATGTCACGCTGTACATGGGAATGAATTCCTCAGTTAACACCCCCCTTCAATCCCTCTTACGGCATCCTCTAATGGAAATTCCTCTAAGTATTGTAAAGAAAAATTGTAATACATTTTGCATTTATAAGGTTCATAGGTAATATTTTAAACTATTCTTATTAAATTTCAAAGATTTTATGGAGGTAACCTTTAAAGGGTTAAATAGGCAAAACTGTAAAAGAAAAAATTGGAAAAATTTAATTCCCCTATAAAATTGCTTTACAAGCAGATAATTTTTTGAATTTTAAATTAAATTATTTATTGATTATCTAAATAGAGATACTACTACAAAGCATACACGAAATATAAAAATGTAAAAGAGTAAAAAGGAAATAGCCGAAAAATATTTCTTTAAGCATAAAATCCTATAAAGTTGAAAGTTTTATAAACTTTAAATTATATTCTTGACTTTATTAGGAATAATTTTGAAAAACACTATTTAAGATACGATATCCTTTAAAAATAACTTAATTATACCTGCCTTAAAAATGACGTAGAAATTGCAGAACCACTCATGGTTGGTGAATTACAGTCTTCCTCTAGTAGCTGGAGGACAGTAGCATCACACAAAGTTTGTTATAATGGCTTCTGCACCATAACAGCATTAGAATATACGAGTTGAACTCTACATTTTATTCGATATTAATGAGGTGTCATCTTTAAAACTGGATAAAAGTGTAAAAAGAGGAAAGAGAATAGAATCCTACAAAGTCTATAATTTTATAAATTTTAAACTACATTCTTCGGCATTTATAATATGACAATATTCATAAAGGAATGTAGAATACAATGAATAGTGTTACAATATTCATAAAGGCTATTTAAGATATCATTGATAGATAATTTATTATGACTGTTGTAAGAAATATCTTAGGAATTGCAGAGCGACTCAGGGTTAGTACACTGAAGTCTTACACAATGTTTTCTATAAGAGATTATTTCCCATAACGACCATCATGAAGTGTTATGCAAAGTGTTCTATACATTTTATTCGATGGCAAAAATGTTCCATTTCATTAAAGAAATGAAACTGTAAAAAGAAGACAATTGCAGAACAAAACTCGTTTCTTCAAATAATATTGCAATTTTGATAATTTTCTGTATTTTAAATTACACCTTTCAGTATTTTAATGCTCAAGAAGCTTGCATAAGATGACAATTCTAGTTTATAAATTTTTTTGTTCTTAAAATATCTTCTAAGAATTTCAGGACCATTCGTAGTTGGCGCACTTGAGTCATACTCAGAGTTCACCATAACTGCTTCGGCAACCACCAGAAAGAAAAATGCAAGGTGTTCTCTACATTTTATTCGATGGTAACTGTCATCACTGAAATTTTGGATACCCGCGGCAATGCGTCGGATATTGTCCGTCAGGCCCCTTTCCGGTTAGGGGGAGGGGAGAAACGTGAGGGGTTAGCACTTTTCAAGCCCCATCTCAATTCCGGTACATTTCACTAAAATTTGGAATAGAATTCTGTGTCTGGCATCTGTAGGAGTAGCGTCAGTTCTTTAAGTCTCTCGCAATCTCCTAAATCTGGACCATATTTCTCCAGGCTATTGAGTCTATTATTTTAGGAAAAAAGTTTAGATGAAACTCATTCATGGAAATGTATTTTAGAGAGGGGGGGTGGAGAAACTTTACGAACTGCCATTGAATTTGTAACCTTTGGGAATACATCACAAAACTGTTTTATGGAAAAGAAGGATATGGTCAGGTGGATATATATTTAGAATTTATTTCCACTAGCCGAGACTACTCCTAAAAACTATATATTTTTTTTTTCAGTTTTCTTTATTTATGAAATTGATTTTGTAATTATATCCCCAACATTGTTACTCATCAAATAAAACAATAAAAAATTAAATATTTTGTGTTAATAATGTACACATGTGTAAGAGTATATAGCTTATAAAGTAGAATATACTTTAAAAAATACATAATTCCATACGTATCGAATCTATTTACCAGGGCAGGAACAGCTGGTATTTTAGTGATGTTAGTTAACAGTAATGAATATTTTAAATCAATATTAAATAGTAAAAATGTAATAGATGGACAGTATTAAACTTACTTTTGATTAAAATGGCTTTATTTTTCTTCAAATCATAAAGGATACATTTTGAGATATGTATAAATAAAAGTCACAAATGTACAAAATTAGAAAATAGAACATTTTTTTTTCGAAATAATATAACATAAAAAGAGTAGCTGAATAATAAATAGATGGTTAAGATACTTATCATTAAATCCAGAGTGGATGATTTCAAGTTTCCCTGTTGATTTAGATGTTTGCCAACATAGACCGAAAGTTTTAATGAAATATCAGGTATATTTAGAGTTCGCAAGCCTAATAAAGTAACTAACAAAACTTCACCATATTTAAGCTTATATAGCAAACATATTTATATAGGAACCTATGGTAAAAATTCCAGATTCACGTTATACAGAAATAATTTATTTTGCTACAGGTAATCAATCAATAGAAAATAAAAACGGGTATAAATGTAAAAAAAGAATATTCTTACATTCTTACATTATTTATACGATTTATACAATTGTAACATTATTATATACAATATTTATATTTAATAATCTTTATATTATCTCTATTACATATAGTTTATATAACAGTAATAGTAAATGTATTTATTGAATATATCCTAATTAGGAATCCTCGGTATTTTCTTGCCCTATATAATTGGGAATCAGAAGATACACTGTGCAAAATTTAAGCAACAGGTGGGATTTCTGCCATAACTCCTCGAGAAATTATCTGAGAGACAGGAAATTCAGAAATGATTATGAGTATTATGTTCGAAAAGGATAACGAAAGCATCGGTACTGAAATATTAATACAATGCATACGGGATGGAATCGAACAAGAACAGCTTTATTGAACTCATAGCATATTGACTCATTATCTATTCAAGAGGAAGAACAACAAACAGATGTTCCTTAATATGGGATATGTCCTCCCTTAACTGCAATGCTTCCTTCGCACCGCCTCAGCATACTCAGAACCAGCTGGTCCAACA
>CM063508.1:71724643-71747143 GCA_032207245.1 Pardosa pseudoannulata | reverse complement strand
AGGTAAAAAAATATTTTTTATTCTTGGTTCATATAAACAAGTACTAATATACAATTAATCTGAAAACCATGTGAAATAAGCAAAGTTTCAAGCTTATAATTACGTCAATTTGCTTTTAATCTGTGAGTGCAATGCAATAGATATTGAACTAAACGTCATAGCTTCGTTTATTCAGTTACGATAGCTTAGACTAGGGATTGGCAGACTGAGCCTTAATCATTCAATATGTGTTTCCAGACCTTTAGTCATTTGTTGTTGTTTTTTCCCATGCCAATGGGACAAACCAAGCACGATTGATCATGCAGGCTGCTAGTATTAAGGCAAAGGGGAGAGCCTTTCGTTTTAATTATCACCATTAAAGTAAATGAACGACTTCGCTCAAGAAGGTCCTCTTAATTTTGAAGCAGGGACCAAGCAGAAGACCCATAAACTTGGACTGCCAGGTATTGATTGAGAAATTGGAAGACATTGTGACCACGGACATATTTTACGTGCCCCAGTCACCTTTAAAGAACACGGCGGATCTTAGGCCGGGTCGGGTTTCGAATCCGTAACATTTCAGTAACGAGATCATTGTCTTTGCCGACTGAGCTACCGCGGATCTTTACCGCAGAACTTTAGTCTTCTCCGTTTAAACTTTGTATCAATAGAATGTATACTCACAAATTCGCTAATAACTTCAATATCTTATTTTTTATTTGACACCTTGGCACTTCTCTCTCGAATGTCGCAAACTTTCGGCCTAAACTAATGATTGTTACTGTGCGAGGCGAAAATGAATCATTCTTTAACGTTGAAGTTAAGGACTCATACATAATGTGGTTAGTACTGATATATTTTGTGAAGCACAGTTTTTCACGTGATATCCCGAAAATACAGATTAATTTTCCTCTAAAGTATTAACCCTTTTCATCCTGACGGTACGTATAAGTACCTCTTCAAACATACACTTATATATTCCTAATAAAGCCATTTTTCCTGACGGTACTCAGAAGGACATGAACGATGCAGTTCCTACAGCAGAAAAGAAATGACCAATCAGGAAACCTTTTTATATTCGCATAGTAGGAATTTTATAACTGGCGTTCTGCATTCGAAGTTCGTTTTGAGTTAGAGTTGATACACGTGTTATTCAATTGAGTAAATTGAGTGGTTTACTACCAGTTATTTGGTATTATTATTTTTTACAGACCTCTATACTTCACTGGTAAGCATTTCATTTGTTTTATTAATAATTTAATGTATTATTTTCTATCATAGAGTCATAAATATGTGTTGGTACTAGAAAGTACCAGCTGCAAAATTAACTTCTAAAATACAGTAAAAATTAATTTTCTTTCTTTCTGTGATTATTATCCATTAAAACTCATCTAATGATACAAAAATGCCGTACTAAAGTTGATGGTAAATTAAGTCAGTGTATAAAGGGTTAAATAATCTTAAATGGTAAATAAGCCCAAGGGAAGATTTGCTTTCCTATCTTTTTGTTAACTTGATTTCTTGATTCCAAATTTTCTTCCTAGTTTGGATAACGTACCACTTTGGCTGGCAATACAACACTATTATATCCAGTTCATTTTATTCCGTATCAACCTGAAGAATACAGAGTTTTCTTGCTGGGCTCTGCGTGGGTCGTCCAACGATTAATGGCACTTTTAGTCATGTGTCATTAATGGCTTTAGTTGTTGAAAGCAAGATTCCTTATTAATTATCCATACACTTTTAAAGAAAATATTGGGGGCAACATCTGCATGTTATCCATGAGAACTAAGGATTTAGCCGTATATAAAATATAATTTAAAAAAAGCATTTTCAAGCATTTTAAGAACGATTACTGGAAGAAAAGTTAATCAATAATTTGAATCCTCGATAGAGTGAGTAAGTGGTATATATCATGAAACTGATGTCAGATCTTAAGCTTCTGTAGAGTATTGGAATGTTAGTTGCCAAACGATGTCTTCTGATAGTAAAAGATTAATGTAGAATGAGTCTTGCTATTAGACATTCATATAACACTGTTTATGTAATATAGTCAGAGTTAGACACAATTTGGAGAAAATTTATTTTTTATGAATGAAACATTCTGAAGATAAAAAAAAACTATCAAACTATAAATAAACTTGAAAGAAAACAATAGAACAAACCCCAGAAAAATATCAATAGGAAAATATGTTATGGAAGAACTTGTAAAAATGTTTTGTAAATTCAATAAAACTTTCTACTATACGATGTATGGAAAAAGATTATTTTAATAAAAATTTTTGTTTCAAAAAAAGGTATTTTGTCTTAAGTTGGATGGTTTACTATCATATTAAGTTTTGTCCCATACAGACATATAAAATAAAAAAAGTCACTAACGATAGATTTTATTAAAACGTTTATTTAAATAGCTGTTACTATTCCTTTAATATAAAAATTCAGTATACCTCTCACGGTTTAAATTACAGAAGAAAACAAACTTTTTAAAGTACTTCACAAATGTATGCATATAATCTTTTCTAATCTCAAAAAGCTGTCATTTTACTGAAAAAATGATTTTAAGATGTAGTAAAGTTGACAAAATTGAAAAATTCGGACATATTCTTATGGTTACAGTACGTTAAAATTCGGGTTGTGTCTATGTATATGTATCTTTATAGTCTCACAAACCGATGGGTGCAAAAAGACACCGAATGTACCAAAAGATGAATAATTATCTAAGAAAAATCTTTTAGCTATTTATATTTGAAACTTTAATTAAATATATTAATAAAAAACAAAAAAAAGACTGTTTAATTTTGTGGCTTGCTCTTTTCCACTGTATAGTTGGCGAGAATTTTTTTTTTTTTTTGCATTAGTATCACATGATTGGTGATCTGCTATTCTGTAAAATCATTGTTTGTTGAAAAATGTTAAGCTTGTTAAGTTATTTTTGTGTTATATTTTGATATATTTGTAATAACTTTCATAATATTTGTCTTAACCCTTTAAAGACCACTACTGAAAATTCTTTGGGATTTAAGAGAATTAGGCTATAAATGTTATCTATGAACATTACATATGTGAAATGTGTGAAAAATATTAAAGTTTATTTGTAGTAAGATGGTGGGATTTAACTGTGAAACTCTCTACCTCCTTGTACAGCTCGAAAATAATATACTCTTAAAATGTAAATAATATTTAAAGAAAAACTGCATAATTATTATTAAAGTGATGTAACACATAAATTGTAAAACTACTTATAAAAAAATGTTTTAGGTAGATATATTTATGTCAGGTCATGACGGGGGGAAATCAAATACCTGATTTTTTTCCCATCTTTTAAAGAGAAAAATGATTAATTAATACCTTACGGTATCAAAAATATCCGAACAAATCATTATTATATCTTTAAAAAGTAGAGAAAAAATATGTGAATAGATGGTTTCACTACAAACCATTGTCCTTCAAAGGGTTAACTGTGGTAAATTTTGATACATTTGCCATTATTTTAAATTATTCTTAAAGTTTTTAATTTAAAATTATAAAAACTTAGATGAAAAACTGAGAAGATCCAGGAAATTCTATTTCAAAATTTTAAGAATTATATGAGCCATATTAAATTCTTTGTCCACTTATTAAAGAAAAAATGAAAATTCATTTCTTTGAGTCAATAAATTGAAAAAAAAATTCTGAATTGTGCAAATGTATAACACATATTCTTCATTGTGATTCCTAGTAGATGCTAATATATGCATATCTAATAATTAAACAAAGCTGGAAGGGAGCTTAGAAGTAAATTTTGCAATTATTTAGATTTTTACATTTAAAAAAAGCTTTAAAATTATGAATTATTGAGAGACAAAATTCCAACGCAAACGAAATTTGCTATTTTCGTGTTTCCTTCCTTAGCAAATCTGAGACATCTTACTTTCAATCTAGTAAAATATCGAGATTGTTAACAAGAATGAAATCAATTTGAAGTACCAGTCAGCATGCAAAAATATATAAGCAATGTTACTTAAGTTAAATTTTTGTTAAAAAGTTATTTTGAATAAAAGTTAATTTATATTGGGAACGGGATTTGACGTTTAGTTGAAAGCGAGGATTATCATGTAACAACCATTACTGCTTTACAAATATTAGCAAAAACCAGTATCTCATCACTGTTAAGTTGGGACCAGATCTATTACAAGAGGTCAACAGAAATAAAATTTAAATTATGATGGGATTTATACTACAAAAGAAATTTTCAGCATCTAGAGAAATGAAAATGGAATATTTCATAATATCCTGAAAATGCATTATTAAAACAAAACTCCTACTTTCCATTCTGAAATACCGCAGTTGATGAAGGATGATATTAACATCAATTGATATGAAAAGATGAAATAAAATCTTTATTTCCTACCATTCACCGTGATTTTTGTACCTCAGTTTTTACATCAAATAAAACTTAATACGAGAAGCTCCCGAAAAATCTTTTTTTTTCTTATTCGTTTTCTCCAAGTTTGATTTAAAATTAAGATTAATATGACGAGTGAGCCGCTACGAATGGAATAAAAGTCCTAGCTCTGGACTTGAAAATTTGTAAAACTCGAAGACGCTTTGTGGGCAAATGCTCAAAGACAGCGTCATTAAGAATAAAATTTTAACTTCCCCCGTTTGCGGATGCATATACGGTTGGATGACCGCACAAAACTCCATTAATATCCATTTGGAGAATCCAGAAGAGAAAGGAAAAGAGAGGAGATTTCCCTAAAACGAGGTAAGCTCCGATGCTGGGATGACTCCGGGCGACATTTTCGCCCACGGGCTTCTGGTTCATGCATGAAGAATGATTTGAGGCAGATAAACTTTCTTTGTGTTCTGGCTTGTAGGGCTAATTTGGGTGTGAAAAATAATCTAATTGCTAATGAAGTTTAATAGTTGTGTCAGATTTTTTTTACTTTTAAATCAATTGTCTAGATCCTTGTTCTAAAAAAATTATTACCATAAGTACAAAATTAGTTTTATTAACCTTTAAGTATAAAACAATATTATTTTATTATTACTTCATTTAAAACGAATATATACTCACTAAAATAGTCAAAAGGGAGCACATTTCAGTTTTTGTTTGTAATAAACCATTGAATTAAGCTTTGAGCTAAAACATTTTGAGTTATTTTGCCTTTTCTGTGAGAGAAGTAATTTGGGTGTAAAAATTAATTTAATTGCTAATACAGTTTGAAAGTTTTGCGAAATCTTTGAAACCTCATTGAAAGATTTTATCTTAAAAACTGTTGTTTAAATCGTCTTTGAAATTACCTTAACGTTTATAAAACAGGTTAATATACAGGTTTATAAATCAGGATACAAAATAAAATAGTATTACTTACTACTTAATAAAACAGGAATATATAGGTTTGATATCACAATGAAAATAAAAACTTTTTTTAATGATTTTAGAGTAAAATAAGGCTATTTAACTGTTTAACTTCTTTTGCCACAGCTTTTCTTAATCTCTTCATCTGATTACAGGTTGGTTTATACCATCTAGAACTATCCAATTCAATTGTTCTTTAGCGATAGACGTAAGTTTTATAGTTTTGCTTAAGATGAAAGATGAACATTTGAATCAATATTTAAGTTAAACATTTAGACTTTATTCACATTTTTCGCAGGCAAAGGTATTTTGGGTGTGAAATATAATTTAAAGGCTAAAGCAGTTTGACACTTTTGCAAAACATTTTACCCTTAAATTATGTGCTTAAATCATTGTTTAAAAATTTAAAATTAATATTAAAATAGTAATTTTTATTAGCCATTTAAAATAAAATAAAATTATTCAACTCCACAAATGCTGAACTAGTACATTGGAGCAATTTGTTTCTGGGAATCTTTGAAATAATTAGGAAACATTATGGATTTTGATTTGCATTTTCATTCGCGTGGATTATTTGGGAGTTAAAAATAATAATTTCTAACGAAGTTTGAAAATCTTGTGATTTTTTCTCTCTCTGAAAAAGTGTGCATTGTTTTTGAAACTGGCAATGAAAGGTTTAATGTAATTAATATAATTATTTTATTATCTTTTAAAATAATATAATGTTATAGAATTGTTACTAAAAATAGTATGTAAAAGTTTAACAGTGCATTGATGTAAATGATTTTGTAATTAACTTTTGAATTAAGCTTGGAGCAAATCTTTAGATTTATTTCAATTTTTGTTGGTAATCTTAATCAGAGTGTGGAATATAATTAAACTAGAATAAAATAAAGTTATAGAATGGTTACCAAAAATTGTATGTAATAAACGATCAAACAGTGAGTTGATGTAAATGATTTTGTGATAAATTTTTGAATTTAAACTTGGAGCAAATTGTTAGATTTATTTCAATTTTTCTTGCAATCTTAATTAGGGAGTGTAAAATAATTTAATAGCTAATAATACTTGAAAATTTTGTGAATATTTTAAAATTCAATGACTTGTCTAAATCATTGTCTTCAAACGCTTACTGATATAGTTATAATTACTTTTATTTAATTATTAAAATAAAATGTTCTTTAATTGTTTCTCTATAAAATTGTATTTTAACATTGTAAAATAATGTTCGCGTTTTCCTAAAGTAATTGGAAACGTAACTGAAAATTTTCTTTTTATTTATTTTTGAAAAGAAAGTAGTATTAATTGTTACTTAATAAAAGAGAAATACAAACATTTAAATAGTAGGGTCTGATAAATTTTGCTTGTGAATTTTGAAATTTTGAAATTTTTTTGTGAAATTTTGCTTGTGCTTTTTTATGTAGATTAAGCTTTCAAACATGTCTCTTTTAGTTTGGGATTTTCTGGTGATCGATTATGATTCATATAATCATTATAAGCTTGTTATAAGTAAGAAGTGATAATATAGATTAAAAACTAATTTTAATATAATTAAGAATTACATTTTATTCATTTAAAGAGAAAGTAGACGTTTATCTGGGTGAAACATCTTTAAAAATTGAATATTTCTAACTCATCGAAATATTAAATATGCCTCAGAATAAAAATTAAAGAGATTGTTAACATAATTTACACAATTATTATAACAAAGAACGATTCAGTTATTACTAATACCTATTTTAGGCAGTTTTTAAAACAAATATTTTCAAATTTTAATAGTATTTGAGACTTTGCATGGATTTTCTGATAGTTATATACATTTGTAATCAATTGACAATTTAACATCTACAGTATAAAAGAAAAGTTAGCTAAAATTAATAAACTTTGAATAACAAAATTTTATTTTTTTCTTTTTAAACGAAAAGAATTAATATACATATTTTTGTACTGGTAAATGAATATTTTACCGTTCTTTTTATTTTTAACAATATTTCCAGAGAATGCTTACGATAACAACTAAGCATTGCTCTAAGGCATAAAATGTATTTTCAGTATCTTTTGAGTTTTTTTTTGTAAGAATTAATAATGAACAACATTTTAAATAGATTTACTTTCAAATCGTAAGAAAAATTCACATAATCATTTGACTTATAATAAGCTTACAAGCAGTTTGGTCAGAAACAAATCCATTGAAAGTTTATTTTTCTCTTACTATGCTGCCAAGTAAAATGCATTAATTTTCCTTAATTTTCATCAATCAGTAAGATATCGTTGGCAAAGTGTTGACTGTTGACAACGATAATATGTTATATACCTTAATCATCAGGATGGAATTTTTTCTAATGTTAAGACTTAGTAGCCTCCAGTAAGTAGTACAACACTGAATTCCACAGATAAATTTCAGACATGACATCAATGATCTATAGAAAAGAGTTCATTTATCGTGTCAATCTGAAGTTCATATCCACAATTTTATTATAGAGCACAGATCCTTAGTATCATTCAGATGAATTTTTGTCACGGGCAACCTCAACTTTAATTCAATTCTGAGCAGCTTTTATAAAAAATATTTAGAGTAGTGGAGAATAAACTTTCTTCTTCATCATTGGAATCTATCATTCATTTAAACTGATTATTTCATTCCCTCTGCTAAGAGAAATGCATTATTGCTCCTATACTCTGTTTGCATATGACTAGTCTTCTGCGACATTCTGTACAGAGCTGACATTACTTTATTTACAAATCTCATATTAACGTTAAAGCGTTTCTATATATCACCACATGCTTTTGTATTAAAAAATTAAAAAAAAACCCACTTGTATAGCTCCTGATCATGTATTAAATTTATAGAACTTTTCAGGTACTCAGAACTTTTCAGGTTATAGATTTAATTAAAGCATATTCATTTTTCAAAAATTTCTTGAAATTTACCTATGGGTTTTAGAAAAAACATTATCATGAAAATATATTAGTCTACCACACTCATTAAATTTCTACGTTTCAGGGTAATTCCTCATGTATTTTCTGGACCTTCAACTGAATGTCTAATATAGCATAAAAAAGAGTTCCTCGTTGACCTGCAGTTTATTTTGTTAATTTTCTATGAATTCTAAATTACTTTACAAGCTTAATTACTGATTTGATTAGAATTTGTATAATATTATATTCCTGTTATACCAGTATATACTACTTAGCATTTATTTATAAAATGCATGACACATAACAGGATTTGAAACTACGGATTTTTGTACCAATAGCGAAACTACGGATTTTGGTACCAGTATCACCTAACAAAAAAAATCTAGTATTATAAGATACAGGATATTCTAACAAGAGATCCTTATAAAGGATCTCTTTTCTGTGCAAAATTAATGACACCATTTTATGACGTAACTTAATTGAAAATCCAAGCCACTTTTCTCTTTCTATTATTAACGTTCACAAACTCTCTATATAGTGTGTCTAATGTGGATTTCCATAAACTTTTATCTTTTAAAATACAGAGTACATCAACATTTCTTCATACGTGGGAAAGAATGCTTATTGTGAAAAATATTCAATTTATGAAATAGTCTTTGAAAACAGAGTAATTGAAGTTAATATACTTTTTGTGATTATTCGAGAAAACCTCATACTGAAAAAATAACTATTTATACGGCATTTGCCTTCATCCATTAATTTACTAATAATACTATTTAATATATAGCAACCTTTATTGTTAAAATACAATTTCATTAATTATAATACATCAAAAACTAATTTCGTAGCATTTTAAAATTCATACTTAAAATATATACACAAGTATATGCATATGTATATATATATATATATATATATATATATATATATATATATATATATATATATATATATATATATATATATATATATATATATATATATATATATATATATATATATATATATATATATATATATATATATATATATATATATATATATATATATATATATATATATATATATATATATATATATATATATATATGTATATACACACATATGCATAGATGTGTATGTGGGTATGTGGTGTGTTTTAATTTAATACATCTCTAAATAAATGTGGTTGATTTTTAAAAAAATATACAGAAGTTATGCCTATGTTTTCATTTTGAAAGTTATATTATTCTGTATAAAGGTATATAAAATCCCTGGATTCAAACAAAAACTTTTTACATCATATTTTAACGGGGAAAAAGTTTTTATAAATGCATAACTTCACACATATTTATAAAGTAGGTATTACGGGACACCATTTTAAAGAAAACAGTATTCATTGGAAAAACTTATTATGTACGATAGTAAACTAATAACTTTAAAGTTTATTTTTTCTCTGTTCAGAAAATAGAATATCATACATGTTGATTTTTAAAAAATATATTTATTAAGTTGTTAATATTGTGTTAATTTAAGATGCTTCAAATCTTTGTGATGTTTATCCTTTTGCAATAATTACTTAGTAATTAGAACTTAATTCCACATATGAGAAAACACTTTGTTTTAAAGTAATGCATTTAAATCAAAATTTAAAAACAAATTGTAGTAGATTGAATAGTAAACAAACATAATATTTTCTTTTATCATGAATATCATGTTTAATGGTTATATCTCATAAATTTCTTTCAAAGTTAATTTAATTTAAAATAGGGACATAGTTTTACCGAATTTTACAAATATCACGCTTTTTAACTATTACAAAGCGACATAATGAGAATTTATATAAAGCACTATCTGGTATAGTTAATCCAGGAGCAAGAATATAGATTAAACTCAGAGTTAAAATTTTTCCACTCCAGATTTTATCTGTCTCAAGATCAAACATGTCCGCCAGTTTCCGCGAGCGTATAGTTCACCCTCTTTTCCCCATTCTCAAAATCTTTTCTTCCTAAATGACGTGCAGGGGAGAAACGATGACGATTGCTAATGATAATGCAATCGTAATCGAATCAGTCAGCCAAAGGAATCATCTCATGCAGACGGAAACCGGAAAGATATAGGTACACATGTGTGGACAATAATTAGCGAAATTTTGAAAACGCATCTTAGGAAGTTGATTTAGAAATTCTTAGAGGCTAGGAAGTCGATGCATTAATGGCGTTTAATAATTTAAAGTAAGACTCGGGCCGAGGGAAGCACCGTTTAGGACCCGCGACAAAGAATGCTCAAGTCTGTATAATTTGGGAAGTGCTTAAGACGTGTATTTCCTCTCTGATAAGGAAAAGTTTGTTTAGTTAAATTGCACAAACGAGATTAGGGATATTAAAACAGTCGGTTTGTATGGGGACTAAAAGAGGATTTTTCCTTCTGCTGGTCCTCTCATTCAATTTTAACCAGACAATTTTAATTAGTGAAAATATTCATTAAGTTGGCAGTGCATTAGACGGCCTTTTCAGATCTGATGCAGGCTAGGGATGGACTCAGATTGAGAAGAAAATAATGTTATTTGACTTAGTAACGATAACTGTCCTTTGTTGTAATAATGCATTCAGTCATATCAGCAGACAACGAAAAAAATTGGTTTCAAATGTGTTTTAATGTCTGTTATTTTAGCTATATTTCACCTGGTATTGTATACAGAATTACAGTACGACTTACTTGCGACAATTGTGTATTAGAATAGCTTAAGCCTAATGATGTTCTTTTAATCTTACTGCCTCCTAGTGTTTTGGAAAACTTTCATTTTCATGGGACTAATCAAAGTCTAAAAAGATTTAAGGTGTGAATAGCCTAAACATGTTAAGTCGTAAATAAACTAAACAGCCGAACTTTTTACTGGTTCACACACACACACACACACACACACACACATATATATATATATATATATATACATACATACATAGTTACTAATACTTAATACTAGTAGTAAAACACTTTTATGTTTTATTGTGCTTATATTCAATATAATCTCTTGTATAGTGTGAAAAACTGATTTTATTGGTTGTAAATTGGCTAGAAAAAAAATTTTAAAAGTTTTCATGAAAATTAAGTTTTGAGAGAATTTTACAGGAGTTAAATTTTTGCAAAATTTAGACCTACGAAAGCATTTGGTGAAATGCAAGCATATTAATTTAATTAAATGTAAAGCATCGTATTAAGTATACTAATAGAAAGAAATAATATCTAACATTTTTAAGGAAGACCTACATACTTAAATTATCATTAATAGGTTTTATCAACAGATTTTATATCCAATGTTATCTCACAACAAATAATTGGAATTGTTTGTTTGTTGATAAGTGTTTAACATTTAACTAATCATCATGGTGTGTATAATACGCCATCTACAATCAATAGAATTTTACGTGATTTTGGAATGCTTCTTCATCATGCTTTTTTTCATCTAACCTATAACTGAAGTTTACATATACGTACCATCAGTCTAATTGTTTCAGTGACATTCACAATTTAATTGCTGCTGTATAACTTTTGTTCGTCATCGAAAGGTATATAGAAAAGGTATATATGAGTAAATAAATAGATGAATAAATGGATAAATTTTATACAAAAGGTCCGATAGGTCTGCAATTGAGTCAGGTTAAATAATTTTGCAAATATTTATCTATATTTAATATAAGGCATAAGTCCTCGCATTATGAGTAGAAATAATGTCATTATTTCTCCATAATGGGCTTTATCTAAACAGTTGTAAAAGACATGCAAGGCGAGCCACAGCAAAAATGCTTCTCGGATTTCAGTTGTAGAAACATTTTGTGGCAACACTCACATGTACTGTAAAGACATGTCACATGTAAAGAGCATTCAATTACAGTAATAATCTTTCACTAGTAAGGGGGATATTATAGATGAAATTTAATATAATCAGTGATTATATCACTTATATATAGAATACTATAATACTATAATATAGAATTTGCATCTAATTTTATAAAAAAATTGATTATTAAACATTTAGACAAAAATATTTATTTTTATTTAACTTATTTTGCTTACATTTCTAATGGTGTACAAAATACACGACGCGAGTTTATGTATTCAAAAATTAAGAATGAGTAATTAAAAGTTAATTGTAAAAATTGTGTGATTCTTGATTGTTTATAAAAGATGAAACAGATGGTCATTTATTTAGTGAATTAATAATTTATTAAAATTTTGAAATGAATATATTTCATCCAAATAAGCCTGAAAGATATATATTGTTTCAATTTAAAAAAAAATATGATTTATATATTTTCTAAAGAAAAAGTCACTTAATTTTATTGTTGATAGCCAGAAGTGTAAAATACTTGTTTGTTTAAGATAAAGCGCTCGTTCCCCAGCCTTTCCAAAACATATCCTTTTCTTACATAGCTTGTTGAGCAAAATGCAGCAATAAAAAGAAAGCAAAAACATCCGCTTTGAGTGCTAAAGACGCAGAGAAAGGAAACGCTGAAACAGCGAATTTTACCCGTTCATGCGTTTTGGAATGCATAAACACACTACAGCTGGAATCACTAAAATCTGAGCAGGGGACCTGCAACATCTTGCCATACATGCATGAGTATGTAAGCACGTATGTAAAATGTGTTGAATAAAACGGAGAAGGTAGGGGTTTGATGACATAAATTGTCGTTGTTCGACGGTTACAGGCAAAATTTTCCGGTCGAGTAACAACTAGTTGACGCTGACACTTTGGAAAAGGGGAAAATTCTAAAGTGATGTCAAATGGCGATGCAGGATTTTTTTATAGCACAAACGTTACGAGTTCAGACTCTGATGCCTTGTTTGCATTGCTTTCTTTTCCCCCCTTTCCTGATGTCAAACTTAAGGGGTACTTGTAAAAATGATACATTTTTTCCCTGGGTGTTTGAGGCACTATAGTACAAGGGGTTACAGTAGGAGAAAAAGTTCGAAAAATATAGGTTCCGAACTTGGAATTTTTTGAAAAAACTAAAACAAAAACTTAATGCACTTGACTATATTCTTTAACCTTTAACTAAACGCGCTTACTATTTAAACAGGAATAATCGTGAGTTGTATTTTTGCATTTCCTTTACCAAAATATTAAAGAAAAAAGTAATAGGATAATGCATTTTTGATATTAATTTTGATATTCAAACCTTTTATAAAAATGTATAAACATTCTTTGAATAATAGAAAAATGCACACTGTAAAATATTGCACAAATATTTTAGTCACTAAATATATTAAATTTTATAATTGATGCCCTTCTAACTTTTGCACTCCATACAGGTAATTACTGTAACTGCATTTTTGTTTTCCCATACAATTTATTACATACATGACACGTAACTGTAGTCATTGTAGTCAATGTACACGTAATTGTAGTCATACTCATTTTCTGCAACAAACTGTCCTTTCAATTGTTTTTGCTTGCTGCTCATCTATTAGCTGATCTCCTTGAAGATTTTAGCATCTGCTTAGTAAAAGCCAACTATCGAGATGACTTTATATCTGCGAAGTGTGATCTTATTATTTATATAGATCAGTTTTTACACAAATCCTTATTATGTCTCATTTGTAGACATATCTCCTCTCCTCCTACATCTCTATATCTTCGTGCTGTAGTTTATCAGATATGGCCTGAATCATAAGTGGATGCTCATTTATTGTAAGATGACTTCAGTCTTTAAAAAAAAATTCCACAAAAAATATAATTTTTTCAAAGGCATCTAAAAGTAATCATATAACCTTAAAATGTTCTGAAACCATATTTTCTGATAACGAAATAATACATTAGGATATCAAAGTACACTTTCATAAATACTCCACGTGTTGTATTTTATTCTTTCTTTTGATCCTGAGCGACAATTTTCCTGCAGTAACTTATGAATTACCTCTGCAACAACAAGACTGATGATACGCGATTCAGTTATTTGAATCTAGGAGATAATTGATAAGAAAGGTTAGTTAGATATAATATTAATGATCATTATTCTGATCACTTAAGTATAAAATTTGTAAATTTAGTTTTCAGTAACACAGTTTTTAGTAAATGTGTATTATTATTCTTATCTTAACTCAAATAATACTTTTTAAATTTTAGAAGGTTTTTGGAGGGAGAGATAGATTTGGGAGATGAATATTTGTGTTGAATGAGGCATAATGTTTGGGAAAAGTAGAGTTCGAAATAATGAAATGTAAGACTTAAAAGAGATTCTTGAAACTATAAACCTCATGATTAAATAACAGAACTAGAAAAATGATTTATAGTTTGCATGTTTTCTGATGGGAAGGAGGTCGGTAACCTACTGTATTTTTAACTATACGAAGACGTATATCTTACGTACGTCTGAGTGTACGTTTGTAGTTGTAATGGCTAGTTATGCAGCCGTTACAGGTACAAACATTCTTATCCATTGTCAAATGTGAAGTGAGAAAAAGCAATATCCAAATGCAAATCTCTATCTCATAGATTAGTGCATGATAAAGTCCCGGTCTAATTTACCCACTTGTTGCATTTATTGAGCGTATTGAACAAATGAATCCATAGATTTTCAAGAGTTTTATGAATAATTAATACATTACTGGCAACTATTTAGGAATCTGTCTCACCACATAAGAATTTTACACATAATATATGATAATGCAATATCATTTTCCTCTGACTGGTGAGTTGAGAACAAAACATTCAGCTAAGCGAGAAAGAGATAAGATTTTATTTCTCAAAGTGGCAAGATCATACAAGAGAGAGTGTTATAGAAGTTCTGAATATTACTATCCGGTCCTTACGTGGCTAAATTTAAAGAAAATGTGCCCATTGGTATAAAGAGGTAACAGACAGGGTTGCCGTTAAGCAATACGCAGTCATATCAAATATAACATAAACCTCCATATCAGAAAAATTTTCAACAATAGAGTGTTTGCTCCAGCGAAAAAGCATCTGCATCTCCACTGATTGTAGAAACCTCAAGAAAGGTTACAAATCAGTCATTCTTTCACATGTGAAATATCGCTCCCAAATTCATAGATTTAGATACAGTCTTGTAGAAGTACCTATAGGTAGATTGAAATAAACGGAACATTCTTGGAGAACCGATTAAAGTTATCAACTTTATTAAGGTGGATACAATCCACATTGTATAAACTAATGATGGTATTTATTTTCACAACTCGTTAATTTTCCATACTGAATTTAAGTCGTTGTTCACTAATAAAAACTTATCTCGATTATTCTAGTTTCAAATGCAACCTTTCGCCTTGTTTCCGTATCATATCTATATCTATATATATATATATATATATATATATATATATATATATATATATATATATATATATATATATATATATATATATATATATATATATATATATATATATATATATATATATATATATATATATATATATATATATATACATATATATATATATATATACATATATACATATATATATATACATATATATATACATATATATATATATATATACATATATATATATATATATATATATATATATATATATATATATATATATATATATATATATATATATATATATATATATATATAGTTATATGATCTACATCTATAGCATATTTATAACTATATATGTAGATAAAAATATTGCTCAGATATAAATTGAATTCATTAAAAATCAGAAATCGTAAATATTCGATCTACATAAATATGTTCTTAATATTTTTGTAGATTGATGATTGATGATTTCTGATTTTCAATAAGTTCAGTGCATATCTGAACTATGTTTATCCCTAGGCTGATAAATATACTTCCAAAAGATTGTAGTATTTTTTTTCTGTTGTCGACAAAATTGAATTCATGAAAGAATCTTTAATTAAAAAGCATTGAATCAGGACATCATGAAGTGCTCAAAATATCTCACTATTTCTTGCTACAAACAGAACGTTTGCTGTTCAGATAATTTTGAACACTTGGGTATTTTTAAACCATGCTTGAAAAGATTGAAATAGTTAAAACGTTAAAAAGCTTTATTGATTGAAGTAAAATATTGTTTGGTTTAGTTTGAGAAGCTTCGGTTTACTGTTTTGTTTCACTAGTGCTAATGAGGCCTGGATCTACTGCTTAAAACCTATTCTAAATGGCTGCGAACATCCATGCTATTAACGGGATTTGAATCCTTCATCTTTAGTATTAAAGAGCAGCTCCTACCTATTTGGTCATCTTTCAGCAGTAAAATATTTTATTTAATAGTATTGTTAATAAAATCTTTATCCACGAAAACTATTTAAATATATTTATTACCCTTGTTACAAAATATTTTCAATGAAAAATTTTACTAAATGGTTGAGTCTATTTTTAAGGGTTACCTGTAAAAACCTTTCCCCTATAAAATTTAATTATTTTTAAAAGTCCTTTTACTCCAAAGCCGCTCTACGGCTAAATGGTAGGAAGCTGCTCTTTAGAACCAGAATTCATAAAGGGAATTTCCACCTTTTGCATGGATGTTCGTAGCTGTTCGGTTCTTTAAGCAATAGATATCTATTTTACTACCCCATGTGTAGCAACAAAAGCTACCATATCACTCCAGATCAAACGAAACTTTTTATTGCCGCACTTTAAAGTGATACAGGTGAAATGCATGTTTCATAGCGCTCAGAACTATACTCATATTACCATTAATTAAGCATTTAAAGTAAATTACATAAGTTAATTTCCTTGTAATGACCATTTATCTGACAAAATATTGAAGCTAAAATTCCCTAAGTAAGGTTTTATTATTGAAATTTATTTCCATTTTAACAATACATAGAAATAATTCGAAAGCACTACAAACTACCTTTTTCAAGTACCATATTTTTTATGATTAGGAATAAAAGATCCACACATGCTTATAATGCAATGATTCTAATTATTTTACAAAGATATTTTGAGTGGAAGGAAATCAGTCCGTAATCAATGCTTTTGAGTTATAACAAAAATGTATGTTGCGCCAACTCTCTCTCTATATATATATCACCAGAACTAATCATGAAATAGTTTTAATGAAAAATCTACTTATTAGTGTAGAGAAAAATTCTATGAGAGGAAGAAAAATCTACGTTGACAACAGCATACGTTTAAAACTGCAAATCAAAGCCTTCTTTGCTTTTACATCTCGTGATTAAGTTAATATAAAAATCCAAATTGATACTTCAGTAGAAATAAGGCAAATATTAGTTTCCAGAATTCTGGTAATAAGTGAAAAAGAAAATGAAATACCAAGAAATTGGTGATTTATGATTATTTTGATATTAGACTTTGTGAATCTGTAAATCTAGACTTACACGCGAAACATTTTTGAGAAATGATTATACGAAACATTTTCATGACATTCATAATATCTCAAAAGATTATTACAAACATTTATAGCCCACTCATGGGTTATAAATTTAAAAGGTAGTTATATCACAGAACATGATTTTAGTTAACATTTCAATATATCGAATTGGTGGGGGAAATCAAACACTTAATTTCCATGTCTGTTTGGAGTACCAAGGTTATTTTATTTCTACTATAATAGGACGGCTTTAAGCATATATTCAGTATGTGAGATTTGAATCTGAGGATTTACTTTCAAGAAGTACATTTTCGTAATTATCCGTTGCTGGCGTTTGTTACTAAAATTTTCTCAATCAGATTCAACTTGTTGATACCGAAATCTGCAGTTCGAAATCAGTTTTATTAAGCTACTCCTCATTCAATGAGCTTCTTATTAAAAAAATTATTATACCGAGTACTCAGAATCAGCTAAATTTTAAAACTCATAATGGGTCCTTTCAATTTTCCAGGTAACTAAATAATAATATGTACATGTACAAAATTTTAATGAATAAATTTCAAGTTTGTTATATAGTTTATACAATTTTACATCCTCCAACATTTCATGCTTAAACTCTTTGTTTATAGATTATTTTGCTTAACAATCTAGTCTTTGGAACCGTAATTGGTCGTAACATTATGTTAACCTGTGGGCAAGAGTTTGCTCAATATTTAAGACCTGTATCAGCTCTTATAAAATCATAAAATACTCGATCTCATATGATTATTTATGCTGAAAATTTTGAGAAAAATATTTACATGTTTTATTACGGTTCTCTGAAAAACATAATTTAGATTATGTTTTTGAGAGGACAGTTATTAAGGAGGATTATATGTAAATATTTTTTTGATTATGAGGAAATATTTAAGATCTATATCAATTCTTATAAAATCACAAAATACTCATTCTCAATTGATTATTTATGATGAAAATTTTGAGAAAAACATTTGCATGTGATATTAAAGTCGTCCCAAAAACATAATTTAGATTATGTTTTTGAAAGGAAAATTATTAAGGATAATTATATGTAAATATATTTTTTGATTATGAGGAAATATTTAAGATCTATATCAATTCTTATAAAATCACAAAATACTCATTCTCAATTGATTATTTATGCTGAAAATTTTGAGAAAAATATTTGCATGTGATATTAAAGTCGTCCCAAAAACATAATTTAGATTATGTTTTTGAAAGGAAAATTATTAAGGATAATTATATGTAAATATTTTTTTTTTGATTATGAGGAAATATTTAAGATCTATATCAATTCTTACAAAATCACAAAATATTCAATCTCAATTGATTATTAACACTGAAAAGTTTGAGAAACAATATTTACATGTTATGTTATGTTCCTCTCAAAAACACAATTTAGATTATTTGTATAAACTTACAACCTAAACTACAAAAAGATTAGAAATCTGCAATCTATAGAATAAATATTTTAAAAAAGAAATTTTTGGTATATGAAGTTGAAAATCAGATAGAATATTAGAAATATGTTGAAGTAGAATTAATTTATAGCTAATTAGTGATGAAAAATAACCTAGAGGTAACCTAGATGTAAATGATATCAATCCATTATACACAAATCAAGCCATGTGCATGAAGAATATTTATTTAGTCATCAGAAATTTACAAATATTAAGGATAGTGATCTAAAAGCGTTTTATTTTCTTCTATTGCAATTGTATTATATTTTTGCAGACAATAAAGAATAATAATTTTATAAGTTCATAACAGATGAAATAAAAATTAAATATTTCGTAAATTATTGCATATTATTAGTGAAAATTTAAAAATTTGTAGGTGAAAAAAACAAACATACTTTCAGCACGTACCGATTCCGTTTATAAGGAATGATACCACTTAAATACAATACAATGGGAGAAGCTTAAATGACTGGTGTTGGACTACTGATATTTCACGTAAGCGTTGTGTAATTTGATGAAAGAAATTATATCATGATAGTTTTCAGTTTTCAATTTATATCTAACAGTGTTAATTGTACTCATAAAACAAGTTACAATTAACTCTACAATTAACACAAAAATTATGAGTACAAGCATAATATTTTTTAAATATTGAGTTTTATACCTATTACCACTTAAAATTAATGTGTACAGTTAAGTCTACAGTTAAGTTTAAGTTAAGTCTACAGTTGGAAGAGAAAATGTTATAATATGCACTAAAAACACACAATTTAGAATTTGAATCAGTGATAAATACAATTCTTATCTTTAGGCTTATTACTAACTGTAAATGAGTATGCACAAATTGACGGAAGAACATATGTATTAATATACACTAAAACACAAATTTTAGATTTTTAATCAATAATAAAAATAATCTTCATTTGTGAGATTTCGATTCCTTTTATTATTAGTCCAGTTTCTATTATATTATTGCATAGAAATATATTTGGATAATTGAAGTGATCTTTTAAATGACGGTATGTGAAGAATATATACCGTAAAGTAAGACAAATATTTTATTACTTTTTTAAAATATATTGACACTAATACTTCTTAATTCATTTCATATCTAACAATAGTAATTGTATTCATGAAACAAGCTCAACAAAAACTTCAATTTAAATATTGAGTATTTAATCCTATTGCCTCTGAAAATTCATATGTAGAAGTCTACCGTTGGAAGAGAAAATGTTATAATATGCACTAAAAACGAGCATTTTAGATTTGAATCAGTGATTAATACAATTATTATCTTTAGGCTCGTTATTAACTGTAAATGAGCATGCGCAATTTGATGGAATAAAATATGTTGCAATATACACTAAAACACAAATTTTAAATTTTGAATCAGTAATAAAAATAATCTTCATTTGTGAGATTTCGATTCCTTTTATTATTAGTCCAGTTTCTTTTATATTATTGCATAGAAATATATTGGGATTATTGAAGTGATCTTTTAAATTACGGTATGTGAAGAATATATACCGTAAAGTAAGACAAATATTTTACTACTTTTTTAAAATATATTGACACTAATACTTCTTAATTCATTTCATATCTAACAATAGTAATTGTACTCATGAAACAACATCAACAAAAAATTCAATTTTTTAAATATTGAGTATTTAAGCCTATTGCCTCTTAAAATTCATATGTAAAAGTCTACAGTTCGAAGAGAATATGTTACAATATGCACTAAAAACACGCAATTTTAGATTTTGTATTAGTGATAAATACAATCCTTATCTTTAGGATAGTTTCCAACTTTAAATGCGCATGTGCAAATTGACGGAAGAACGTATGTTGTAATATACAATAAAAACACAAATTTTAGATTTTTAATCAATAATAAAAATAATCTTCATTTGTGAGATTTCGATTCCTTTTATTAGTAGTCCAGTTTCTATTATATTATTGCATAGAAATATATTGGGATAATTGAAGTGATCTTTTAAATGACGGTATGTGAAGAATATATACCATAAAGTAAGACAAATATTTTATTACTTTTAAAAAAATATTGACACTAATACTTCTTCCTTCATTTCATATCTAACAATAGTAATTGTACTCATGAAACAAGCTCAACAAAAAATTCAATTTTTTAAATATTGAGTATTTAAGCCTATTGCCTCTTAAAATTCATATGTAGAAGTCTACAGTTGGAAGAGAAAATATTACAATATGCAATAAAAACAAGCATTTTAGATTTTTTGAATCAGTGATAAATACAATCCTTATCTTTAGGATCGTTACCAACTTTAAATGCGCATGTGCAAATTGACGGAAGAACATATGTTGTAATATACACTAAAAACACAAATTTTAGATTTTGAATCAATAATAAAAATAATCTTCATTTGTGAGATTTCGATTCCTTTTATTATTCGTCCAGTTCCTATTATATTATTGTATTGAAATATATTGTGATATTGAAGGATATTTTAAAAGGGTGGTATGTGAAGAATATATATCATAAAGTAAAATTGATACTTTTATTAAATTTTTTTAAAAATATTGACACTAATATTTCTTCCTTCAGTTTTTATTATTGTATTATTGTGTAGTTATTTTAAAATATTTATAACAGATACCTAAGTTTCAACTACAAAAGATGTGATATGTAAGAAATAAATTGTAAGGTTAGAGATATATTTAGTATCTTTAATATTATTACCACAAATATTTAATAAAATTTCCTGTTTTATTATATACTTTAAAACTACAATTTTTAGCTATAAATCAATAACAAAACAATCGTGATTTATAAGATTCTTATCATTTTTAACTTTTTCCGTTTTGTGATTGTAGTATTTCATTTTTAAGCATAATTTTATATAATGTAATTAAAGTTTTACGATAAATACGCAATATTGTGGTAGCAAACCATAAGGTAGGATAGATAATTTTACATCTTTCACAATATTGCAACTGAACTTTTTTTATAAAACTTCTTGTTCTCAAAATCTCAAATTTTAGACATTGGATGAGTGATAAAAATATTGTGGTTTCTAGTATTTTATTTATTTTTAAGTTTATCTTCTCCTAAACTGTCTGTTCTATTCTAAAATAAATTGGTATAAATCTGCTTCATATCATAGCAAAAAATGCTGTCGCCTTTAAAACCGATCGAAATCCATCTCTTCCCCCTTTTCTAGCGTTTAATACCATAGATCAAGTTCTATTTTAACCGGTAAGAGCAGGCGATTAAATATATTAGTTTATGTTTTTAATAATAAATAGGCAAAAATAACATTTTTTCTAGCAATATGACGTCATTCCTTTAAATATCTTATTTAATCATTTCTTACTTAAATTTATTTAAATATCGTCTGCACTATTTTCATACCTTACTGACCTTAGATATTACGTAAATAATTTTCTTTTATATTTGGATTAAATTATAAATTAGGTGCATATGTGATAATT
>CM063508.1:71704643-71719643 GCA_032207245.1 Pardosa pseudoannulata | reverse complement strand
GAAGTAGGTGGTATGATAAACGTTTTACTTTATATTAAACTTGTATATTCATTACAAATTACATAAGGCATAAATTACATTTCATGTGTATTCAGCTAAAAATAGTCTATCATGGAATATTTCCTTATACAAACATCCTTTAACCCTCTATTAATATCTATGCATACAATAGTCCCATCAAAATCACTTTATAAAAGGATTCTGAATTAAAACATAACTATATACCATTTAAGTTAATTTGTACTCAACTTACTAGATAAAACAGCAAAATGGGAAATAAATATATTGTTATTTTAATTTCAAAATAAGTTTTCAAAATGAATGAATTCGGTGTAACTAGAGTTAAATTTTTAGTGAAACCATTATCTAATAAGATCTAAATTTCTGTGAATGAGAGTCACATTTAAAAATTTATCATTTTTTAAGGAATAGAAATAAGTAAAAAATTATTATATTGCACTATTTGTGCACTTTCTAAAGTATTTTTACGCTTCTAGATACTTATTTCACACATACTCTTACATCACTAATTATTTTTGCTGAATATATTTAGTTTATTCAAAATAATAACTTCTTTTATAAAATAAAAAGTGAGAGTTTTTTTTAAATAAATATTTTCTCACCGTATGCAGACTTATAATAACACAAAGAGAGTGTCATTAATAATTTTTACATTTTTGTACACAAAAAATATTTGGCATAATTCTCCACCTATTTAAATTTTAAAAATGTGCCAGAAATCTTACCAGAAGATTGAAATTTCAAAAAGGTAAAATGATGACTCAACTAAAATTCCATTAAGAAACCATTATTAGTTGTAATCTATCACTTATAATAATACTGTTACAATATGCAAATATAATATTATAACATATCCTTGCATTTTGCAAAATATTTTTACACTTCTAGATATTTATTTTACACATATTATACACTTATACCACTAATTAGTTTTGCTGAATATATTTAGTTTCTGAAAAATAATAACTTTTTTATAAAGTAAAAAGTGAGAGCATTAAAAAAAAATAAATCTTTTCTCACTTTAAGCAGACTTATAACAACATAAAGAGAATTTCATTAATAATTTTTACTTTTTTTCCCGCATAAAATATTTGGCATAATCCTCCACCTACTTAAATTTTAAAAGTGTGCCAGAAATCTCACCAGGAGATTGAAATTTCAAAAAAGTAATAATGATGACTAAACTAAAATTCCATTAAAAAACCATTATTAATTTTTATATATTACTTATAATAATACTATTACAATATGATAATATACTATTATAATATAGTATTATTAATTATATATATGTTATTATTAATTATAATTAGTTAAACTTATTATTATTAATTCCAAAAGAATCTGAAATCTCTTGTCATCAACAGCCTAAAAGTAGCCAGAAATTCATTGAAGATCTATATAATATTTACTGTAAAATTTGTAAATCAGTATGTGCAATATTACTATTACAATATGATAATATATTATCATAATATGGTATTATTAATTATATATGCTATTATTAATTATAATTAATGAAAACTATTATTATTAATTCCAAACGAATCTAAAATGTCTTGTCAACAACAACCTAAAAGTAACCACAGTTTCATTGATTATTTATATAATATTTATTGTAAAAATTCTAAATCAGTATGTGCAATATTACTATTACAATATGATAATATATTATCATAATATAGTATTTTTAATTATTAATATGTTATTATTAATTTTAATTATTGAAAATAATTCTTTTTAATTCTAAAATAATCTGAAATCCCTTGTCAACAACAGACTAAAAGTAGCCAGAGTTTCATTGAAGATCTATATAATATTTACTATAAAATTTCTTAATCAGTATGTGCAATATTACTATTATAATACGATAATATATTATCATAATATGGTATTATTAATTATATATGCTATTATTAATTATAATTAATGAAAACTATTATTATTAATTCTAAAATAATCTGAAATCCCTTGTCAACAACAGACTAAAAGTAGCCAGAGTTTCATTGAAGATCTATATAATATTTACTATAAAATTTCTTAATCAGTATGTGCAATATTACTATTATAATACGATAATATACTATTATAATATAGTATTATTAATTATAAATATGCTAATATTAATTATAATTAATGAAAATTATTATTATTAATTCCAAAATAATTTAAAACCATTTGTCGACAACAGCCACAAAGTAGGCAGAGTTTCATTGAAGATCTATATTATATTTACTGTAAAAATTTGTAAATCAGTATGTAAATTCCAATATGATAATATATTATCATAATATAGTATTTTTTTTATTAATATGCTAATATTAATTATAATTAATGAAAATTATTATTATTAATTCCAAAATAATTTAAAACCATTTGTCGACAACAGCCACAAAGTAGGCCGAGTTTCATTGAAGATCTATATTATATTTACTGTAAAATTTTTTTATCAGTATGTGCAATATTACTATTACATTGTGATAGTATACTAGTATAATATAGTATTATTAATTATAAATATGCTAATATTAATTATAATTAATGAAAATTATTATTATTAATTCCAAAATAATCTGAAATCCCTTACCAACAACAGCCCCAAAGTAGGCAGAGTTTCATTGAAGATCTATACTTTATTTACTATAATATTTCTACATCAGTATACGCAATATTTATATTTAATTTAGAATGCGAGGATGTTAACAAAAATATCATTTTTATAAGATTAATTTGAAGTTAAATCATTTCATGATTTCATTATAGTTTCCCTAAAATATATGATATTACATGCAAAAGTTTATAGTTTTACATATTGTAATTCAAATATGATAATAGGGTTTGTTTTAAATGATTCAAATGTGTCCAATTTTTAAAGGTTTAAAGGAGTTGTGTCTGATTAAAAACATTGTTTCATCAGAGATTTATAGAACTTATTCATCTTTAATGATTTATGTGAATTATCTTTCAACAACACCAGTACATTACTTTAAGGTTTAGATCGAATGCGTATACAGATATGTTTCCTAGGAGGTAGGTTTGTAAATTACTATGTGTTGTTCTGTCAGCATGTACCTAATAATAACATTTGCTAAAAAAGAAATGATTCAAATGTGTCCAATTTTTAAAGGTTTAAAGGAGTTGTGTCTGATTAAAAACATTGTTTCATCAGAGATTTATAGAACTTATTCATCTTTAATGATTTATGTGAATTATCTTTCAACAACACCAGTACATTACTTTAAGGTTTAGATCGAATGCGTATACAGATATGTTTGCTAGATGGTAGGTTTGCAAATTACTATGTGTTGTTCTGTCAGCATGCACCTAATCATGACAGTTGCCAAAAAAGAAAAAAAAAGTCATGTTCATCTCTGCTTTTATCTTAACCCCCTGATTCTTGATTGGGCTGTTGATCACGGCCATCATCCATGACTCAGCTTCGCCAACAATCACGGAATATCTCTTGAACATGCGTTTCACTTAGGACCGTCGTCGCAACTTAATTAGTACCCCCACTGAAATGACGTCGACTGGGAAAAGGAGGGGGAGGACTGTTTGACAATGGCCCGAACATCATTGCCAGACTTTGCACGGTCGAATATCCGGCTTTTCAGTCGCGGGATGATGTCAACCGATGATGACCTGCAGGGAACGGAAGGAGAATTTTGTTGACGAAAATTTGAAGGGAAATTGTGCCAAGGTGGGAGGGTGGGGGGAAAGGCGTGAGAAATTGAATCATAATTAATTAATATGTATTTTTTTGTTGGCGTTTGTGTGGTGGAAATGTAACAATTGCAATGGTCCTTGATGACTCAGAAGCTTGTATGCGAGTGGGGTTTTTTAGTTGTTTTAACGTATAGACTGAAAGTAATATTTCTGATTATAATACTTTATTAAAATTGTAGTACCAGACTATCGATTTCATCATTTTAACTTTTCTATGTATTTTCTAAAATTTGTATTTAATAGTCTTTGGGCCTGCTGAAAGTCTTTACTAATTATCATAACTTTTTGAGTAATCAATAAAACTTTCAAAAATATTTTAAAAACATTTAAGACTTGCTTCAACTATTATAAAATTAAGGATTTAATCTTTTTACAATCTAAATGTACATAATTCTAAATGTAACAATTTTGTAATAATTTAAAACATATTCTTAGCATGGTTTAAGAATATCTATACAATAAATAAGTTTATTATTTTCCTATGTGTTGCGCTACCTGTGGAATAAAGTGATATTTAAATGATTAAAAGCCTTGGTTATTTTTAATGATTAATTATTTATAATTTCCTGAAGTTCTTTAATAACACTCTAGCTATTAAAAATTATTAGCTTCATCATTTGATGTCTCACACTTTATAAAATAACATAGTAAGCATTAAAGTAAAAAATGAAATATAGTCAAATAAGTATTTGAAAATATGTATATTCAGCATGTGTTAAAATTTTATATCAAATTAAAGAAATATTTTTATTCTGTAATCCAATACGTTAGAAGTGTAAGAGATTTTAAAACTTTTAAAACATCAAAAATTTAAAATTTATTAAAAATTAAAAATTAAAAATTAAAAAATAGCTTTTATTATATTGTAAAAAATATATATATATATATATATATATATATATATATATAATATATATATATATATATTATATATATATATATATAATATATATATATATATAATATATATATATATATATATATATATTTATATATATATATATATATATATATATATATGTATATATATATATGTATATATATATATATATATAAAATATATATATATATATATATATATATATATATATATATATATATATATATATATATATATATATATATATATATATAATGAACATCTTATGTAGTTAAGGTTCACAAAATTAAAAGATAAATAACTTCTATTTAATATAGAAAATTAGTATTTAATGTACCAATTTCTAAACTTATTTTGTTTTTAAAAAGATTTATATATTTTTTCACTTGGTGTATTTATTTTTTGTCGTTTTGTAAAACTGTATAGCTTCGTATAAGAAGAATAAATTATGTTTGTAAAACTTAGACCAATTAATAATCTAGAAAACTATGGATGGAGAATATTTTATTTTATATTGGATCAAATGGGTTATTTTAATGAAGATCTTTCAGTTTGAAAGTTACTATGGTCCTTAATATCTGAAAATATTCATTAAACTTATGTAGTACCTGATATTATTCAAGGATATAGTTCATTAAATAATACATTGTTTTTCACAACTGTTTATCATTACTTTTTAAACCGAAATGCGTGAAATCTAGAATTCTTACATTTTTATGAATTAAATACATGCATACATAATGGACAACTAATTACAGTTGGAGGTAAAACTCCTGCAAAGAAATACATCATTATTTTTATTTAATAACCATATTAGGTTGAAGACTTTTCTTGAAATTATTTAAGTAGCCTAAATTTTGCATGGATTTATTTTGTAAAATGAGTGAGATTTGCGAACAGCTGAAATATTCATACTGGAATTTAATATGATTCACAAAAAAAAAAATTGCTTAATAAAACTGTATTATTTTGTATTCTTATTAATAACACAGTCTAAAATCTAGAAATAGCTCTTGCACTCTTAGAAATATATTTATTCTGATAACTAACAGTATTTCTCACTTTCACATGCAACCAAAAGCACTGAAAAAGTATGTTTCTTTTTCTATTTATTTAAATTTTAAGTTAGATTTAACTGGCAACAGTTTTATGTAATTATTTGTTAGTCGTTGTAAATTTTGCATGACTTTATATTCTCAAATGCGCCACTTTCGTTTAAAAATCAAGAATTTTTTATTTGGAAAAAATTGCCGATAATATTTAGTATTATAATTCTTCAAAAAATACATTAATATATAGAACTGTGATACTTAATATGCTGTGTAAATTCTAAAAGAATCCGTGTAGTAAATTGATTTAAATCCTCATAGTTATCATAACAACGAATTTCCGTACAGATAAAGCCGACTTTGCAAAAAATTGATGATAATATTTAGCACTATTAAGGATTTACTCTTGTAAATTGAATAAATCCTCATATTTATTACAACAAGAAATAGATGTTTCCGTATAGATAAAGCCAAATATTTTACAGAAACACTTGTATCCATTTCCTTGCCTTTTACGAATTTATCTACATATCTTTGAATACATTAAAAGATTATCATTATCTGAAAGAATATCTGTAATATTCTAATATAATTCTAAATTTCTGAATTTTCTATAGACTTGAATGTTTTGTATACACACACACACACACACACACACACATATATATATATATATATATATATATATACATATATATATATATATATATATATATATATATATTATTGTTTTTATTTAATAAATTTAAAAAGATTTTTACCGCAATCTTTAATGAAAATTCTGTAATCAGTACATAAATTTTACATAATTTTATATTTTGAAAGGTGTGATTTTTATTTAATAACTGAAAAATACTAATGTACTGAAAATATTTTTTACTTAATGCATTCAGTAAACAGAAATAATAACTGACAATATTTAATACTATATTTCATCAAAGAAATAGGTTATTAGGAAAAACTTCGCTATTTTATTTTGTGTAATGTCCAAAAATGATTTATATAGTATTATGAACTAAATCCGCATGTTTTTTCACAACAATGAATAGTTATTTCTAAATTTCAGATTATCCCTAAAAGCTTTGCAAACTATATATATATATATATATATATATATATATATATATATACGATATTTCTTTTATTTACTATTGTTAACCAGATTTCGCAGAAAAGTTTTAAAGAAATAAGGGAAAAAAGAGAACAAATTTTTATGACTTTTATTTTCTGAAATGTGATTTTTGTTTAATAACTGAAAAAAATCCTTAAACTAAAATAAAAGCTAATATTGTTCAATACTATGATTCATCGAAAATACGAGTCTTCGAATTTAATATAGAACTGAAAGTTCTGCAAAGCGATATATACATTATCCCCTTTATTTTTATACCTTTAGAAATATTTGGAGGAAAATATCCAAAGAAATATATGTATGCACTACAGAAACTTTAAATGGCCTTTTATTTTCTGAAAGGTGTGACTTTGCTTATTAACTGAAAATATTCATTAAACTAAAATAATAGCTGACAATATTCAATTTTATAATTCGCGAAGAGATATGTTAGTACATAAAACTACTTTATTTTATATTCTTTGTAAATTCTAAATTAATTTATTTAGTTTCTTGGATTAAGTCCTCATATTTTTCCGAATAATCATTTCCAAATTTCAGATAAAACCGAATGCTTCTCAAAATATATATATACAATATTTCTTTTATTTGCTATTTTTAACCAGATTCATCAGAAGATTTTTAAAAAAATATGTGATAGAAGAGTACACATTTTTTTCACTTTTATTTTCTGAAATGTGTGACTTTTGTTTAATAAGTCAAAAAAATCCTTAAACTAAAATAAAAGCTTCTATTATTCAATATTATGATTCTAAGTTCTGCAAACATATATCTAAATTATTGCCTTTATGTAACACCTTTAGTAAAATTTGGAGGAAAATTCTCCCAAGAAATATGTGTATGCCTTACAAAAACTTTAAATGACTTTATTTTCTGAGAGTTGTGATTTTGCTTTGTAACTGAAAATATTTATTAAACTTAAGTAATTGCTGATAATATTCAATATTATAATTCGCCGAAGAAATTTGTTACTACATAAAGCTACTTTATTTTATATTTTGTGTAAATTCTAAATTAACTTATTTAGTTTCATGGAATAAGTCCCCATATTTTTCACAAGAATGAATAATCATTTCCTAATTTCAGATAGGACCAAAAGCTTTTCAAAATACATATATACAGTATTTCTTTTATTTACTATTGTTAACCAGATTTCGCAGAAAAGTTTTAAAGAAATATGTGATAGAAGAGTACACATTTTTTTCACTTTTATTTTCTGAAATGTGTGACTTTTGTTTAATAAGTCAAAAAAATCCTTAAACTAAAATAAAAGCTTCTAAGATTTAGTGCTATGATTGGCCAAATATACGAGTTTCCGAAATTAATAAAGAACTGTAAGTTCTGCATATATCTAAATTATTGCCTTTATGTAACACCTTTAGTAAAATTTGGAGGAAAATTCTCCCAAGAAATATGTGTATGCCTTACAAAAACTTTAAATGACTTTATTTTCTGAGAGTTGTGATTTTGCTTTGTAACTGAAAATATTTATTAAACTTAAGTAATTGCTGATAATATTCAATATTATAATTCGCCGAAGAAATTTGTTACTACATAAAGCTACTTTATTTTATATTTTGTGTAAATTCTAAATTAACTTATTTAGTTTCATGGAATAAATCCACACATTTTTCACAAGAACGAATAATCATTTCCACATTTCAAATAAAACCGAAAGCTTCTCAAAATATATGTGCAATATTTCTTTTATTTGCTATTTTTAACCAGATTCGCAGAAGATTTTTAAAGAATTGTGTGATAGAAGAGTACACATTTTTATCACTTTTATTTTCTGAATTTATGACTTCTGTTTAATAATTCAAAAAATCCTTAAACTAAAATAACAGTTACTATTATTCAATACTATGATTTTTAGTTCTGCACACATATATCTAAATTATTGCCTTTATGTAACACCTTCGGAAAGATTTAGAGAAAATTCTTCGGTGAAATATGTGTAATCCGTGCATAAACTTTAGATGACTTTATTTTCTGAAAGGTGTGATTTTGTTTATTAACCGAAAGTATTCATTGAAGTAAAATAATAGCTGATAATATTCAATATCATAAATCACAGAAGAAATATGTTAATACATAAAACTGCGTTATTTTATATTCTTTGTAAATTCTAAATGAACTTATTTAATTTGATGGGTTCACATATTTTTCACAAGAACAAATAATCATTTCCAAATTTCAAATAGAACCAAACTTACTGCAAAATGTATATACATTATTTCTTTTATATATTGTTTTTAACCCAGATTTGAATTAAAACCTTTGAGGAAGTATGTGTAAGCAATTCACAAATTTTCATGAATTTAATTTCTAAAATGTGTGATTTCTGTTTAATAAACTGGAAAAAATCATTACACTGAAATAATTACTGAAAACATTTAATATTATATTACGTCGGAAACAGGAATTTCCTAATTTCGTACAGAACCTAAAGTTCTTCAAGCAGATAGTACGTTATTGCCTTTTTTTGCAATACTTTTAGAAAGATTTAGGAAAATCTTTAGAGAAATATAAGGTAGTAATTTATAAATTTTACTTAGACTTATTTTTACTGAAGGTAGGAATTTTTGTTTATTGACTTAAAATATTCATTTGCCAGAAAGGATACATTGAGCAGAAATAAAATTTGACACTATTGAATGTTATAATTCACCTAAGAAATATCTTAGTATATAAAACTGTGTTATTTTACATTCTGAATAATTTAAAAAAGAAGTCACTTAGTTTCACGAATTAAATCAATATATTTCTCCCAACAATGAATAGTCATTTCTGAATTGCAGATTAACTGAAAACTATGCAAAACATAAGTGCATTATTCCTTTTCTGTAATATTTTTAGCCAGATTTTGCTGAAAACTTCTGAAAAATATTATAAGCAGTATATAAACTTTAAGGACTTTATTTTTTGAAGCGTGTAACTTTTGTTTATATACTGAAAAAACCCCATAAAACTAAAAGTATAACTGATAATATTCAATACTATAATTCATCAAGAATACAAACTTTCGAATTTTGTATAAAACCGAAACTTCTTCAGCTAAATATGTAAATTATTGCTTTTGTTTAATACCTATAGAAAGATTTTAAGGAAACATATTCTAAGTTAATTCTACATGCATGATTTTATTTTCTGAGATGTGTGATTTGGGTGTGTTAATTCAAAATATTCATTAAACTGAAATAATAACTGACAATATTTAGTGTTATAAATCGCTAAAGATATAATTTACTATATAAAACTGCGTTATTTTATATTCTATGTAAATTCTAAAAGAACTCATCTAGTTTCATGAATTAAATCCCCATATTTTTCACAACAATGAATAGTCATTTCCGAATTTCAGATAGAACCGAAAGTTCTGCAAAAAAAAAGTATGTACATTATTCCTTTTATTTAATATTTTTAGCCAGATTTGGCTGAAAACTTCTGAAGAAATATGTGTAAGCACTGTGAGATCATTATTTTAGTTTGCAGCAATGCATTATCCTCCGAAGCTTCCGGGAGAGAAAATCTCCAGTTAAATTTTTCCCCCAAGAAAAAAGCGAGCTGACCCAGAAAAATTGTCCAGCGTCTTCTTATAAACCCAAACTGCGCCTATATTTTTATCATAAAGTTTCAGGATTGATTGTTCCGCCAGAAATTTTCAATTCTTCTGCATAAACTTTCACATTCAACACCTCCAGCGTCGGATCGGTGGAACTGTGCACTTCTTTTCACTTCCTCCTTACTTTTTCTCCTCCCTTCCTCCCTTCCACGCCTCCTTAAACTGCTGTGAAAGGCCAGCAAACATACATCACGGCGATGAAGTAAAGAGTGTTCTGACAGAGCAACAATACTGAGGCCCTACAGGCGCCTTCATGCACGGCTTGGAATATGGTCTTCTTGTGAATTTGGAACGGGCATGAATAACGGGAAATAGTGTCACACGGAGTGAAGTGGAGAAAACATTAAAGGAAGAGAGAGAGAGAAAGTAAAAAAAAAGAGAAGTTGAGGGACGACAGAGCTGTAGATCTCTTTTATTACGGGAAAAAAGCATTTTCTAAACTGATGCCGAGAGATATTGCATATATTTTCAGTTTTCGGAAGAAAAAAACACAAGAGGACATCGGTTGATGTGTGAGGGGGGGAACGGCTCAGCTATGTTTTTAAAAATAAAAGGAGATATGTTCTATAAATTTTATCCACTTCATGAAAGTAGAATATAATAAAGAAATTAACACAAGATAAAATGGGGTATGTTTTTTAACTATGTTTATAAGATGAACTATGTATAAGGAATGCTTATTATGGTTTATCAAGTAATGCAACTAATAAACTATTTATGCTTATACTAGCATATAGACCGTCATATGACGGGATCAGTAAAATTTTTAATTTTCCAGAATTGTAAAGTACCCTATGAGGCAGGTTAAAAAAAGGTTTGTGTTTTGGCTAATAGTTATCTTTCAACAAAAATATTCAATTAAAATTATCACATATGTGCTTAATCTATTATTTAAGCCAAATATAAAAGAAAATTATTTAAGCAATATCTAAGTTTAGGGATAAAACGTATTGGAATAATGCAGAAGATATTTAAATAACCTAAAATAAGTGATTAAATGAGATGGTTAAAGGAATGACGTCATAATGCTAGAAAAAAATTGTTATTTTTACCTATTTATGTGATAAATTGATAAATTTAATCTCCTGCTATTAAAATGGGGCTTGATATAATGACATTTAACGCTCGAAAAGGGAGATGGGGTGGATTTCGAACGTTTTAAAGATGATAGTATTTTTCGCTGTGATACGAAGCTTATTCATGCCAATTTATTTTAAAATCGGATCTATGATTTAGGGAAAGATAAACATTACTCGCTTTGAATATTGCTAACCTTAACTCATCAAAAATCCAATATGGATGCTCTATCCATTCCAGATCCAAGCACTTCATAAATTAAAGGACAGACGGATAGATAACTTAGGCTATTATTACATTACGAGAAGAAAGTTTAAGGATAGAAAACATGAAATGTTTGTGTGCCAGGGATATCCGTACAACAATACGGGAATTTAATAAAATAAAAATAATAAAAATCATAAAAAGTTGAAAAAATAGTAAAACTTTATTTTAAAAATGATAAAACAACTTTAGAAATAAGAATTTAAAAGGAAACACAGTTGAGAAATTTAAATATTACTTTCCGCCCTCGTCATCCTATCAAGAATGAATTTAGTATAGAATAAGGAGGAGAATAAGGCTTGAAATAATAGCATTAAATGCTGGAAAAGGGGGGATAGGGTGGACTTCGAACTTACTTTGAATTTTGCTAACCCTAACTCATAAAAATTCCAATATGGAAACCTGTATCCATTCCAGGTACAACCGCTTCATAAATTCGCTGACAGACGGACAGATAACTTAGGCTATTATTATACAGAGGATTGTAATATTATGCATCATAAGTTACAGCTAGTTATTGTTCAGTTACTTTTGATCAAAATATCAGGTGAGATTGCATGACTAAATTTTATTGTAGATTTCATGTTGATTAAAGACATTAAAATATTAAATATTACATTTATTTCTACAAATATAACCCTGTTCGATACAGTGATTACTCTCTGAAGCATGCTTAGAATGAATCTGAATTCATATGAGACTAAAATCTATTTTGTGTTCTCATAGAGTTTGTTTCTTCATGGAAGTCATCATAAAATATTCTTCAGTTATAAAACATGAGCTCAAGCTCCAAAAATATTTCATTTAAACCATTGAAGCAATATAGAAATATATAATTTAAATAGCTATTGATACAAGAAAATAATTAACATTTTCAAAAACTTTCCTTGCGCATCATATATGATTTTGAAAACAGGAAATTCTAGGTTTTCAAAAAGGTTATTTTTCATTATAATAGCTGCTACCAGAAAAATATATGAAACGACATAGGTCTAGATATCTTTAATTACGACAAAATATATTTTCTAAACTGATTCTGATAAGAGATATTGCATATATTTGTAGTTCTTGGAGGAAAAAGAAGAGGACATCACTCGATGTGTGAGAAGGGAAAAGGCTGAACTATGTTTCTAAATATGAAAGGAAAAATGGTCTATAATTTGAAATAGGTAATACTTTGAAATAGGTAAAAATTATAGAGCATTTTTCCAAATTTAAAGCAGATTATAATAAATAATTTAATACAGGAAGAAAATGAATGTATTTAAGCATGTAAGAGGAAGGCTTGTTTTGTTTTCTCAATGCAATGAATGAAGTATCTATATCTATTATTCTAATATTACCCATAAGTCATAAGTTACCCATTAGTCATAATATAATATTACCCATTAGTCATAAGTTACAGTAAGTTATTAATAAGACACTTTTGATTAAAATATCAGGTACGATTATACGCCTAAATTATATTGTTGATATTGTTGATATGTTCTATAACAGTGTTTAAAACATTACACAGGCTCACTATTTATAAAAATTAAATCAAATATTAATGAAATTGACCATTTAGAACTTAGATTGAAATTTCTTTATATAAAAATTAAAACACTTCAAGTCCAGTTTTCAAGAATTACCGCAAAGTTAGTCATAGATTTGGATAAGATAATCATATTTTAGAAATAGAACTTTAAGTTTCTTTAGTATTGATAGGTATGTCAGAAACCGTGCTTAAAGAAGCATAGCACCTTTCTTGCTAAAACTTTTTCATTAAAATAGTTTAATTTTGATTCTTTGTAAAAAAAATGCTATGGTCTGTTTAGAATATTTTTTAGATAAATAATAAAAATTTAATTTTATAAAACTATTTAATTTGGTCAAAAAAGCCAAGATAATTTTGCAAAAGTATAAAATATGTACACTAAGCACAAGTACAAGGTATAAATCATCTTACCCACAAAACAAATTTTGATACTGGAAAATTAACAACTGAATTTTTATATCATGTTGCAGTTAATTATTTTTATTATTTTTCTAAACTCAATAATATAAATATGTTTTAAATATTTTACCTTATAGCTCTATGATTTGTATTTTGTCAATTTTCAATTCTTTAATAATTTTTAAACCTTTTTTTAATTCTAAAATATCAGAAACCTATTTAAAATAGATTTTTTGATATCAAATAGAAGAAAAAATTTAATTTTTAATTGTAGAGTCTCAATTATAATATGAAAAATGCATAAATTATTTTAAAGCTGAATAAATGATAACTTTTTAAACGTAAAATTTCTTAAAAGTTTATAGTTCTTTTAACCCTTTAAAGGTCAACAAAATAAATTCATGGGAATTTAATGTAACTTGTTTATAAATGTTATCTATAAGCCTTGCATATGTAAAATATATAAATTTTCTTTACATTCCTTAGAAAGGTTTGCCTTAGAGGATACCAAATTAGGGTTTGAGAAGTGGTTTAGTTGAATAACCCCTGCCCTTTGAACATTATGCCTTTTTAAAAGTTTAACTATACTGGAAGAACAATAAATGATAATTAAACAGGTATACTAAATAAACATCTTAACAACTAAAAAGTGTTGTTTGTATAGATACTTTTAATTGAGGTCATAAGTACGATAAATTGAATCTGACTTCTCAAGTACAGAAAGTTTAAATACATATATTTCAATAGAAAAAGAAATAAATAAGTTAAACGTAGAACTACCATCTGTTATATATTTAAAATACCAAAAATGTAATATGTATAAAACGTATAAAATATTTAAAATAATAAAATATATATGTATATTTAATAAATAAAATGTATAATATTTATATATAAATATATATATATACATATATGCATATATACATATATATATATATAATATATAATTATATATATATAATATATATATAATATAATATATATATATATACATATACATATATATTATATATAAATATATATATACATATATATATTATTATATATATAAATATTATATATATATATATATATACATATATATATATATATATATACAAATACATAAATAAATATATACATATATATACATACATCTATATATATATATATATATATATATATATATATATATAAATATACATTTACATATAAATATATATTTATATATATATATATATATATATATATATATTTATATATATATATATATATATAATCGAAAACTCACATATTTCCAAAAAGTTT
>CM063508.1:71694643-71699643 GCA_032207245.1 Pardosa pseudoannulata | reverse complement strand
CTCTGATTCAACGCAGTTAATTACAGGATAATAATAGTCAAAAAGCCATGTTTCAAGATCACTGTGTAAATTACATTGCAAATCTACAAAAGTGTGATACAAACGATTTAAATTACACCAAGGTAGACATTTGAGAAATGTGATTATTTCAATGCCATTACTTTTAAAAATACTTTAAACATCGTTTGTATTTGTTGTATTGTAACTTTGTGAAAAACACAAGTTTACTATTGATTTGAATTATTCCTCTAAGGTTGTACTGACTCTACTCCAGCTTTTGAGTAGAGAAAAGTAAATTAACAAAGAAACACAGAACATTTTTAGACCTAAACAATTTGGTAGATAGTTGTCAGGGTGGTTTGTTTTCATTTCTTTCCAGAGAGATTTCATTCGCAATGAAGTTACATTTCCATTGAAACAAAACACTAAGTTCACCAGGAAACAACTAAGGCTTAAGTTGAATTTGAACTCACAGCTCTCCAGCTTGTTAGTTATTTGCGTTGACCACTGTGCCAAATAAACTATAAAATGTGAAATCTTTCAATTAAATTTAATTTTTATATAGTTTAAAGTCTTGGGAGATAATTGAATAAAGTTTAGTTTTGAGAAAAAATATCCCGCAATGTTAAGCATCTGTTAACCAACATATGCAATATACTCTCTATTTCGGTTTATAGGTAGCGTAGCAAAAGAAATGTTTCATTGAACTTTTCAAAATACGTGTAGAGTCGATTTTAGAAAAGTAATTATCTCTAAAATATTTTTCCGAATGTTTTAACATTCTTAAACCCTTTCAGAAAAATATAGGGCTATAAAAAAACTCTAACTAAAAATTGAATTATTCAACAAAGACTGAGGTTAAAAAAATATAGTTTGTAACAATTGTATGGAAATTTAACCAGGTGTTTCAGGGTGTGATTTCACAGTTTTGTTGATTATCGAGAAAGTTGCCTTTAAATTTTTTTTTTACTATCAGATGATTTTCACGTTGAATATTGCTTATCAATTAACTCACTATGGTTCAATGTGTTTTTCTTCATCTAGGATCACAGATTTATGACAATGCATCACATCGTTTACAACTTTAAGCAACATTTCATTCGGTATAAAAGGTGCAAATTGATGAAGTTTATTCACATCCGTATGTAAAAACAAAGAACCTGGGAGTTGAAATTTCTCTCTCTCTCTCTTTTTTTTATGAAACGGCTATACAGAGTCTTGCACAAGTAGTGATATGCCTATAGCAACACATTGTCACATTCCATATTCTTCATATACATCTTAACTTAAAAGATCTTCTTGACTGAGGACAGCATTTTACACCATTGTTATTGTTGAGGAGTGAAAAATCTGGTGGTAAACATTTCAGAGTTTAATCTTCAGAGAAGAGTGTTAGCACAAAAGGTCAAGGCATTTCATGCAGATCCTCTATTAGGCTATTTACTCCTTAGCAGTGTCCGATAGCAAAAACTATTATAGAGGTAAAAAAATAAACTCACCAAGCAGTTTTTGGATTAGTCATGAATTACTTAACTTTATTTTTATCCGTTCTGTTTAATCAACATTCTTTATAAATATCTATAATTGAATAAATTAATTTTTAATTTTTTTCTGACTTTTTACTCACTTGTTATTTATTATAAGATTTATAACATCAACGATGGCTGTTTATTTGAAAATCAATGTAATAAAATTAAAATTAAATTTTCTAAAAGAATATTATTTTGATGAACTTGAAAAAATTGATAAACAATTAATTAAACATAATACATATTATCAGATAAATATAAAAGTGTTACCCTGAAAGGATTACCATGAACAAATTCAAGAAAAAACCATAATGTAAAAGAGTAAGAATTGCAATTCATAACTTTTAAACCATTAGAGGACTGTTTTGAGCATTGTAGTTTTTTTTTAAGTCATTAATAATAATAAACTGTTCGTAATTCTAAATTTTGTTTGCAGAATTATATTTTTAACAAATGTATAATTTTTATTCTTAATATTTCTTTAACTGTGAGTTTTACAAAAGAAAACTTAATTAATAACACTATTTCCAATGTTACGTTATATATATTTTTTTACGCCGTCGCAAAAAAAACATTCTACATCATCTCTAGATAACCAAGGAGTCAATAAAGTTTGTTGAGCGATTTTTATAAATAATTTACAATATGTCCTTTAAGTAACAAAGCATGTTACGTTTTAACATATCGATGATTAGGATGGTACAACATTCCTTTAATTGAGCTTTGGTCTGAAGGCTGTGTAACCGGCTCGCATTTCGTACAATGACTCTTTCCTCTTTATAATATAAAAACTTAATTGACGTTACAGGTTTACTCTGACAGGGTTAGTGATCCCCTGTTGTGTAGTCCGACAGAGACATGCTCTGGGTGGAGCTAAAGACCTGCTTTCCGTATTTCACATCTTGGAGCAGCATTCAACAACTAGAATTTTTATCTTGGGAGGCCCTCAGATGTGATCTAGGTTAAAGGCTTAGACAAAAGACCTGGAAGTATGACATTAGTTATCGGTATTTTTAAATACATATAAGCATTAGATAAAAATGCTTATTTTATAGGCTGTTTTAACACTTGTTTGCTGTGTTTAAAGCCATATTTGAAATTTTAGCTAATAAATAACGCCAATGATGTTCCCATTTTCAAGCAAAAAAAGTTTGTGTTAGCCTTTCATAATTAATCACCGGGTATCTGGAAGAAATAAAACAGCTCTTTTTGTACAAAAAGAATGTATCGGTGAATGTGTGTCAAATTAAAAGAAAAATGCATTACTTAGTTTTTAAATAAATTTGTAAAAATTTGACATAAAAAATTTGTTATAACAAAGATTTTTCGAATTATTTTTACATATAGATAAGAATAAATATCTTCTAAATATATTGTTCTTCTATTTAAATCTTTAGTTATGTATCGTCATATACATTTATTCAACTCAGCAATAAAATATCGGGAGTAGAAATTATATGGAAGTGAAATAGTGTATACGAATATAAAGTTGCTATTTTGCAGAAGGATAAAAATTATCGAATGTGAACCACAAATAATAATTTATTATTTAAATGTTACCTTTTTCTAAGTTATTACAAATGATAATTTAATAAGTTCATAAAATATGAATAAATATTTGTTTTTATTTATCATTTAATAGCATTAGACGTATTTATCATTTTATTGCTCATTTGTCAAAAATAAATTTTCTATTTTAAATTTTCTTTTTGTAATTAGTAGCTGAACTATTGAGAATCATTAATAGTCATATATTTATTACATATATAATAGCTCACACTTAAAAATACATGCTTAATTTAAACATCATTCATTATTACTAATAAATACTCACTACCTAGTCCGAGTTTATAAGGGACTTAAAATTAGTGCTAAATATCTTATTTCCTGCAGAAATCTGAAATAAAAAAATGCTAAAACTATTTAATACTTATTTTTAACTCTCATATCTCTCAAAAATTAAACAAAATATAAAAACTACTCAAGTATACATCCAACACAAAACTAGTACTTCTGCTAGCTATAAATTCCTCTTTAAATTTATAAAAGATTATTTTGATTCAATTTAAAATAAATATTTCTATTCTGTTTAGAATAAAAGATTTGTTGGTTCATAAATAAGGTGTTAACTTTATAATGTTGTTAAGATGTGTTATATAAAGCAATGTAATTTTAAACAGCTTAAAACATTTAAGCCAAGTGGTAAAGCAGAAATCCATTTACACTCAAGTAAAATTCTTGAAATTTGTAAATTATAAATTAGTTTCATACATTAAATAGAAGCCGATTATCTATTATATTTCTTGCATTTCAGTTATATTATATAGAGCACCATATTTCTATCTATAATAATGTCTTTATTGAGTTTAGAATTTTTCAATTTCGTAAAAGTTTTCAGTTATTAAATTTTAAAATATCTTTAACCGTTAAAAGATTTAGGTTTGCAGAATAAAAGAGATATTTTTCTTTAATATATTAAACCAATTTACTTTCTAATATATATATTTCAAAATTTAACTTGAGGGTAATTTAATTTAGCTTTTTGTTTCATTTTGTTTCGTGTATTAGGGTCTACGTTATAGCAACACGAGGTCTAATGATACCGGGACCTACTGCTTAAAACCGATTACGAACATCCGTGCTAAAATGGGATTCGAACTGATGAATTCCTGTACTGAAAAAAATCTATTGATAAGCGCCCAAACGACTCTTATTGCGTTCAGCGTTTTTTTCTTTCATTTAGTGTATACATTATATGTAGTTTTAAATATTATGCTCCTTGCAATAACAAATATATTATTTTCAAATCTCGAACGTTATTAAAAATCCGTTTTAATGAACGCATTTTAAAAGTAACATCAATATTTGGTTCTTAATAAATCAATAATAAAGGCTGTTTTAATGAGTTTTATGTCTCGAAAGGTACTATGTTATCTTATATGTAAAAACATTTAAGATTTTAGAAATATTCAAAGTATAGATTTGCTTGTTCAAAAGATAGTATTCTTTAAAGTGAAAAAGGACACACGAATAGGATTTGGAAACTAATCAATAGATTTTTTTTCAAAGTTCGTTGTTTTGTAATCCTCGAGAGGGATCACCGATTCATTAAATTCTCGTTCTTCTGTATAACAATTAAATGCAACAGAAAAAGAAAATGATATGCTTTGATAAAGAATACGATTAACGGTTCCATGATTTTTTACTTTTAAAGAATTCTTAAAAGCAAGGTTTAGTAATGATACTGGCTGGATTTGGGGTGCAATCGACGATAAAAAGTCCGAACTTTTAAGAATTCAAACTAAAAAAGAAAGTTCGATTTCTAATTCACTTTTTTACTTATACGAGCTTGTTGAGCACGTTTCTAACTTCCGTTTCATTCAAGAAACCAATCTTTCTTTATGTAACTTGTAAACTACAAATGCATTTTTTCACATTTTAGGTGTAATTTATCAATTTCTTATATCATAG
>CM063508.1:71664643-71692143 GCA_032207245.1 Pardosa pseudoannulata | reverse complement strand
TATATATATATATATATATATATATATATAAATATATATATATATATATATATATATATATATATATATATATATATATATATACATATATATATATATATATATATATATATATATATATATATATATATGTATATATATGTATATATGTATATATATATATATATATATATATATATATATATTATATATATATATATATATATATATATATATATATATATATATATATATATATATATATCTATATATATATATATATATATATATATATATATATGTATATGTATATAATATATATATATATATAATATATATATATATATATATATATATATATATATATATATATATATATATATATATATATATATATATATATATATTATATATATATATATATATATATATATATATATATATATATATATATATATATATATATATATATATATATATATATATATATATATATATATATATTATATATATATATATATATATATATATATATATATATATATATATATATATATATATATATATATATGACTGGGACAAGTGGTTAAAGCATGGAAGACATATTTAATTTCATATATAAAAACTTCTTTATTGTAATCCTTCTCTCCATGGCTATACCATTTAGATATCCTTTGTTCTCATATTTTGCCACGACAAGCGTGAATGATGTTATCAGACCAAGTTCCCACTCAGAACTGTCTTTTTTGGCTTTGCTAAGAAAAATTCCTATGTCTACTACTGCTTCTGCTTCTTTACTCTGTATAGTTCCACTCGAGGATTACTTTATCATTAATGAGTTCCAACTATTTTTAATTATAACTCGCTAAATTCCTAATATATATGTATAATTCTTAACCCTTGAAAGAAATGTACAAATGATAGTTCTGAAGTATCCTATAATGGCATTAAAAAGGTAATCATTTAAGAGGCTTATAAAGAAATCAAGAATTTTAACTCTTTACTGCTTCACATTCCTACTTCGTCTGCTATAAATCATTGTACTAGTGTAATCTCTTGAAAAACTACTTGTTCTTTATATAGATTTAGTATTATTCTTTTCAGTCGAGGCCTACGCGATATGCCGAATACTCAGTAGTCATATCCATATCTCCTGTTTACGACATTTTAGTGATGGTAACCCATATCGCACGGCCCTCTATGTGCATCTGTTCTTGTCAATACATGGCACGTGCCTCGTTCTGTTAACACTCTGGTGACTTCTGCGTGAATTTGCATGTAGACAGTTGACAGCTGATTAGGGAAAGTATGAAAGAGACCAGTCTGCCGAAAAAGAAGGTGTAGGGATGGAGTTGACACCACATCGTGTGAAATAGGGAAGACGTTTCATAAAAATATAAACGGACTGCACAGAAATGCTTAATCATAATACCGGGTGAATCTATCATATTATAGGTATTAATATGATTTATTTACTTATATATTTTATTCAAAATGTAAGTATTATGAAAACTAGAAAAGAAACTAAACAGCCATAAATATAAAAAACAATCCACGAATTATTTCAATATTTTTCAGTGTAATAGAAAATTGTTATAATGATTTCCATAATTTATTTTCCATCCACATCTTCCAGCTCTCTACTCTAACATACACACATACACATTTATATACATATATATATATATATATATATATATATATATATATATAAATATATATATATATATATATATATATATATATATATATATATATATATATATATATATATATATATATATATATATATATATATATAATATATATATATATATATATATATATATATATATATATATATGTATATATATATATATATATATATATATATATGTATATATATATATATATATATATATATATATATATATATATATATATATATATATGTATATATATATGTATATATATATATATATATATATATATATATATATATATATATATATTATATATTATATATATATATATATATATATATATATATATATATATATATATATATATATGTATATATATATATATGTATATATATATATATATATATATATATATATATATATATATATATATATATATATATATGTATATATATATATATATATATATATATATATATATATATATATATATATATATATATATATATATATATATATATATATATATATATATATATATATATATATATATATATATGTATATATATATATATATATATATATATATATATATGTATATATGTATATATATATATATATACATATATATGTATATATGTATATATATATATATATATATATATATATATATATATATATATATATATATATATATATATATATATATATATATATATATATATATATATATATATATATATATATATATATATATATATATATATATATATATATATATATATATATATATATATATATATATATATATATATATATATATATATATATATATATATATATATATATATATATATATATATATATATATATATATATATATATATATATATATATATATATATATATATATATATGACACTTTGCGAGTGATCAAGACAGGGAAGACACATTGGTTCGTGTATAAAATTTTTTTATTGTATTTCTTCTGTCTATAGCTACGTCCTTTAGATATCCTTTGTTCACATTTTGGGATGACAAGCGTGGAAGATGTTACCAGCCCGACTCCCTTCTCAAAAGTGCTTTTTGCCATTTAATATCTAAACAAATTCCTCTTGTCTACTTACGCGTCAGCTTCTCTATTCTTTATAATTCAGCTCGAGGGTGTGTTTTTCTGCTATTACGCTATCATTAAATATTTCCAACTTTATTTAATTATCATGTTCTTAATTGTTTACCACCATTTTTAAACCTGACACATATGTATGTAATGAGACGAACTTCTCGATGGGGGACTGCAGTCATGGCCATAAAAATGATACCGTTTCAGCTAAAGACCTTTATTAAGATAACGTTGGAGGACGGGCTCCCACTTCATCATAGGGACAGGACAAACTGAAGGGTCAGCTAGCATGAAGTGCTAAGTACAAGATAAGTAACACCTGGGACAACATCTGTGGGAAAATATCTCTATAAAAACCTGTCTCCGACAACGTGTATCTCCTTTATATTCGGAAACTTCCTAAATTGTCCGCTAGGGACTTGTAGGTTTATAATTCGTTAGGCCCCCTTCTCTGACGACGTAAACTGTAGCCCTAGTGGTCAATTTAGGTTAGGGGTTAAAAGGTAGAATGCAAAATGACGCGGGAATATTTAGTCCTTGATTTAAGTTGTGAAAACCCCTGAGAATTTTAATTACATGCATATATATATATATATATATATATATATATATATATATATATATATATATATATATATATATATATATATAATGTCTTTTTAGTTATATTTCAATCATTATATATATTTTAGAGAATTTTTTATTTCACATAAAATTTAATAAACTTAAGGATTATTGAATTTTTTTAAAATACTGCTTTACAAAACTGATTTCATATCTGGTGTTTCTTAAAATTTACTTGAGTAAAAGCTGCACAAAACAGGGATATTCCATTGTTCTGTCACCCCTTAATAGCCATAATATTGAATTCAAGGCACAGAAGTGCTAATGACAGGGACTTTTTGTAGCCGACTGACAAATTGCGGCTCTTTTGGCACGTTACTTAGTGGTCGATACGTCACCTGCGGAAGTGTCATTTCCGACATGCCGCTCCCTCATCTCTGCAACTCATAGGGTGCATACACGTGATGGTTCCCTAAGGTTTTCACAATAAATCACGATGCACGCATGATGTTTTCATGCATTTCTTCGAGTTAATATGTTCATTGACTCTGTAAATGTCCCATACTTTACACAGCTGCAATAACAAATTAAGTAACTCGTATTTTCCGCTGAATAAGCCTTCGTTTAAATTTATCTTTAATTAACACCAAAATATATACAGAAAGTAACATATAAATTAAAAAGTGTGAATACGGACTAGAAATGTAATAAAAATATTTAAATTAAATAACATAATCATTGACTCTGTAAAAGTCCCATACTTTACACAGCTACATTAACAAATTGATGTCTAAAATTTCAATGATTTCAATATCCTTATAATTTATTAAATGAATCATTTTATTTCGTATAATATTAATTATATGGTATGTAATGGTATGTATGGTAAGTAATCCTTTTGATAAAAATTATCTTGAGCTTTAAGAACGCGATTTAAATTTACCAACGGAAATTTAAATCTTGACACATAATTTTCAATTTTCTATAAGGTAGTAATATTTATATTTATTACAGTAACTATTTTTTCAGCTGAATAACATTCATTTAAATCGATCTTTAATTAACACCAAAACATATACAGAAAGTTAGTATATAAATTAAAAAGTGTGAATACGGACTAGAATTGTAATAAAAATATTTAAATTAAATAACATAATCATTGACTCTGTAAAAGTCCCATACTTTACACAGCTGCAATAACAAATTGAGGTATAAAATTTCAATGATTTCAATATTCTTATAATTTATTAAACGAATCATTTTATTTGGTATACTACTAATTATATGGTTTGTAATAGTATGTATGGTAAGTAATCATTTTGATAAAAATTATTTTGAGTTTTAGGAAAGCGATTTAAATTTACCAACGGAAATTTAAAACTTGACTCAATTTTCTATAAGCTAGTAATATTACATTTATTAGAGTAATTATTTTTTTTCAGCTGAATAAGCCTTCGTTTAAATCTATCTTTAATTAACACCAAAATATATACAGAAAGTAACATATAAATTAAAAAATGTGAATACGGACTAGAAATGTAATAAAAATATTTAAATTCTGTTCATATTTTTCACGGGCAATTAATCACATACAGCATCAATATTAGTTATAACCTGCACATTATGGGACGAATATGTCGCTAAAAGTTTAGAAATGTAGAATATCTAGTTTTTAACCCCTTAACGTTTACGCACGAGTTAACTCGTTCGCGCTATACTGGCCAAACTGTGCACACTCGAGATAATTCGAGCGGCGTTGTACTTTATGTTGGTATAATTTTTCACTCTCGAATGCAATCGAGAATTGAAAATAACAATGTGGGAAAAAAACCAGTCGTTTTATTGATATTTATCTTTTATATGGGATCGTAAGCTATAACACTTACTTATTCAAGTAGATAATATAGAATTTTTTTCTACTTATTACTTACGATTTATCTCTTCCTTGTGAGCAGATTTCCGGCAGGATATTTATATTTATATTCTTAAATTCTGAATTCTGAATTGAATAATTCTGATTATTCTGAAATGGAAATTCGAAAAGTCGATGTGCAGTAATATTACTATAGTAGACTTTTTTTCTGCAATGCTATCAAATTTTGATTATTTTTGCATTTTGTAATTTTCTTGGCAACACAACGTTTTAAATTGTGTTTTTTACATTTAAAAAAAATTGATTTTTTTGCCGGCCTTTTAAAAAAAATGTTCATTAAGGGGTTAAATAACAGTGTTCATAAATTATAAAATTAAGAATTTTAGAAAATAGAAGTCAAAATGTCAGTATCAAACAGAATTATTTGGTATGGTTTGGAGCTCTACGGTCTACTGTTTTGCACACGGGGATTAATGAGACCGGAACCTACTGCTTAAAGCCGACTCCGAACGGCTACGAACATCCATGCCATAATGGGATTCGAACCCACGAACTCCGGTACCGACGATCTGTGCCCTAACCAATCGACCAGTGTTTGGAGAAACAGAATGGTAAATAAACAGTCATACAAAAAAATGTAACTCAGCTGTTAAGATGAATTTTTTAATGAAGTTTTTTGACTTGCGTACAAAAATCTATGGACATTTTGACATGTTAAAAATCAAGAATTAAATATTTAAATATTAAATACCCTGAGCCTTCTTAAAAGTACTTTTGGAATAACAATTAAATACCTTAAAACACCAAAATACTCTTCCTGTGTCTGTAATAATTTGGAAATATCAAATTAAAACTGGCCCAAAAGTGTTTTGATATCGCCAAAATACCTTCGTCAGCAGAAAACAGGTCAAGCGTTAATTCTGAAAATTTTCCCGAGTAGCTCCCGGCATCTTTTTCAACCAGATATCGATACAGAACGTAAGGCCAATATTTCCCACTTTACAGAATCCTTTTTCCTCCCGTCACGAGCCGAAAACAGGTACAAAAACCTTTCCCCCAATTTCCTCAGCAGCTAAATTACTCCCAGAAATTATCTCCACTTTTCACCTGAATGGTGGAACTGGCGACAAAATTAAATGGATGATCAGAGATTTAATTGCCTTACAAGGGATTACGCAAATTAATGCATAGAAATTAATTAAGGAGATCGGTCTTCGTTTCAATGAACGATGCTCACTACTTAATTGATCCTTTCTCTCGAGATCTCGAGGTAATCTTTTGTATTCACCTTCCCCTTTCTTCCATGAATTGAAACCTCGAAGAATGGGAGAATGGAACTGCGATGGAGTACGCAGTTGGAGGCTAGATTGGGGGCCTGGAACTTGTTGAAAGGGGGCAAGTTCTCTCCGGGAAAACTGGATTAATAGACGCCTAGAACTGCAGAGAGTAATGGCAAGCTGTTTAAAATATGTAAGGGTGAAGGAAACGGGAAATGGGGTAGTATCAATCAGATCGGGTGATTTTTTCTGCTGAGGATGAGGTATGATTGAACATTATTTGTAATTGTGCACCAGGAATTAATCGTGAATATTAATGGCGAAGTTCCGATCATTAAGATTTGTGTTTTTATATTAATATGCCAGGTATTAAAACGAAATTAATTCAGAATATTCCTAAGATGTAATACTGAAGTTTATAAAGAGAGAGAAAATGAATTTATATTTCTTCATTGATTAATCATTGAGAAATTTAAATTTCAATTTGAGTGAGTAAGCGGAACACGATGAAAAAATTAGTGATTGATATTTATTGATGAAAACTTAAATGAGTGATACTTTTTCGTGATTACTGATATATATTTCAGATGAATAAAGGCCGTCCTAGAAAAAACTGTATATGTAATAATGACTATGTTATTTTTAGATTCATTTACAGTGGAAAACTGAGTCATGAAAATGTACAAAGAAATCCTTTGATGAAATATTAATTATTATCTACTTACTCTTATTACCTTTGTTTAAATGACTTATCCACATTAATCTTTCCCTTCTATACAAATATAGAAAAGAATCTCTTAGTACAGAAAAAGCTGCCCTTCGTCGAGTTTCACAGCACTTATATGCATGTACACACACACACACACACGTATATATATATATATATATATATATATATATATATATATATATATATATATATATATATATATATATATATATATATATATATATATATATATATATATATATATATATATATATATATATATATATATATATATATATATATATATATATATATATATATATATCAGGTCTAAAAAAGGGGTAGTTTGAAATTACATGATTAAAACGAAACGCTTTTATAATAATAAAATAAATTAAAAAGACCCACGCTCGCGTAAGCTTTTTGGATCATTCGGTCAGGCGGAAGCATTTTGAAAGAATTTGATGGTCTTGCAAACAGATAAGTTTCAGTGAGCGCGTGGGCATGAAGCTGTCAACAACACTCTATGCGTGTCTTCGACGGAAAAGTGAAAATGGCACAAGTTTTACTTTAATGATGGTTTAATAAACTTGTTATTATCAAGAAGACTGTTTTCCATTCGCCTTTACTCTGGATCACGACATTACATATATATGTATACACACATATATATATATATATATATATACATATATATATAATGTGTATATATATATGTATATATATATATATATATATATATATATATATATATATATATAATATATTATATATATGTATATATGTGTGTGTGTAACATGACGAAAATTAAGTCTGCGGGTAAAATTAAATAATTAGAAAGTTCAGCCTTATTGTTTTAATAACTTGCCCTGGCTGGAAGGTCAGGGATAATCCTAAGTGTCTAGCATTGAGCATGGCTCATTGAAGAGAAAGGGGAATCCTTAAAAAACATAACTTTTATTTCAGAGCTACGAAAAGAACATGCTTCTCTTTCAAAGGCAAAGAAGGGAATAGTACACTGAAACACTTGTGGATTCCAGGGTTGTCCATTAAACGAAACGCGGAGATGAATTATTTCCCAGAGAAAGTAGCGTAGTTAGCAATGTGAACAATCAAACATGAACATATATCATTGAAAATAGTTTCCGGGAACAACTGGAAAATGTATCGCGTTTGAGAAATTTACATTTATTTCAGAGTTAGGGAAATGGGTTTAAAAAATGCATGTCCTGAGCACTCCATTAGACAAGGTACCTTGTGGTTGGGAAATTATAATTGAAAGTATAAGAATGGTAAAGAGGAGAATTTTCGAGAGATATTTTAAGTATAATAATTTTGATATTATATATATATATATATATATATATATATATATATATATATATATATATATATATATATATATATATATATATTATATATATTGTGTGTGTGTGTACGTACATATATATATATTTCTTAATGAAGTTGATTACCCAAATTATCTATAATAATGAACAATGATTTTATTTATTAATAGAGTTAAAAATTTTGTGTATATCGAGTTATATAAGAATTGAATAGCCATTAAAAAGGGCATTAGAGTGAGATTTACGTATATAATTTAAAATATGAAAGGAAGTAAAATTAATATAAAGCAGTAGTTTTAATATTTCTTAGAGTATTTTTATATTCTGTCGCGTGATTATTAACCTTTATTGAAACAAAATTTATAAAACTTTCTCAACATTTTTAACTTTATATTTATATTTCTTATAAATATTTTTAATCATAATCTTGAATATGCATTCAAAATAGGTATTAATTTAAAGACTATGCATTATAGTTTCTGATACTGGGGTTTGAGTTTGGGATTGAGTATTGGAAAGAATAAGAAATAAAGATTTTTTCTCTTGCCTCAAATATATAATTATTGAGATATATTTATAAATGTATACCACAATTTACCAAGAATAATAATGCTGAACTTCCAACCATAATTAGCATATTTTTGCAGTTATATGTCAAGTATTATTATTTAATTTACTCGTTGTAATCTCAAAGTGTAAGACTGAAGTTTTGAATGAATGAGGAAGGTAAAATGAATTAAAATTTCTACACTACTTAATCAGCTCAAGAAATAAATTTTCCTCTTAAATAACAAAAATTAAGAATAAAAATTAGTAATTGATATACATTAATACAAACTTATTTATAGGAGTAAAAAATTTAGTATATTTTAACACGTTTTCAACATAATTGAGAAAATTCATAGAAAGGAAACTATATATATATATATATATGTATATATATGTATATATATGTATATATATATGTATATATATATATGTAGTCAGGTTTAAACCAAGAATGAATATAAGTAATGTAATTAATGAAAATGCTGTTTTCGTAGTCTAAGAAATTGCTTGTTATATGAGTCAATTTAGTTTGGATACTTAATATAACATTTGGTAGGAATTTATCTCGGAATTTTTTTTCTGAAGGCTAGAATTTTTTATAATTTCTCCTTTTATTATAGTATTACTTCAATAAAAGAAGCTGATGTCTGCTGTTTCACGTCCCACAAAGCCAATTATAATGATTAGAATACATAATTATTTATTTAAATTTTTTTATAATTTTTTGCAATTTTTGCTTATTTTTTATATTTGTATTTAAATTAATTGAGCTCAATTAAAGAGGTGAACCAGTTAAACGGAAGACAGTTACATAGGAGTTCACTGCAATATTAAAATGACAACTTTCATCTTTTCATTAGGTTTAAAAAATAACTGTACCACCATTAATCTTTTAACGTTCAGTTCTTTCGTTTACGTGAAAGAACTGTTACCTGGTGTCTGATTCAGTCCCAAACTCTAATTATGACTCAAAAACAAATTCTACTCTGATCCGATGCACAAATCTCGAATGCAAGACAATAAAATCCCTTTTTATGCATTTTCTCCGCAAACCTCAGGACTTTTAAAAGAAAACATACATAAACATTGAGCGGCCGGGAGGATAAATGCCTTGTTCAGACAACAATGCCAAGGTCCTGGAGGCGCCTTCATGCACTGTTGATTAAAAGCTCGTGTGAATATGGAAAAGTTACTATCTTGAATACGAGGGGATGATGTGCCTGGAACCGAAATGCAGGACCTAAAGAAAGAGAAACTATAAAGAGAATCTGACCTCTTTCACAGGAAGGATACATTTGTAAATCAGATTACTGTGGAAGGCGAATAAATTTTAGTTTCACCGGGACATTCGGGATCAGAGATGAATACATTTTGCGAATACAAAAGATTAAAAGAAACAACTATTCGATTTTATGTCGTTTATAGATTTTTGTTCTGAGCTGGGGGATAAAAGAAATGAAACTGCATCAGTTAGCTGAATGATTACGTTCGTGATAGTTTTAACTTTATAAGATTTAATACTTTTTGTATGTAACTTGATGTATGTAAACAAAATTACTACGTTCGTGTTAATTTTAACTGTATAAGATTTGATACTTTTTGTATGTAACTTGATGTATGTAAACAAAATTACTACGTTCGTGTTAATTTTAACTGTATAAGATTTGATACTTTTTGTATGTAACTTGATGTATGTAAACAAAATTACTACGTTCGTGTTAATTTTAACTGTATAAGATTTAATACTTTTTGTATGTAACTTGATGTATGTAAACAAAATTACTACGTTCGTGTTAATTTTAACTGTATAAGATTTAATATTTTTTATATGTAACTTGATGTATATAAACAAAATTACTATGTTTGTGTTAATTTTGACTGTATAAGATTTGATACTTTTTGTATGTAACTTGATGTATGTAAACAAAATTACTACGTTCGTGTTAATTTTAACTGTATAAGATTTGATACTTTTTGTATGTAACTTGATGTATGTAAACAAAATTACTACGTTCGTGTTAATTTTAACTGTATAAGATTTGATACTTTTTGTATGTAACTTGATGTATGTAAACAAAATTACTACGTTCGTGTTAATTTTAACTGTATAAGATTTGATACTTTTTGTTATGGAATGATGGTTTGGTTTGATTTTGAGTTATATGGTCTACTGTTTTGCAACACGAGGGCAAATGAGATCGAGACCGACAGCTTGCAGACGATTCCGAACAGCTACGAACATCCATGCTACAATGGGATTCGAACCCACGAACTTCGGTACCGAAAGACAACACCCTAATCAATCGGATATCATTTGGCTGTTATGAAGTGAAATGATAAAATTAATTTGTAAATATTAGTATTTCAATATAATTTTGTTATGAAACCATAGTACCTTACGAACTATAAAAAAGCCTATATGAAGCCTATATATCTATTATTCGAAATAAAATAAAATATCTGCTTTGTTTAGTATAAAGAATTCTCCTAGGTGATTAATATGGGTCTAAATAAATTATGTTTGCAATATAATACAATTATTTTTCTTAAAACAATATAAAAAATATGCACCACGAGAAAAAAAAATACATTGATTTGTAGTTTGAAATTTTTAAATTAGAAACTAATATTTCGCATCAAACTATACCTTTTTTCTTTTTCATTCTGCAAACCTCAATTATAAATACATATTATGTGTTTTATTTTATAGCAGGATAATGAGTATGTTAAATTTGGTAACAGTTTTTAAAACATTTTCAAATGGAATATTTTATTACGATTTTGGGTTAAACAAAAAAGAACTTATTTTCAATTTTCTGTTTAAAATAAATTTTCTAATATGTGTGTTTTAAAAATTATTTTGCTACTAAATTAATTTCATTTATATCATTTGGCGTACATTTTTTATGTTATTTCAAACAATATACTATATAAAACGTCAAAAATAAATAATTTTTTAAAAGTGAGAACACTATAAAAGTATAATTTTTTTTAAATAAACGGAATATTTCATTTTATATTTGTTTTTTTTTTGGTTTGGAGCGCTACGGTCTACTTTTTTGCACACGAGGGCTAATGAGACCGGGACCTACTGCTTAAGGCCGATTCCGAACGGCTACAAACATCCATGCCATAGTGGGATTCGAACCCACGAACTCCGGTATCGACGATCAGAACCCTAACCAATCGGCCAGCGTTCGGCTTTATTTTATATTAATAGAAACGTTATATGTGGATTGGAAACTACTATAATAAAGATTCTATTTCATGAAAACTCCTATGTTTGTCTAAAGCCACTTTACCTAATGTATGTAAACAAAATGTTATATTTTCTTCAGTTAAACCAGTAACAAAGTTTCGATTAAGTAAAAGAAATAATCAACATTTAATCATTAGCATATTAAGCACAAGGAAAACCAAAAATTTAGTGAGACAAAATCTACATCATGTTACCTGCTCAAGTACTTCCTTATTTAACTCTCGAGAGGGGAATAATTCAAAGAATGGAATTAACATTCTTAGCTTTTGGAATTTCAGTCATTTTTTAAGTAAACAGTGAATTTTTAAATCAATTAATTTTATTTTAAACCAAACTGACTGGAAATTTAATACAGTATTAGTAATATATTTATGTGAATGTATTTAAAAATATTAATAATTTTAAAAAAGTAATTGTTTTAAAAAGATTGTGTTTGGTGATGATTTAAATATATCCCTTTAATGCATAAACAGGTTATTATTATTCAAACTTTTAAATCCCATTAATAAAGCTTAGTTCATATTGTATATGTTAGCTAGAAATCTAGTAAGAAAATTTATGATAATAGTTGCTGTATCTACTTTTTTCCATGGATGATATGCTTAATAAATCATGTAATTTTTGCGCAAATAATTCATTTATCTTTAAACAACAACAAAAAAAACTTTTAATGTGGCAGATGTTTTATCCTTTACACAAAGTATCCTGTAAAACACAGAATGTGATTCAAAGCACAACGGTTGTACTTGCTGATCATTTATTATTTACACTAATTTTAGAATAAAATCAATGTCAAACATTAATATTTATACATTTGTAACTAGCATTCAATTTATTATTAAAAGTCATTTGGTGTTAACGCAATAATTGAGTTCGCATGAGAAGAAAACCGAAAATAAAAATATGTATTTTATATAAAAGCCTCTGGTTAAGTGCAGTATCGAATATACTGATATATAAATTTCTATTCTATAAAGGATAGATTTTTTTTTCTGTTTGAATTACATTTATTTAAATTATATTTTAATAAATATCTTATTAACCAGGAAAAGTGTCTGTAAATGATGGTTAAAATGCAACTGGAATGTTTTAAACGTACACAAAATGTGAAATGGTTTGTTTTAAAAACATTTTAAAATGATAATAAGTAATAACTAATTGCTTTCACGGGAAATAATAAGAGGATGAATGTAAAAATTTGGAAATGCACTCGCTTTTATAGAATGGAAATTTCTATATCAGTATATTCCATACTGCACTTAAAAAGAGGCTTTTATATAAAATACATATTTTTATTTTCGGTTTTCTTCGCATGCGAACTCAATTATTGCGTTAACACCAAATGACTTTTAATAATAAATTGAATGCTAGTTACAAATGTATTAATATTAATGTTTGTGATTGATTTTATTCTTAAATTAGTGCAAATAATAAATGATCAGCTAGTACACCTGTTGGGCTTTGAATCAAATTTTGTGTTTTACAGGATACTTTGTGTAAAGGATAAAACATCTGACACAATAAAAGTTTTTTTTCGTTTAAAGATAAATGAATTATTTGAGCAAAATTTTAACCTTTATGACTTACATTTTTATATTGTTTTGATTCAATTACACAGCACAATAGATTTAAAACTGATATATATGTTATAATTTTTGTTTAAATCAGGAAAAAAAGTTTCTGTAGTTTAATAATAATAATAATAATAATAATAATAATAATAATAATAACAGTAACAATAACAATAACAGTAGTAATAATAATAATAAATAGATCGCAAGAACAACGTCACTTTTCATTTTGGTCCTACTTCAACTTTATTTTAAAATGTTCAGAAATTTAAGTGCATTTATAGAGATTACAATAAAATTATATGCACAATTCGCGACGTGGGCAATAAAACCTAAAAAAATGTACAAAATTGAACAAATTTTCTTATACATAATGCTAAATAATGGAAAAAACAATACAATACTCTCTATACATATTTTTTAATTGTTAACTTATTTTTACAACAGAAACCAATATTTCAACTATTGCCTAAAGTTCTATTTCTTCTATGAATTCGTGAGTCTACATTGTCACCTGTAAAACGAATTTTACTGCAGAAGGATTAACTTCGAGGAAAAAGCCGTGTTGCTTGCCTTATACTATGGAAATAATTGTTATTCATAGGAAACAAAATTTCTGGAATAAATGCTAAAAATTTTTAAGACTAATTCTTTCTTAAATTTGAAACTAAAATATTAAAAAAGTTAAAATATATTGCATATTGTAAAAACAGTTTTTAAATGTATACGCAGTTAGTTTTATGTCTAAATTATTTTAGGGAAAAAATCGTGTTTTTTACATTATACTACGACAATAGTTATTCCTGATAGGGAACAAATTTTATTACTGAAATTGCTGAATTACTGCTGAAATTTAAAGGCAAATTTATTAGTAAATTAGAAACTAAAACAGCTGAAAAGTTAAAATGCATTGCATACTCTAATAAAACATTTTTTTAGATGGATAACGCTATGGGGTTCTCAGATTTCCTGGTCATTCGCAAAGCATATTTCATTACCAATGGAATTCTAAAATAAAATTCCCACAATATTTGATACTACATGGTACCATGTACCATACACTGATTGTGGTACCATGTACCATAATACTACATGGGAATCGTTATAAGAAAAATGAAATTTTATTATTGAATGAATGCTTAAATGCTAATGGCTCTCTTCTACATGGTATCATGTACCATACACCATGCACTGGTTATGGTACCATGTACCACAATACTACATGGGAATCGAGATCAGAAAAATGAAATTTTATTATTGAATGAATGTTTAAATGCTAATGGCTCGCTTTTTGCTAAATTAGAATTTAAAGCTATAACAGCATTTAGATGAGTTAGAGTTATACTTGCAGAGTTGCATTTAAAATCTAAAATCTAAAAGTCTATTATTATGTAGATGTGACATTAATTTCATTTTAGTACCATTGGAAGATAATATACCCTTTTTACTAATTTTGAATATTTATTATTTTTTAGAACAATAACAATATTCTGATAATTAGACATTTTTGAGATCATGGAACATTAACATTTGGTTCGTGATAATAATTTATCATACAACTACTTTTATATTTTACGCTTTTAAAGTATGCTTGCACGTATATTATTGTAGATTTATTTAAAAAGTTCATCTCAATATTTTATCTGATCTATCAAAATGTCTTACCTGCAAAATTTTTCTTGTAAACGTGTTCTGTATCTTTAATTATTATTTAGAATTATCTGAAGCATTTATTTGCTAAACATTGGGAAATTTACATATTTTTAATAAAATAATCCTTTTGTAATACCTATCTATACTTACAGAAAAACTACTTAATTTTCTTGACATTTCATTATATGTTGTTGAACCTGCTAATTATGTCTCTGATTGTTTTAAAGACAACTTAAGGCAAACTAAATATATATTTACCTTAAATATTTATCCTAATTATATATTTATCCTAAAGTTCATATTACTGTTCTTACTCTATTGTAGTATTTAAGCACAATGTATTTAAATGAGGATTTTCAAACACATAGGATTATCGGTTTCATTAAATTATCTATTTCTGACAACCTAAGTAAAATATATTTTTGTATTTTTTAGCTTATGTTAAAATCTAAAATATGTATTAAAATAGATATAAAAATAAATCAAAGCAACCTAAAATTTATTCAAATGAATAGCAACTATTGAAATTTTAGCTAACTATTGAATACTTGATTAAATTTAATGCAAAAGGAAATTTTGTTTAAAGTTTCAAATATAAGCTAAAAATAATTTATAAGAATTTTTCCTATAACTTGTTTAATTAAACAAAAAAAAAATCTTTTTGGTGATTTATCAGTATTATATTCATTTGCGTTAAAAAGAAAATTATAATTCATTTGCGTTAAATTTGCGCAAATTTCATTTAAACTTTGCTATATAAGTAAACCTTATCTTTTTATAATGTATTTTGTGTAATTGTCTGAGTTTTCTTCATATTTTTGGTTTTTTTAATTAAAAATAATTCTTATTTTCTTTAATAAGTGTAAAAAAGCATTTTCTTAAAATAATTTAACAGACTAAAATTATAATATCTAGTAGTCAAAACTAATTCATCATATTTCAAGCAAACGTTCCAATTTCGTAAATTGACTTTACACTCGCGAACGTCAGTGCAAACTTCAGCCGGAACACACGTGGCTTGAGTAAACAATCCTCACTTTTAACCAAATTCATAACCGAAACTCCGCCACCAGTTGTTCCACAAGCACCTCCCAGATGGAGAATCCCTCTCCTCTTTCCACCAATCCAGAGACTCCAACAGAAATAAAAACAAAATATTTTCCTTCCCCCTTTCTGCTCATTTCTTATCTTTCCGACAGAGGGCAGCGCTGCGCAAGGGTGCGTGGTAAAGAAAAGTGGGTTGACAGAACGTAGCTCTTCCCTGCCACGCCGCGAAGTTCAGCAGTGAAGCTCTTGACTCTGACCCATGCTGTTGCATGCAATCCTGTGGCTTGTGACACCACAGGTATATTTGCACGGGTACATAATAGTGTAACAATTAGTGCTTTCCCTGAGATATTAACCTTATTACATGAATTGTCAGTGGTTGTCATCTTCCAGAACTGATATAATTTTGTTTCCGAGATATGTTTACAACAGATGCATGACAATTACTAACTTCTAATCGTCTGGACACTTGTAGATATTTGAAAATGAAAGAACTGTGTAAGTTTTTACATTACCCTGTTTTATTATAAGAATCTTTAGGGTATGAAGCGTAAGATACATCTCAGCTTTTATGTTGTATTAAACATTTCCTTCAGATCATCTTGCATACAGACTTTTTAACGGTGAAGCACGTGTCTTTTTGCAGCCAACAGCATTTCATAAATGATTTCCTTAATGCATGCATAAAGATATAACTATCTTACTTTGTTTAAATATGCCCTAAAGCAACTTTTAAGAAGAGTTTTTAGTGAAGAGTTCTTTCATAAGATTATAAAACATTCAATATCATTGTACTATTCAATTGTACTATACATATTTCTCCATTCTAGAATCGAATATCAGCACCTATAAGATAATACAGTTTAATAAATTTGACATAAATAGATTTTCAACTCTAATTCTTACTTCTCAAGATACAACTTCAGTAATATTTAATTATTACCGAACTCATAAAACCTATTCACTAGAAGCAAAACTTCGTTGAATAATAAATTGCAATAATTAGAAACATAGAAACTTTCATAATATCACGGATCTTCTAAAGAGTCGTAATTAAATACAGAATCTGTCTCCTTTGTTTGACTTTTCAACAAAACTTTTATTTTATATGAGATATGTGATCTCATTATTACATGCATCTGTTATATATGAGATTAATTTTTAAAGTTTTTTGAAATCAAGCCAACAATTTTCAAACAAGTACGGAAGAGATAACTATTATTCAATCTCTTGAAGGCTTCTATGTATTTTCCCAAACGATCATTTGAAGTATACTTTTAAAAACTTATGAAACTTTCACTAAAAATGCAATATACGGAGGAAGACTTCGAACTTTTTCACCTGGTTATATATGCGCAATAACCGAAACACGATAAAGAAACCTTGGAATCGACACAAAAACTCTCGCCAACTGCTATGAGAGAAAGTCCTCTATTGAGATAAGGACACTATCCGTCAGCATGCCTCGATCTTTCCTAGTAAAAAAAGTAAAATATCCAGTCGAGCGCTGGGCTTACAGAGAACCTTCTAGTCCGTCAGAAGCAGAACCGGCACCCCAATGTCCACCCTCTCCGTCGCACCATTGTCTCACCGTCCGATACACAAATAGTAAGTTTTTTTTTAATCATTTCTCAATTTTCAACGCAAATTAATCATATAAAATTAACAACTAAGACTCTATTATAATGGAAATATTTTTAACAAGGAAAACCATTCGGAGAAGTTTCTTTCTTATAGGGATATTAGTGATTTTTAATTACTACGTTATAATGTAAATGTGTTCTAATATCAAGTTCAAATACTTTAATTTGTTACTGCAAATTGTAATTATTCACGCATTTAAATATTTTCAAGATGAAGTATAATTTAAGTACAGAAATAAAAATGTGTGATATATTTAAGGTAATAAATGTTGCAGACATATTTTTCAAGGTAATTTACTGTCTGTAAAGTAACTGAAATTACGACTAACGTATAAATTTCAGTTTTACAGTTAATTGATTAAAAAGTGTCATCTATAGAATTAAGAGTATAATAAATTCGTCATCAACAATAATTAAACCCAGTTTCAAGATTAAAAAATAATTAACTCGAACTATATCTAAAATTGCATTAAAGAAGATTTTATTTGGCAGGAATTTTTGTTTTTCACAAGTGTACCAAAAGCATTAAAAACAATAATTAAACACAATTTCAAGATTAAAAAATAATTATCTCTATTTTTTACAAAATATTGAAAAGATTAGACTGTTCTCCTTATATATATATATATATATATATATATATATATATATATATATATATATATATATATATATATATATATATATATATATATATATATATATATATATATATATATATATATATATATATATATATATATATATATAATATATATATATATATATATATATATATATATATATATATATATATATATATATATATATATATATATCAGTCCTACAGATGATACGCATATATTACAATAAGAAAAAATTTACACAGATTTACTCATGAAAATTTTAAAATCTTAAACACTTAAACGAATAAGGGTGTAAATTGTTGCTTTGATAAAATCCTTTAAATTTAATGAACACTGAAGACTTTTAAATAAGTATAATCCGTCAACAACTCCGGTTATATTTAGCATAAAGTTATTTTGATATGTCAAGAAGTAATTGTAAAAAAATAATTATTTATAGAAGCCAAATTTTTAAGAAATACTTAACATTTTGTCACTCGTAAAGTCATTAAAATAACTGTTTGCCTGAGAAATATATCTCCATTGATGTCTTTTTGATCATAAGTAATTTAAAAACGGTTGATTTTGTAACACAAGACTGTATTATTAAACACTGCATCAACACTTAATCTTTGTAATTCTTTAATTCATGACATACATTCATAACTGATATTTAATAAAATCTTTGAAAATTTTTGAAGATGTGATTGATCAAGTGTCAAAATTACTTTTAGGATAATTTTATAATTTAATTACCAAGAAAAATTAACTTGTATATTGTTAATTGAGGCACAATTAGATCAAAATACTTCTTGTTCTATCTTACTTTAATTATATTTTCTTCGATATAAATCATTGCTGTTTTATCAGGTTTTAAGACAAGTTTGATAAATGGGTGTAACAATAATAGAAACGTATGCAAATTGAATGAAATGTCACGTAGAAAAGACACGACACATATCGTGTTAACTCATTGCTACAATAGAAGGAAAAATTATTGGCATTGCCTTATCTAAAATTGCATTAAAGAAGATTTTATTTGGCACAAATTTTTGTTCTTCACAAGTGTTTGAATACCTAAGTATTCAAAAAAAATTTATATTTTTCCTAAAATAAAAAAAAATCACTATAAAATCATTTTTATAATATTGTGAATGTTATTAATATTAAATTAATTTTATGGATTTATACATTTATAAAATAAAAAATTAGTAATGAATTTAGTTGTGTATACTACTAAATCTATACCCAAATTTTATGGTTGGTTTGGTTTGGTTTGGAGCTCTACGGTCCACTGTTTTGCACACGAGGGCTAATGAGACCGGGACCTACTGCTTAAAGCCGATTCCGAACAGCTACGAACACCCATGCCATAGTGGGTTTCGAACCCACGAACTCTGGTACCAACGACAGCGCTCTAAACAATCGGCCAGCGTTCGGCGCAAATTTTATGGATTATACATTTCAAAATTAATTAATATAAATAATTAAAATACATTATAAGTTAATAAATTTATGGATTTATACATTTATAAAATAAAAGATCAGTAATGAAATTAATTGCGTATACAACTAAATATGTTGTATGTACATGTGGATTGCTCAAAACTAGTTTTAAAATTGCGAAATTTAGAGCGTAAAATGATTTTAAATGTTTATTACTTATATTCATATCCAAGAAATTTATATATTTAATCTTAATAGTAGCAGTTTCTAATCCTAATTAGTTTTTACCATTTATTCTTTGATAAATGTTAATGTAATTAATATAATTCATAAAATACCTGGGTAAATAATTTGATTCTACGTAAAATTATTTTAATGTTGAAGATTTTAATATTTACATAGCTCCAAAGTATGTTATGTATACCTTTTGTGCATAGAATATCAAAAAATTAACATTTGATTTCATTAAAAAATCATTTTGTAAAAGATAGATTGATTAAATGAATAAAATATCAAAACAATGGACGTATTAGCTAATTGCTTTAAATATGTCTAAACATCTAGTTTTTTTGTTAAAATTAATAAATGTCCTAAATAAGTCAGTTCTCCCAAAACTATATTTCAACTTATTAGCATAATTGAAGAAATATTATAAAGTTTTTATTGGAACTAATACCTACAACGCATTTAATGAGACAGCCACGAAAAGCGATGAGCGAAATCGATGAATAACGTACTCTCTTACCATGTTCTGATTTCTTAAAGAAGAAAACAGTTTTAAATTATATCAAGCACAACCTAATCATAACAAAATACCATTCAATAATTGACGATACGGGATATATGGTTCACAAAATTTATAAGCAGTTTTTAATATTACTGTATTAAAAAGGAATTTATATGAAAAATTTTGGTTTAGTGTAGAAACGTGCCTTATGACTAACTTTAAACTGTCTATAAACTAATTAAGATAAATTTTCATAAAAAAGGAGTGTAACACTCATCATGTGTTGTTTGCTCTTTATACGTGATATAAAAATCAATATAAAATATTGTGATTGAGAATATTTTTTAATCAAATCATTTTTCTAGTTGACGTTCTTAGATTTTAACTAAAAATTCTTAAACGTGTATTAATACCGGGATATACAATTTTATATTAAGTATGCACAAAGTACAATTATTCGGAAAGGCCGCATAAAAACAAATTTCTGAAATGTGTCAAAGTTTCCGACCTAAAAAATTTTAGGATACATTTCATTTCTTCATTATTTTTGAGAATATAAAATACAATGTTCTAATTCTTTTGTTCTAATTTTTACAAAGTATTTAATAATATTACTAAAATTTATACGCCAAAAATTTATATAATGAAACTAATATCTAAATATAAATACATAGTCAGGATTTATCAATACTGTACTTCAAATTTTAAAGTTTAAATTTATGGTCATGATTTATGATGGATATTCTTGTATTCTATAATCCTACTATGTAATTTTATGATTATGAATACATCATAAATGATATACGAACATATTCTTAAATATAATTTTTTTATATTTAAGAGATATATGTTCAGTACTCGTAACTATTCATGAAAGCATGAAAAGATGCTTTATTAAAGATGCAGAAAAAGTAAATTTATGTTTGAATCTTGGAAGATTATAAAATGGTGATCCAAAGGATAAAATTATATATAATATCACTTTTCGAAAATTTAGTCAATATTTTATAGTGTGACCTGGACAACTTGTTCCTAGAAAATGTAGAAAAAATCATCAATAATTTTCTTAATTCCTGCAACGTAGATTTCCTTAATATGTCTTTAATTGTCCATATTCAAACCCCTTCAAAGTAAATAGTTACTTTACATAACAGAAAAATGCAATTAAAAGATAGGAAACTACATGGATGTCATATCAGGGCAGACAATGAAACTCTTAGTCAAACAAGATTATCTCTAGTTTAGAAAAACGAGCCCTTGAAACAAATTATATTACTACCTACATCAGATTATTATTATTATTATTATTATTATTATTATTATTACGTTCTACTTATAAAAATGAGATCATTTTTATTGCACCTCCGCATTCGTAGAAAAAATTTTTAAATCTTCGAATTTACTAAAAACATTCCTTGATGCATTCTCATATTTCTAACTTTACTAGTTTATACTACTGACTGTATAAAACTTATAACACAATTCTTAGATATATATATATTCCTAACAGATCTATATTGTGACATTTTAGGCAAAATATTTAGGACGGACAAAGAGCAGTAGCTAGAAATCTATCTTTAAAATGCTGATGCTTTTTTCGACAAAGTCTACTTAGGAAGACTTAGAATTTGAATGAATGCCACGTCTTTTTAGTTAGTAGGTTTAAACTGCAAAATACAATTGTGGAATTTAGAGAAGTAACTTATAAAATGATAATTGAAAGAAATTGTGCGTAATACGTTTATTTTACGTATGTTGAAAAATATTTAAAATAAAGCAGTTTTCTTTCTTTCGAAAATTAATTTTTCAGAAAAGCCAGGTGAGAAAAAGATAATTCATTGCTTAATTATTGCAAATATAAATTGATAAAATTTGCAACATTTAACATATAGTTTGAAAAAGGATTGTGTTTCGTAGTACACAAGTTATCAGTTTGTACTGTGACTAATTATGTATGAAACATTTATTTTTTAAAGGACTTTTAAAAAGTTTACGAGGAAAAGAGTTTGTATTTTTACATCAAAAGTATCAGACAGATATAGTCTTGTAGTCTACTTGCAGGACAATATCCTCAGTACGAATATAGTGTACTATCTAGAGATGCCAAACGATGACCGATTCAGAGTACTGGTTTAAAATCGTATTCAAATAACAGTGACATGGATGTTCGTAGGCGTTCGGAATTACTTTAAGCTGTAGGTTTATTATCGTGTTGCGAGTTGACCGTAGACTCCAAATAAATAATGAGAATCTAGTTAAAATTTCTTTAAACATATGTATTAAATATGTAGGTTAAAAATCATTCTCTGGAGGATCTATAGGGAGAATTGAATGAGCAAATCCCTTCATTTTGAGAGGATTAAAATGTGTAAGCTTTTTGACCACACAAAAACGTGAAAAATACACTGAAGCTGTGTAGTTTTATACAAGTCAATGCTTAAAGAGCATGTTACTTTATATATGGAAATTATACATGAGACACAGAGAGCATTAAACATATGCTTTTAACACTCATAAAAATTTAAGAAAAGCTTATAAAGATTATTTTGCTGAGGATAGTTTTTACATGTAGTTCAACATCATAACGATGTATATAATCGCCATAACAATGTATTCTGTACACCTGTTATTGAAATTTTAGAAAATTGTAAAATGCGACATAGTAGTAGGACAGTACGGCTAATAGTACGCACTGTCATTCAGGACAATGCATTTTCGATACTGAGTTAGATTTAGAGTTATTACTTGTTATCCGATTCGACTTTAATCCAAATTAATCCGACAAAATGCGTGGGTTTCTCCTAGTTTCCGCGTGGGTGACACAAATGGGACCTGCCTACTTATAGAAGGCATTTAAAGATGCATCCCTTCTCTGTAAACGAGTGCAGTGTTAAATCCCTTTGTGGTGCAATCGGGGCAAAGGTAAATTAAGAAAATCATAGTCTTGTCTTCTTTTGATTAAATATGTATATCTAATTCCCACCTGTAAAAAAATGAAAATAATTTTTAAAATAAACTGAAATGCATAGAATAAAAAAGTTAGCTTATAAATTGTAGCAAATGAGAAAATATAAATCTCACGGATAGAAATATAATATTACACAGTAAAATATTAACCTCATACTTTGATAATGATGTTCATATTTTTATCTTTCTTTTTTTACGAAGTCAAGAAGTTTTCTTTTAGAAACGCACTATCCAGTTACTTGAAGTAAATTATTAAAGTAATATCATTGTTACAAGTTATTTTAACCAAAGGTATCCCGAATTCATAAAGCTGAGAAAAGAATTCTAAAACATTTTTCATTATATTGAGTGTTTTATTTTTTCCTTTTTAAACATTCTATATGTCTAAAAGTAGATGTTCTCCAAATTTTTGAGTATTCAAATAGTGCAGTTGCTACAAATTTCATGTAGATAATAAATGCAAAACTAAATAAATTACGCTTAATAAAAGAATTTGAGTTCTTATACAAAAATTCATTTTGATTAAAAGCAATAATTGTGTGTCAAAATTAGTCATAGGTATGTAAAAAAAATCTCTTTGAAAAATAGTACGAAATCCAACGTAAATATTACTGTCAAATGCAAACTCACGTAAAATTGTCTTTTTATGGAATTATAAACTCAAGTAACTCAAGTAATTCAAGTAATAATCCATGAAAAGCTTGAATTTAATTTATATTTGAGATTATACGTAAAATCTCTTAAGCTCAGTGATATTTACAATTACAGCAAACTGATACCTAATGCGCATTGCATTTAGACAGAATACTCTATAAAATAAATTTATTTTTACAAATTTAGGAACATTTTTGTTCTGGTCTTTGAAAGTATACAAAGATCTCACATTAATACAGGGAATGATGGGAATGATCTCAGTTTAGTGTTTTTTAGGGTTTGGGGTTTAGGGTTTAGGGTTTTTAATTTTTAAGATTAGGAGGATCTTCTAAAATAAAAACGCATCGTGTACAAGAGGAGTATATCCCTTTGAGACTCTAAACTGGAAAGTACTCACTGAAAAATCATTAGAATTTATCAAAAGAAATAATATTCTTATACATTCTTATATTATTATATATTTTACATACATATAGACATAAATCTGTATAATATTGGTAACACTAATAGGAGGAATTATAGCAGCGGTAGCTCAGTCTGCAAAGATCTCATAACCGAATGGTTTCAAGTTTAAAGTTCCAACTGGACAAAAATATCCACTGAGTTTATTAAAAGTGTCAGAGGCACGTAAAATAAGGTCATATTTTTAAAGTTTATCCCGTTCCCAAACAATGACGTGGCAGGCCAAGCCTGGTAGTTCTTCTGCTTGATACCTGATTCTAAATTACGAGAACTATGTGTTCTACACGTAACCATTTTGTGTTGTTCCAAGGAGTAATGTTAGCCGACTATATGGTGCTTCCTTAATAAAATGACCAACAATTATCTGTATCTTGGTAATGGAGAATGTTATAGATGCAAGTGCTCCAGTTTTGGAAATATTAATAATAATTATAGTATAAATTGAGGCCCAATGGCGTTGTGGCAGTGCTTCGTACTCACATGACACAAGTCCGAGGTTCGGTCCCTGGGCTGGACAAAGTTGACTCAGCTTTCCATCTATCAGTCTGTAGATGAACTGAGGACCAAGCGTGCTTGGGAACTAAACACTGGGGATTCCGCGTAAGATTGACCACCTAACTGGAATATATGCTTGGCACCCCAGGGGCCTTGGTTACGTACACGGAGATTGGCACCGTAGGCCCTGGCCCCCTAGGGGCTGTTTCACCGAGGAGCTTATTTTAGTTTTATAGTATAAATTATTTTACTAATATAATAATTCTCATCATAATTTTAGAAAATTTATTTCTAAAGCATAAGCTCTTGTAAAAGAGTCGTGTAAAAATTAATGGACTTTTTACAGAGGAAACGGCCTAAATCAGATTATTTTCTAAACTACAGAGAACCTCATATTTTTCAATACTTACTAGTTTCCACGGTAGAAATTATAAATTATTTATCTAATATTTAAGGATGAAGTTCAAATTACATTTATATTTCTTATTTGAATAAAAATTTTTACACAATTAACGATTTTCTAAAGCATTAAACACTTTTTAATAATTTTTACTATACCTTAGATGGCAAATATGTTCAGTTCTAAAAACTGTGGACATGCACTCGATGAACTTCACTTTTGAACAATCTATATTAATTTTATTGAAAAAAGAATGTAAAAATGTAAAGACTCATTTTCATAAAAGTATATTGTTCAACTTTTATATTACGAAAATTAACGCTACCTCTAATCTTTCAAACTACATCGGCAACGCCATTTAAATAATTAGTATAGACTTTGCTTGCTCTTCAGAAATTGCTGTGCTCTTGAAATATGGTAATAATATATAATCGTTATTCTCTAATAATGATTTTAAGCATCTTTTAGGTTAATGTTAAATGTTAATACAGGGCTAATAGTAATTACTTGACCTTGCTTTTAATCGGCAACTATTGGTTAAAACATATATTCCCCCGCTCCTTATTAAAGTGTTTAAGGTAAAATAATCTTTCTTTTTATCTTACTTAAGAATTTAAAAATTTAATTTTTAGAAAATTTCAAAATCTAAAATTTTATACTTTTCTCGTTCCTTATCATTATATTTAGTAAAAATTGAAACTTATCTTAAAGACCGTGGCACAAAAAGTGCGATTTCTCCTTTGCAAAAAGTGACTTAGTTATATAAATTAAAATTACACGAAATCTACTCCTCTATTCAAGAATTGGATAGTTTATTAATTACAGGGATTTGAGGTTGAATAAAGTTACAATAGCGCTTTACAGTGTAAAGGGGTATCTGATTAAAAAAGGGGGTATATCCGTAGTAAAATGGATATACTCTGTATTTTCCTGTAAATTACTTTCTAAATTGCACCCCCCCCCTTTTGTCGAAAAACCAAACTTCTATTAGTGTCGAGTTACTCTAATTAATTTATAAACCCAACCCTAAAAGTATTATAAAACAATTTGCAAATTATAAATTTATATATTAATGAAAATAAGTAGAACTTTTTTTGTTAAGGTTCATAAGATATGTTTCAATTCTCAATATACTGATATATAACGGGGGATGAACAATAATTTAGATTTTGTCCAAGAAATTCATCCATTTTATAAGGTTCCTTATTTTATGTGGTTATGCTAAACTAATTTTTCTACATAATCTCTAATATCAATTTAAGTTTAAAATTTAGAAAAATATTTTTTCATTAAATTTAATGCATTGAAAGAGCGAAAGCTTTACACAGAAAAAGGACAAATAAAGCATTTTCAAACTTTTTTATGTATTGTAATGCAAGTAAATACTTAATTGGTTAAGAGCTATGAATATTAGAAACGCATCTGGAGTATTTCATATATTTACGCACACTTTTATTTAAAAGAGG
>CM063508.1:71599643-71659643 GCA_032207245.1 Pardosa pseudoannulata | reverse complement strand
TCCCGTAGATGCATTCATTGTTAGCATACAAAAGGGCTATATTTACAATTTATGTGGACCTTACATGACTTACATGTACGCCTATTAAACTATGTCCGATATAGCCCATCATATGACGGGATCAGTAAAATTTTTAATATTCCAGAACTGTTAAGTACCCAATGAGGCAGGTAATAAAATGGTTTGTTTTTTGGCTGAGAATTATCTGGTTCACTCTCAATAGTTTATTTATCGTCATACTCCTCTAGAGTCTCCCGATCCTGTAATGCAGTTTAGAATCACATGGAATTCATTTAGTCAAACCATGTGGTTATGTATAACAAACAAACAAACTTCTTAATTTCCAAATATATATAAATTAAAAGTTAGATATTTAGTAGTCCTCGACTTATATGAAAAGAATTTATTGTTAATACCGATGATAAAATTTTCATTACAACAAAAAATAATCGATGATTGAATTTAAAATTATCACTTATATACTTAATCTATTATTTAAGTCAAATATAAAAGAAAATTATTTGCTTAATATGTAAGTTCAGCGATAAAACGTATGAAAATAATGCACGCGATATTTAAATAATTTAACAAGAAATGATTATATGAGATGGTTAAAGGAATGACGTCATAATGCTAGAAAAAAATGTTATTTTTACCTATTTATTACGTGAATAAATTGATAAATTTAATCGCCTGTTAGCCAAATTTATACAACCGCTTATTCTACAAGACATTATTTTTTTCAGTATTTTTGTTTGTGTAATTCATATTCTAAATACCTTGAACATCTTATGTTAATCGTTCGTATAAATATAATGTTCAGTAAATAAGTTCATTCGCTCAATCATTGCAGTGTATCTATATTGAGACAGGACATGGCCGAGCAAATCTTTTTTATGTTGGCATGTAAACCAAGTATTTTCATATGTCAATGGTTTTTAAAAGTGTCTTTTCGCTTCTGTGTTTAGAAAATGTACCTAGTTAATAAAAAAACTAATCTTTTTATATCTTTAATTATATTGATCCTTCGTTATAAATCTAAATTTTTCCTAATTTCTATACTACATAAAATCTGTTCCAAAATGGACTTTTGCAAACTGTATTTTATCTTCTTGAAAAGCGTTGTTACAATAGCATATCAATGCATCAATATCTTTTGTTACATTATTGTACTGTTTTTATCAACCGTCAGCACTATTATTCTTTACATTGACATATTTTGTTCCATCGAGTGCAGGTAGTATTTAAAAAGATTTATATTACATAAATCTCACACATAAACCTTGAACATCTTACGGTTAATCGTTTTAAATATGCAAGAAATACGCACGTAAATAAGTATCATTCGCTCAATCATTCGCTTTAATTTGTGCAGTCTATGGTTTACATGCTCGAGTCGGCCAAATGGCATTGTAACCACCAAAGTATTTACCCTATGTCAAACATGTATTTTATTTAAAAGCGATCTTTTCGCTTCTTCCTGTGTTTATAATATGTATCTAAGTTATAAAAATTCTACGTCTTTAATTAACATTTGAGATAGACTTTTTATTTATACATCCTGCAACAAGTTGAGAGTTTAGACAAGTGCAGTAAGAATCTCCAATCTTATATTGAAAGCCAATTTTAGAAGCCTGTATTTTTCTTTTCCATACAGGATCTGCACATATAGTTTATCAGCAGAAACGTGATATATATACTAGTAAACAAACAAATTTTCCCTCTAAAGGTTTCTGAATAATATTTATTTTTAACATAAATTGGTGATAGGTGACATCATAAAGTTGCTTTCAGAAACAAACAATTGGAAATATATATACGTGTATATATGCATATATAAAGATGTTGTTCTAACATTTAATTTTTACCAGTTTAATTTTTACCTGTTTATTACATAATATTATGCGATATGCTATTTTGTTCAAGCTGTTTTTGACAATATTACTACCAGCTCCTTTCCAGAAAACTTACTGCAAACCTTTCTAAAATCCCCATAAATAAAGCGGTGAGAGTTAGAAAAGCAAACAGCATGGAAACAGTTTAGTGGTAAAAAAGGAATTTTTTTTTTGAAAAAGAGCACTTTTAATCGGCCACCAGACATGAATCCATAGCAACTATAAACCAACAACAATTCACATGTTTCAAAGAATAAACTTTTCCCCTTTTGCGAGAAAAGAGTTTCGTCCAGTTGCAGTGAGTGGTTTATAAAAATTTGGCCTACGAATTGCCGGCGGTTTCCAAGAAATTTTTATCAAGTATACGAGTTAAAAAAGGAGGATTAATCAAATGCGATCTTACTGAGCTTCCGTGGCTACAAATTACTTAAAGTAAGAAGTAATAAACTTTGTATTCTCGATCTCCAGATGGTTATTAGAATTACAAAGATATAAATACTTTTGCTGGATGTTATCTTTTTGGAAATGAATCGTCAGAAATAAATTTTAGAATATAACTATAATGAAGCTGGTTAGTTTGGTTAATATATCATTGAGCACACACATACCCACACATATATATAGATGTATATCTATTACTATTCAGTAAGCAATCTAAGTTTATATTAACTGTTTGAGTGCGGCGCAGCGCTAACACTCTTCTTATATATTCTGTAAAAATGCTTGGAAGTGCGATCATGGTGCTGTATGTTACTATAATTTTCACATTAATTGAGAAGCAAATAAGACTTAATCTCTTGTGTGAAAATTATAAAATACAGCAGTGCAATCACACTTCTATGCATCTTTGACAAGACAAGCATGAGAGCGCTTCGTAGCAGTCAGACGGCTAATGTTGTATTCACTAGCATTTTACTAACACAAGTTTGGTTTGGTTTTATGTATAATTTTTTTTTATATATATTTATAATACAAACATATCTATTAACATTGTAGTTATATATATTTACTGATATTATTTATAATAAACGAGTCATCGTTTATATCTTCTATATTGATTAAATTTTCAATCGAAAAATTTAGCTATTTTTAGACTTAGATTTTTTCATCTTAAACCAAAAAGTATTTATAAACACTTAATAATAAAAACAACTGTTCCCACCATGGCACATAAAATTTAGTTAGTAGGCGACTTATGTCTACAATAGGCACATTCATTTAAAACTATTCCTGGAAATACGAGAGGAATATATATATATATATATATATATATATATATATATATATATATATATATATATATATATATATTATATTGGTTCCTTGAGGAGAATTACTGGGAAAATAAAATCTTAAACCGATATATATATATATATATATATATATATATATATATATATATATATATATATATATATATATATATATATGTGTGTGTGTGTGTGTGTGTGTGTGTGTGTGTGTGTGTGTGTCAGATTTAAAAATGGGGGTTAAGAACTAAGCGAGATAATTAAAAATAGTTAGAACTCATTACGAAAGCGTAATAGGAGAAAGACACAACCTCGAGTGGAACTATACAGAGTAAAGAAATCGACGCAGAAGTAGATATAGGAATTTTGCTTAGGTTGCAACGCCTAAAGAGTCAGTTTTGAGTAGGAACTCGGACTGATAACATTCTCCACGCTTATCGTGGCAAATTGTGAGAGCAAAGCGGTATATATATATATATATATATATATATATATATATATATATATATATATGTGTGTGTGTGTGTGTGTGTGTGTGTGTGTGTGTGTATGACACGGTCCGAGTGGTAAAGGCATGGAAGACATATTTTATTTCGTATATAAAAACTTCTTTATTGTAATCCTTCTGTGCATGTTTGTGCCATTTAGATACCGTTTGTTTTTATTTTGTGACGACTAGCGTGGAGGATGTTACCAGCCCAATTTCCCGACTGAAAGTGAGTTTTTGGCATCGCTATCTAAGCAGATTCCTATTGTCTACTACCGCGTAGTCTTCTTTACTCTGTATAGTTCCGCTCAAGGGGGTTACTTTCTAATACTGCGTTATTGTTAAAGAGTTGCAACTATTTTTAATTACAACTTGCTTAATTCTTAATCCCCATTTTAAACCTGATATATATATATATATATATATATATATATATATATATATATATATATATATATATATGTGTGTGTGTGTGTGTGTGTGTGTGTGTGTGTGTGTGTATTCACATACAGCCTAACATTTTATCAATTTTTAATTCCCACGGGCTTTTCATTTGTTTGATTATTTGTTTCGATTAATTTCATTGCTTGATTTACTAAGGCATAACACAGGCACTTATTTATTCGGGGTTTCCAAACATCATGCGCAACAAGTAAAGCGTTTATACAAGGGCAGTAAAAATCTCCAGTGTTTCGCAAATATTCAACTCCACTTTTAGAGACCTACAATTCTCCTTTTCCAGAAATCCTCTACACATATCGAGGACCAACAAAAAATTTATATATACTAGTAAAAAAAAGGAACTGTTTTCGCCAAAGGACTCGAAATATCGTTTGTATGCGGCTTAAGCCGACGATAGCCACATCAAGGGAAAACTTCCTCCTTAAAGGCTAGAGCGGGGGAAGAAATAAACCATATATTCCTCACACTTTTCCTTTTTGACCCATAGTACTTGCAACACTCTGATTTTTTTCCCTCTCACAGTCACTCTATCTGACTTCTAAATGCATAAATATATCTATATCCGAAGGTACAGAGATACATAGATTCGAATGGGAGGAGAAAAAAAAGAAGAAAAAAAAATTCAATCCACCAAAAGTGATTTTTCTCTCAGCTTGAAATTCCGGTGGAGTCTCCAAATCCTGGATAACTCTTTGAATAAATAATTCCGGATGTCGGTGGGATTTCCAAAGGATTTCATATTCCGTGGATTTTGGAGGGGGCCATATGAACCCTACTGGGGGGGATTAGGGGGGATGATCGCTCCGGGATACTCTGATCTTCAGGTGGTTTTTTTGGTGAGGTGGGGTGGTGGGGTTAGAGCAGAGTTTTCCTACAAGTGATGGAGGGTGGTGGTGATGAGATAAAAGCTGGAACTCGTTTAACATACTTTTGAGACGCATCGGGAAGTGACAGGTGATTTTTCTTTGCCACGTTTCGAAACTAGTTTATGTATTCGGAACCTAATGCATTACTCTACAGATATTACGAGGATATAATAATACGATTTTCTCCATTTAAACCCACGTATGTTCAGGGAGGGTGGAAACACCGGAAAGGGAATGAGATATGTAATAACTCGTATGTATTGTTTGTAGTTTATAGATCAAAAGAATTGTATAACTTTTTATGCAGGAAATAAGTTTGCACTACAGGATTTAAACAAATATGTCCTTTGTATCAATTACCCACTTGAAATATTTCTATTGTTTCTAACATTATTACCATTATCTCTCCACATACTTTTCGTTAATAATAGTTATTATGTTTCACTAAATGACAAACAGTAGCACAGTTTTTTGAAACAATAAAACTTTGTGGTTAAGCGATTTAGATCATTAATATAATTTGTAATTAATATAATTAATATAATTAATATGATTGATTAATTAATATGATTCCTTAATTAATATAATTGCTATAAATCAATACGAGAAGTAAATTGCTTGGGATCTAAATCTGACCTCATCACATGTTTTGTAAAGGACAGAAGAATATAAAAATTATTTTAACGGATTTTCGTCGTGTGCGGGATTCTCGGGCGGAGTTCTGATCACAGTGCCAGATTAAAATCATGTCTCCGTACATGACACTAAATAAGAATGTACCTTTGTGGAGTTATTTATGAGTCCCTAACTGACAGTGCCCAGTTTGAAGAGGCAGGGTTTTCCCATGTTTGCAGTTTCAAGGAGGGGTAAAGGAGACCAATAGATTTACACAACTCTCCCAATTTGTCGAAAAGAAGTAAGAAAGGACAGAGATGAAAATAATATAAAAAAAGAAAAGTCAAGAAAGAGGGGGTGTTCGGCAGTCGAGTCGAGGACAGTATTGAAAAAGTAAATCTTATAAAAGTCGATCAAATTTTTGTATATTAGTCATGTATATATCATTTTAATTAATATTCTTATATTTATTTTAAGCTGATTTCAGTGACTCTTAATTTAGCTGATTAGTTTATTTTTTATTTTAAGTCTGTAGTCTCTCAGAACCTGTGGTTGAATTTAAACTTAAACCTACACAACGTCACCCAAATGATATTTAGTCTTTGTAACTAACAAAAAAAAAACAACCACTATAAATTTGATCATAGATAAAAACCTAAATTTAAACCAGAGCTACGGTACAAGCTTAAATGATCGATTTGTATTTTTATGATTATGGCTTTCAACACATTCAGAATTTTTAAATATTTACTCAAGCAAAAATAAATTATTCTTTACTGTTTGAAGAAATACAAAATGTCTAAATATTTTTCAGATATTTCCGGTTGTTGAAAAACCATATATAATAAAGAGAAAAAAAGGCATAATATAATTGATTTATATACTCATGCGTTATAATGTGTATTAATTGCTTGCAATTTTTAAACAAAATAATTTTATATACTTAATTTATAATAAATTCTTATTAGAGGAGAAAAACCCTTTTTCCACGGTTTTGGTTTTCTCTCTACAGATGCGATCATTCTCATATTTTTAACATGCAATCTCTATGTAATTCAAGTTGATAAAATTTATAAACTATTTTTTAACTATGAGGCAGGTAAAACAATGGTTTGTTCGTTGACTGAGAATCATCTGGTACAAGCTCAATAATTTTTTATATTTACTGACCGCATGTTAGTTTAACTTGTAACTTTAATTTATATTGTCATATTACGTAATAGAATGAACAGCAGAGATTTTAATATTGACAGTGATTATTGGGAAGTGTATATAAATGAAGTCCAAAAATTAATGAATCAATTGCAAACCGTGTGGTTAACAATAAACACGAACAACGAAATAACAATAATTATAAACAACGAACACACAAACGAAGAAACTTCTTAATTTTCAAAGATACATAACTTAAACGATAGATATTTATTAGTCAGTGAAATAGAATTCTAGACTTTTATGAAAAAAATTTGTTGTTAATACCGGTAGTGAAATTTCCATTAGAACAAAAAATAATCGATGATTAAATTTAAAATTAGCACATATGTACCTGATATATTATTTAAGCTAAATATAAAAGAAAATGATTTAAGTAATATCTAAGTTCAGCGATGAAACGTAGGAAAATAATGGAGACGATATTTAAATATTTTAAAATAAGAAATGATTAAATGATATGGTTAAAGGAATGACGTCATGATGATAGAAAAAAAAATGTTATTTTCATCTACTTATAATGTAATAAATTGATGAATATGATCGCCTGCTGATAGCCAGGGAAAATAGGCCTTGAAATAGTGGCATTAAACGATCGAAAAGGATGGAAGGGGTGGTTTTTTAACGTTTTAAAGACTTGCTTTGAACTTTGCTAACCCTAACTCATCAAGAATCTAATATGGATGGTTCTATCCATTCCAGTTCTAACCGCTTCGTAAATTCTAGAACAGACGGACAGATAACTTAGTCTATTATTATATTATATTACTTTGAAGTATATTTTTCAAAGCAAGAACGATTTTGTAAGATTTGCTATTTTAAATCTCACTTCTTCTGGTATGTTGCGATCTTATTTAGCATTTTACGAGATACTTAATTTATTTTAAGTAGTTTTATAAAATACTAGCAAGTTTGCCCGTGCTTCGCTACGGTGAACTTAATATATTACTTTTAAACAAAGATTTATTTTTCGTGAATAACTCTCTAAATTCGTCACAGTTCAGTTCGAGTCATTGGCATGTTTATATATTTCTATCATAAGCGTATTATAACATTATTCAGTTTTTATAATCGAATTTGTCTTATATTAAATTTGCTCAAACTTTTTTTATTGTAAAATATAAGCTTAACCCTAAATTGCATTACTGTATTACTACTGTACGTTGATTAGCAAAGTTAACAGATCTTGCCATATTACGTGATAGAATAGGAAGCACAGGTTTTGACAACAACAGTGCTAATTTTGTTGGTAGTAATAAATGTTTTCCAAAATGAAGGAAATTTATGACAAACCACATAGTTTTGTATGAAACAGAAACACACATTCATATCGACAACCATATGAATATGAAGATAACTATATAAAATGATAGGTTTTATTTGGCCATGAGAGTCACTGAAATTTGTAATTTTTGTACTTAGAATATTGTTGATATGCATTTCACTGTAACATAAAAATGAACCAAGAATTAAATTTAAAATTAGTTCTCATATAAAAATGCTATAATTTGCGTCACATAGAAATGAAAGTGAATCATTTTATATCTCAAATTTCAGTTCAAATCGAATAGATACTAAGCAGACGATTTTAAATAATATAAAATAAGAAATGAATAAATGAAATATTTAAATGAATGACGTCATAATGAAAGAAAAATATCATTTTCGCCTATTTATTATGTGATGAATTGAACATTTTAATCTCCTGCTTTTAACCGTGGAAAACTGCGTTTAAAACAATTACTTGGGATGACGTCACATTGCTAGAAATATTGCTTCTTTCCCTTAGATATGATGCGATAAATTAAAAACTTAATCGTTTGCGTTTAACCGGGGAAAATAATGCTTGGAATAATGACATGAAATGCTCGAAAAAGGGGGAAGGAATGAATTTCGAACATTGAAAATTTACAAAAACCTTCCCAGGGATATACCTAAACATTTCCCAAATTTTCACGGCGATTGGATGCATAGTTTTTGAGTCTATTGAGTACATACATACAGACAGACAGACACACACAAATTCATTTTTATATATATAGATGTAAAGGACTTTCATCTTAATTAAAGTTATTATGCTCTGAAATAGGATTTGTGTCCATATATCTTCAGTGCCCTTATACTCTGCAAAATTCCGAGCCATTTATTATAACAAGGTCCGATCTCTTTTAATTTCTATGCATATATGATTATAGATCAAGATCAAGATGCCAATTAAAAAAATGGCTTTTTATTTAAATTCTGTCAACCTATTCTCAACATTTATGTTCATCTATTTCTTGTCACTTTGTTTTCGGGGTCATTTCTCACAAATGCAATTTTATATACTCTGTTATATCCCGTTAAATAATGTCTCAATCCAGATTTTTTGTTCTATCTTTTACTACGATAGAGGTGATCACGAACTCCTTGCAAATATGAAAAGAAAAGAAATATGTCAATTTTATCCTCCACATTGATCAGAGCTTTAGTCAGCAGATTAGAAAAGAGGTAAATGGTAGAAGTTATATGATTGTGTCCAAGATTTAAAATTTTACAAAGACATTATAAGAAGTTGGTTTTTTTATTAGAATTAATGCCCATAATACACGATATCATCTACTTTCAGATATAAAAAAAGTATAACTTTTCTCAAAATTCTTTAGAATAATACACCAGAGAAATTTAGATTTTGTGAAGAAGATTATTATGACTATTTCTCCAAATATATTTTCATTTTTTATTATATTTCAGTTATAAGTACGTTATTTTCAGAGTATACTCATATTTCGTCTTAAAGGGTTTCAAACGAATTGAATTTAACACATTGTATGCGGAACACGTACTAGTACTTTTCTGACGATTGATACTTGAGCACGGAACATATACTAGTACGTTTCTGATGATTAATACTTGAGCACAGGTCAGTATGGGTTAATGTAACAACATGGTTTGTTTGTGGGTACAAAAATAACGGTATATACAGGAAAACGGAGCCGAATGTTCTTGTCTACTACATGGATTCTGGAAAAATTTGGAAAAATAAAAACTAGTTTCTACATTAGTCGATGCGGAACCACAGAACGGGAAAAAATTAAAACTACATACTACTATTTCTATTAATTTTTCGTATTTATGATACTATTATAAATTTATCCACTAAAAATATGTTTTGTTTACTAAAATCTTATGGTTGTTAATTATGTATTTCTATTTATATATTTGTTTATATACTTCAATATAAAATACGAAAAGTATGTTAAAAATTAAATAATTTTCGATCTATTGAGATTTAACTGAATAACTAAATTTATGTGCAAAACGCCCACTCCTGGTACAGTTCAGCTGAAAAATGTACCCGCACACAATGTATTTATAGAAACTTATATAACTTATATAACTATATATTGAAAATTGCAATTAATTTGATAATTCCTTGTCATTTTTGTTAACAGCTTCATGATAGCTTACTAGGCATTCGGTAAAATTTTATGATATAAATGAGAATTTAAATGATGTTAACCCAAAGTACAAAATAAAAAAGGTTAAAACAATCATCACTTTTAAGTTTCAATAGATGTATTAATATCTCAATATATATAGTACTATTAAATACTATATTTCACTATAATAGTAAAAAATTGAAAACTCTGAAGGAGGAAAAATAAAATTATTTCTCTAGCTCTCAGAAATGTATACACGTTTTCTTTTAAAGATTTTTAACTTTCTACTTTAACTCTTTCTACTTTTCTCTTTTTTTTTTCTTTTTAACTATCTGTTCCGATTTTGTATTGATAGAATATCATCAATTCAGTTATTATGAACTGCGTAAAATACAAGAGATGTGCAGTTTCAGCAACTTTGAACATTTCAGTGTGTCCTCATTAGTGATCAGTTGTCATTTAAATCTTCATAGGATAACATTTATAAAAAGAAGTGTAAAAAGTTTAATAATAAACTGATCTGGTATCGCATGTAAACGCAGTATTGTAAAATGAAGTATTTTAATAGCTATTTAAAATGAAGTATTTTAATAGCTATTTGTCAGCATTTCAGTCGATCAACCTGCCTAATAAGTTGAATCCTGTGCAAGGTTTTAACTAGCATGAAATGTTGATTAAAATGACAAAATCGTAAATGATTATAAATTGATAGATTATATTTAGGATTGCTATCTGTCTTGAAGGTAAATCTCTAAAGGTAAACTCGTTCTGAGAGAGCATAAAAATTCTGTAAACTATGTTTTAGCCGTAATTTGACGCTACGGTCATTAAGAAATGCTCCTCATTTTAAAGAGACAGAAAAATAACGTATCCCTATAAGATCACTAATATGATACCACAATATTTCACCTTTGTCAAGTATTGTGGTATCATATTAGTGAGGTTATAGGGACAATATAAACAACATATCACAATATATGATACCACAATATATGAACACAAAAATTTAAGTTATGAAATATATATGACAGAAAACACAATTTAGAGAATCAAAATAGTCATTCAATGGAGAAAAAATCATTTCTTTATGAAGTGATTTTACTCGATACAAATTAGATAAAAGTAAATTATATATTTAGTCACATTCTGTAATTCTGAAAGTATTTTGTCCCATTAATTACCAATTTTGTTACTGTTTGAGTTTTGTAGTTATTATAAATCTTACAATTTTATTATGGTATCACTCAAATTCACTTTCCGTTCGAACAGACAGTCAAAGGTAATGCACGAGAATCTTTTGCATAAAATTCCCTTTTTATTCTCCGAAAAATCACCGAACACACGAGCCATTTTTTCTCTTTCTCCTTTCCATCCTCATCCGAACTTTCACTTGATCTGTTCCGAGATTTACCTTTTCTACGATATGAAAAATGATATTGAAGATTTTTCTTTGTCAGGGTGAAGAAAAGTGTTCAACTGTATAAAACCTCGGTCAGGGGAAAAGGTATTCAAACTTCCTCATTTTTCAAGGGATTTTTTTCCCTTTTTTTTCCTCTCTATCCAGTCTCTCATGCGATCGTGCTTATCTCTGGCGAATCTCGTGTCTTACTCCATCTCCTATAGCTACGCAACTAATGTATGTTTCAAACTCTGTTGCACATTACTGATACGCATAGCATAAAAATGTACCGTTCTCGTTTTATTTATTTAATGCAGTTTTGTCCAAAAGAAAAAAAAATTCGAAGTGTTTTTTATTTGGTAATGTAGATTCGTTTGATGCTTGTGTGATGAAACATTTTTTTATTTGCGATTTATACCTTCTATACATACTCAGATGGAAAACTACATGAAAGATTTTCGTTAAGCTTATAACTTAAACCATATATTTTATAATAAAAATGATGTATTTTATGTTCTATATTTTGATATGTATATATTTGAGTATGCTCATTGTTAAGCTATGTACTCTTGATACTAAGTATAAGGCAATGACTCCCCTCCTGACAATACAAACTTGTCTCTTAGGCCTTGTCTAACCTTGAGGCTAAGACATAATTAGACACGAGTTGAGATATCTAGGAATATATAATAAGTGAGTAAAGTGTGCAATAAAACATATTCTTGCTAATGATACACAAATTTCATGCGTTTTAAATACGCCAGACTATACTATTTCAAGGCTGTTTTCAAAAACAAAGAGTAGAGTTTTAAATTTAGCATATGCATAGCTAAATCATGGAATCTACAGTATTTCTAGCCTGCTTTTGTAATGTATTACTTTATGAATTCTTAAAAATAAAGTAGCAATATAATGAGAAAAATGAAGCCCAGTATAGAAAGGGTAGCATTTTGCTTTCCGGTTCAATTCTTAGGCTGGGCAAGATTGACTTAGCCTTGCATCCCTTCAGTGAAGAGACAAACTGAAGACTAAGCAGGCTTGGGAACTAAACAATGGAGATTCAGCGTAAGGTTAACCACCTAATCGGGACATATGCTGAGAGCCCCAGAGCCTTCAGACACAAAATGGAGATTGGCACCTTAGATCATCGCCCAAAGCTTCATTTCCAAGGAGTTTAGTTTAATGAGAAAAATATTAAACGATTAACCTTTCTACTATGACAAAAATATACATAATGGGGGTTGCATATAATAGATAGGTATTCAAAACAATAGCTTTATCTTCTGCAATCGGCAAAGTTTCATGGATATTCAGAACTGTCTTTAAGTAGTTAAATTTAAACTAATTGGCTTTCAAAGGCCAAAACAGTAATTGTGATCTCCAAACTAGTGTTTTAAAATAAATAAGAAATATATTACACTCAGAAAATATTGCATAGAAACCATTTTTTCAAGAGAACAGTCAATTTTAGTTCTTCATAAAGTTCAAATATACTAATTGTTTTTATTTTTAAATTTTAAAACTGGTATTTATTCTTTAAATGTGTTTTTATCGATTCATTTTTTTTTTCCTTTAGAGGCTTTTTTTCCGAAATAAACTGATATGTGTATTCTAAAAAAGAGTAGAGAGTGTATCTCATAATGAGGAGATTATTAATCGGTTAACAAACAGTAAATAGCTCATTCTACAACTCTACACACATTATAATGTGGCAGTTAATTCAGCATAATTTTGTACTTAATATATAGAGCTAAATCGTTATGAATGTTATAAATATACGTTAACTTCACTGAACTGTAACTAAATAGGATTGAACACTCTGATAAAAAGTCTAAATATAAAATGAATTACAGAATTAATTTGTCAAAAATTTTAAAACTAGAGCATTAGATTAACAGCCAGTAATTACTAGTTTTAATTAATAAATATCCATAGTGTTTTATCATTGATAAACTTCAACTTTCATTAAGAGAAAACTCTTTCCATTTATATATTCATTTATTACTACTCCTCTCTTAAAGTACTAAATGAATAAAAAAAATTATGAGTATTTATATAGTGTCTTCCTTTGCTTCGTAATGTTAAACTTTAAGTCCGGTAAAGAAAACTGGTGGATTAATATCTTATCAGTGGTCTCAAAACGAAAATGATTTTTAATAAGGGTGAAAATATCCTAATGAACTATCCTTCTTAATATAACGCACTTTTTAACTGTGATTTATTCATCACTTCCATAATTTGGAGGTATTATTTCTCAAACTTATAATATTAGATACTCAAACTTATAATATACTTATAATATTATAGGTGTAACTCACATTATACCTATCCATTCGACAATCACTTAAATAATGAATTTAAATACCTGGTCAGTTGTATAGAGAATAATTGATCAATGAAAATGATTCGGCTTTGCTGTAATGCAATTTTTCTTAATATATATTCACTCATAGCGACATATTACACAAAAGTTCTTGAAGTGTTCAATTATCATCTAAATTTATAAAATATACTTTAATAAGCTACAAAGATAAAATCATAATTATGTTTGTGAATTTTAATATCCTTACGCCTTTGAAATATATGTAAACAGAATTATTGGAAATACCTTTTTTTAACTTAACTTATAATCTATTCTTCAGTATTAATATAGGTTTAAAAAAATTTCTTAAATATGCACGGTACCAAATTAAAAATATTTTTTAATTAGTATTTTCACCAAATATGTTTTTTAATAAAAGATACCTCTGAAAAATAATTAAAAAAGTATTTAGATATGAAATTAATTTCTTATTTTATTCTTTTCCAAATATAAACCTTTACAGTTTTATTTTTAAGACGTGTTAAGAAGCTATTAAAATATTGTTTTTATGTTTTGAAAAGGTGATTAAATAACACAAAATTAAACTCAAAATAATTTTGTAGGATTTTAAATAACTACCATTTTTAATACAGCTAACTATTTTTTAAAACAGTTATATTTAGAACAGAATAACTTCTATTAATTTCCACTCCAGCCACAAATTTACTTTCAGATGAAAAGCATGTAAATTATAACGTATTTTTAATTTTATAATTGTTACCTAATCTAAATGTGCAATAAATGATTTGAAAAACAAACCAATATACTCAAATCTTTATATAAAAATTATTACTCATAGTTTACGTCAATCTATCAAAATTCTTTCTTCGGCAAAACCATAACACTTGCTATGACGTAATTCTTCTCCCATAACCTTCGTTTATTCTACTAATGAAGCACGTCATCAAGGCGTGATTTACATCAGTCCCGCGCCTTCATAATGCTACATAAAGCCGTCTTAGAAAAGATAAACTCGGAAGCACAACAAATCAAAGCCACACGCGCGCCCTTGTTTATACGTATTAGAATATTTATGATCTATTCCCGACACTGCATGGGATGCGCGTAAAACTTATCGTTAAGTCCTCCGTAACGTCCGACTTTATAGTGGCAGCCGCGAGTTAGGCCTAACTTTATACAGCCGTTTTATGTCTACTGCCGCATGTAGCCGATGCCATAATCACCTTGAATAAACATGGGAGGGGGCATCTCCCCTGCACCCTTAAATATCGGATCGTGTGGAAAAGGTGAAATACTTGGGAATTTCTGGCGGCTCGCTAATTTTCATCCGCGCTAAGATCTCGTAAAGGTGCGAAAATCAGGTTACAAATTAGGTTTGGGGTTTCAGTTATGACGCCATGGGGTCCCGATAGAGCGCACCGTGATGGTTTATAAATGCTCCGTGTGTGCGTGTGCGTGTAAATTTAAGCGGATTTTGTTTGGACGGAGTCGTATAATTCTCCCCTTTTCTCTCTGTTAAGTTATTCATCTCGGAAATGGATGTTTTATGTCAATGATAAAACTTATTTGATAATAGGCGTATGATTATTGCTTTTATGAAGCGACTCTTATGACCTGTAAATATTTGGAAACGAAAGGATTGCGGTTTTAATGCGAATTATTCTCGATTTATGGAGCGGTTTTATTAGAAATAAAGTAAATCCATTTCGGGTATGATCTGCAATCCGGAACGCACGCTTTGCTCAACAAAATCCCAAATTTCGCACGTTGGTTAGCACTAAAAATCTTGATTACTGAACTCAATGTGTTTTCCAAGACATATGAAAACGTCGTTTTCTTCAGAAGGTCTCATTAAAGCTTTTAATAAAATTTTATGCTCAAGTTCTAAATCTCTAGGAAAATTTTGAAAGTTAGATATTTATGCAGCTCATTTGCTCCAGCTTATTTTGTATTAAGAATATAAAATATTTTCTTGCTTATGATACTCTAATACTATATTGATTACTTTAAAACAAATGTAAATAAAATAAAACATTGAAAATTATCATTTGTATAAATATAAGAATTTTATCAGTTTTATGGTGGTAATTTAAAATATAATCTGATTGATTTTGAACTAGAAACATTTACAACCTATAAATCGTGTTTTACCGTCATTAAAAAAGAGTTTCCTGATCTCTCCAAATTTAAATTTAGTTACGTAAGTAAATTTATAGTTAGATATTAATTACTCAAACATATAGACAGCATATATATAGCAAAGTTTATGTAACTTATTAACACTGTATAAAATTAATTAAGTTCACTTTATATCTTGACGTAAGATATACAATTGCAGAAAGGATATCCTTTTTTTTTTTTAAATTTACAGTTAGATATTAATTAATACTTTAAAAATGTAATATATTAAAATGGAACTTGCTGCTATTAACACTGTACAATAAAATATTATATACGTGAATACAATTTTTTCAGTTGTTAGTTTATTTTTCCTAAGACTATATTGATTACTAAAGTTAAAATCAAAATTAATAAAATATAATTTATTAATATCTTAAAATGAATTATAAGCTGTTAATACAATAAAAAAATTATACGTGAATACAATTCGTTAGTTGTCTGTCAGTCATTTAAATTACCATAATACAACATTAGTTTATTAAATATGATTTGAAGGCAAATATTAATATAAATTTAAGTATAACTTAAAAACAATTAATAAGATCGTAGCTTTCTTAAATTACAATTCCGAAAGTTTTTGTAAAATAAAAAAAAACATTCTAGCGATTACATTATTTTATTTTATTTTGATAAGAATTGATAGAAATATAGGTGCTATTTAACATTCTATGATTCATTAAAACTTATAATTAGAATTTGTTTGGATAACTGCAACATACAGGAAAATCTTCGGAAAATAACAATAGTTTTTGCAGCTGAAAGTTTCTCAGATTACTTGCAAAAATAGACAGGATATATTTATCAAAACCTTAAGTTTATATAAATCGGTAATTTTATTTGGCAAACTCCTTTCCAGATAACCTAGAAGACTTTACAAACTTCTTCAGGAGAAGAGAAGAGACAAAAATTTGTAGCTAATTGTCTTTCAGCCATATGTGAAAACAAAAATAAAACGATAATGTATCAAACCATTTCACATTCCTATACAACACATGTGAATTTTATAATTATATTGTATTTCAGATTTCTTAAAACAAATTATATATTATGAAACTTTTACTTTAATTTTATATATTATGAAACTTATATGTAACTGGTTAAAGCATTTTGGAAAAAAAGTGTATTATGAGAAAGCGTAAATGTCCGTAAAGAGATTTATATTAAAAAATCAAAATTGAATTATAATTAGTAACATTTTTCTAATTATTACAGTACTTTTTTACTCGTTCAAAAACAAAGTACATTTACTTAATGTCAATATATAGAAAGCTATCAAAGAGTGAAATATTTTAAATATTAATTAGATTAATATTGATTTAGTATGCTACTATTTTAATCGTTGTTATCTAATTAGAAGCTATTAATATTCTGGACTATATAGGAAAAAGTGTTGAGACCAACTATCCACCAATATTTGCAACTCAATTTTGGTAACTTCCGGGTAACAGAAGTAATATTTGATCAGCATGTATAAAAATCTGATAGAAACAAGACTTCGCTGTTATATGTTACGGCAATATTTATTTACATGTGCAAATTTCTCAAATTCTGCTAATAATTTCTAAAACTTCTCCACTCACTATAGTAATTTTTATTTTTACGAAAAATTCATGCTTTCTGTTGATAATTATATATATTATAGTATAATGTCAGAGCGTATTGACTAATGAATATAAGATACCACTAACCTGTTAATTGATTTTTTTAATAAATAAGTAGAAGCTGTTAATATTTTTGAAATATTCGTAATCATTGACGACACCAACTATCATTCGCTATTTCCAACTGATCTTTTATAACTTCCTGGAAACAGATGTAAAGATTTATTAACAGTCATACTAAATGAAAGAAACAAAAACTCCTGGTCATCAATAGGAGCAGTTGTATAACTGAATAAATGTATCATAATATATTTTATAATTACTAGCATTTTTCTACTAATTGCAGAACTGGTTTTATTCTTTTGAAAATTCCGCATCTTCTTTTGGAACAGTATACTGAGTTTATAAGAGATATATATGATAAAGGGAACTACCAGAGAATGAATGATTGCTGTAGTAATACTATCACTATTCACCTTTTTTGTGGCTATACATTTTCTTTATACAAGTAATTAAAATAATTAATATTTTTGAAATCTTAGTAAGCAGTGATGACACCAATTACCATTTATTATTTTCAACTGAACTTATTTAATTTCCTTGTTAGAGAAGTAAATATTTATTGGTAACCCCCTACCCTAAAAAATAAATAAATATAAACACTCGGTTATATGTAGCATCAGCAGTTGTGTAATTCAATAAATGGATCAAAGTATATTTTATAATTACTAATATTTCTCCAATGATTACAGCATTTGGTATATTCTTAAGAAAATTTTGTACCTTGTTTCTGATAAAGCATTCTTAGTATAAAAGGAATATATGTATACGGTAAGTATGTTAGAACTCTGCCTTGGTCTAATCCATCCAGATCAATTAATATATATGGTAAAGGGGGATACCAGAGAATGAATAATCACTATATTAATAGTATCACTGTTCACCTAAGTAATTAGGAGCTATTAATATTTTCGAAAAATTACTAAACGGAGACGACACCAATTATTATTTGCTATTTTCAACTGAGCGTAGCTAAATTTATTAATACAAAAACAAAGATTGATTGTCACCCAAAATAAAAAAAAGAAACCAAAACTCTTGGTTATTTTTTAGTGTTAAAAATTGCATAATTTAATAAATTTATCAAAAATTGCTTTGTAATTAGTAACATTTCTCCACTTATTAAGGTATTTGTTTTATTCTTTCAAAAAGGGCGCAACTTTTTTCTGATAAATGTATACTGACTATATGAAGGATATATATGGTAAAATGAGCTACTTGAGAGTGAATGTTTTACATGTTAATAATATTATTATGTACCTTTTAGTTCTTATACATTCCCTTTACCTAAGTAAATGCAATTAGAAGCTATTAATATTTCCGAAAAATTACTAAATGGTGACGACACCAATTATTATTTACTATTTTCAACTGAGCGTAGCTAAATTCCTGAATACAAAAACAAAGATTGATTGGTACCCAAAATAAAGAAAGGAAACGAAAACTCTTGGTAATTTTTCAGCATTAAAAATTGCATAATTTAATAAATTGATCAAAATGTGCTTTGTAATTAGTAACATTTCTCCACTAATACTCCAGTATTTGATTTACTCTTTAAAAAAAACTCAATTTTTTTCTGATAAAATTATACTGACAATATGAAGGATATATATAGTAAAACGAGCTACTTGAGAGTGAATGTTTTCCGTGCTAATAAAAATATTATTTACCTTTTTGTTCTTATACATTTCCTTTAGATAAGTAAATTAAATCTGTTAATATTCTTAAAATATTAGTAAACAGCGAAGAGATCAATTATCGTAGCAATTACCGTTCGTTATTCACAATTTTGATAACTTCCGGGAAACAAAAGTAAAGATCGATTGGCTTCTACAAAAAAAAATATAGAAACAAAAACTCTCTGTCATGTATAGCAGTTGCATGTCTCGGTCCCCTATCCTTTCCCCTCTTGCCCACACCCAAGTCATTCATTTATCCTCGGCCTAAGAGCCGCCGCAAATTGGAGAGACCCTGTTCTCTGCCCGTAGTCCTGTTCCCCCCTCCGAAAGCACGGGCTTATATATATATATACAGAGAAAGAGAGAGACGGTGAGGGGGCAGGAATATCCCTTCTTATTAGCCGTCGTGGTTTGCGCCCTTGTTAGCGCGGCATTAGAGTGAGCCGCTGCCTCTGATAATCCCTTTAATCAGCGCTCATCACACTTTGCTCCCGGTGCTCCTTTTCCGTCGTTCATCTGTTGCTCGCAAGGAAGCCGACGCGAGGAATCTTCGAGTGCAGCAGCATGTCTTCCCTTTGATGAAATACCGAGGCCACTTGGTAGGGACCGAATCGCAGATCTCGAACGCAGGCAATTTCGAGAGGGCAGGATTCGGATTAGAGTTTGAGAAAAAATGTTTAACCCTGTAACGGTGCCCTGTTTTTGTCGAGCATTATTACTTTTGTTATGTCGTCTGGACAACTTTATAATATTTATTTAAAAGAAAATAAGGCAAGTAATAAAAACACTTTCCTCTAAAAAAAGATTTATTGTATATTGAAGTCATGTTTAGCTTTTAAAAACTTATTATTTTAGCTACAAAACGCCTCCCACATGTAAAGATGGTATTCCAAAGCTATAAAATATTACTAAAATGTGGGATATTTATTATTCGGGAAGGCTGTAAATACATAAATATTCTAATGAAACAGTTCATTCTAAATCACGAGTTATGTATTCAGCTGTTAATTATTCGTACAAAGATATTTCATGCAAATAGGTTATGACAAGTCTGATATTAAATGCTTGACGATATTTTGCTTTAAATAATCTTTATAAATTTTACATTTCTTATTAATTTTTAAATGGTTTTTATTTCTTTAATTGCTATATCTTTCATAAATTATAAGTCCAGGATAGTGATCATACAACCAAATTACTTGGAAACAATGTCTGCTTGTACTTTTATTCTGATTCCATAGATGATTTTGCCCCGATGAAAGTTGTATTTGAACTAAATCAGGGTCTTAGAGTTATATAGATTAATTAGGTATCTTGATTTACAAATTCAGCACTAAGTAATAGCTCATTTCATGGAGGGTGTCATGGATATATACCTGTAAAGTTCTTCAGCATTGCAGTAAAAGAAGGAAAGGTCTTTCAAATTCAAATGTGCAGACGCAACAATTTGGAGGTATACGGAATGGCAAATTCTCTAAACTAAACACTATAAAGATGTCACGTGCCCTACTACAGTACTTGGATATCGCTGATGCGTATTTTACCGAACTAGGGCACAACTGTAGCACAATTTCTTTTACTATAAGTGGGCGCATATGCGTTTGCGACCGATGTATCTGCTTACTTTAGGCCTTACCTCACGTTAAACGCTACGCGTTGAAAAGGCAACGGATTTAGTTTAGGATTAGTTTCCTCTTCGAAAATTGGGTAGAGTTTTCGTGCCATATTGAAAAAATTTTAATCGAATTATTTTGAATCAGATTGATTTGTGATTAGGCCCTTAACAAGTTCAAAATTTTCACTATCATACAACAGACTAACGCATTCTTCATTGGAAAAAAATTGGAAATTAAATTTGTTGCTTTTTAATGTACGCAGGTTAACGTGCGATAATACTTTTACAAACCCTGGAGTTTCAAGATATAAATCTGGAAGGAATGAGCATTTGACCGCACCTTATATCGAGGCTGTCTTAAGATGAAACAGAAAAATATGGTTTTTATAAAATTAGACAAACATAAATACTTACAATATGTGTGGTTTATATGCAACAATATCAGACAATTAATTGTTTTTAAAACGTGGTTTATGCTGTTAATCTAAAGCTTTACTTTTCAACATTCGTATACTTTATGGGGTGAATATTAAAAGAATCAAATTTGTTTACAGCATTGTAATTTTGTTCTTTGTCAGGTTTCTATAAACACATAGTTAAACCAATTCCATTTTAGTGATAATGTTTGTTCACTTAAAAGAGAAATAAAGCGATTCATGTGATCTGCAAATACATTAATGTAATGTTATTTTAACTGTAATAATTAATGGTAACACATTTTTAATGATGACTTATAATTTAATGGCAAGACGGTATTTTTTACGTAAAAATCTATAAAATTTAAACAAGATAACAAATCTTTTAACTCTCATGCTTTTCTTAGTAGCAAAATTTAAAATTTTTGTTCCTGATGCAGTTCGCAATACAGGCATTATATGTCTTTATACCAATATAATGCTGCGAAGCTGTTACACATTTAGCAACCCCCGGGGATCGAGTGTAGCTTAAGATATGCTACGGAAGAAAGTAACATTATCCCAACTGGGTCCTCACAATTTTGAAGCAGGGAACAAGTAGAAGAACCTTAGGCCTAGCCTGCCACCCCTAGAGTCACCGTTTGAGAACTTGGACCATAACTTGGAGGACATTGTGACCATAAACATATTTTATATGCCCCAGTCACCTTTAACCAACACGATAGATCATAGGCCAGCTCCAGACCCGAACCTACAACCTTTGATTTACGATATCTCTCCCTTTGCCGACTGAGCTACCGCAGATCAATTAATAAATTTAATTACTTTGTATATATAATTGCTAAAAATATTTCAGGGCATCAAGAATGAAATTGCAGGAAAACATGAGTACTGAATGTTATATTAATAGCTAAAACTTAAGAAACTCTAAAATAATTTAAAAATAACCATTTTAAAATTTCGAAAAGTTAAGATAACAATGACTAGGAATTTTTTTTGTATTCACCATTTTAGCTCTTAGCTTTTCCTTTTAAGAACAGTTAAAAAGTAGTTTGTAGAATTTATATAATTCCTCGGAACAAATTTTCTTTTTCAGAGAAGGTAAAGGACAATTACATAAGTAATATACCAGATTTTTGTGTATCTGTTGTTATTTACAATTATGTCATTTGGTTTGACGTTTCATGATTTTTTGAGTCCCGTTCATAAATTTACTTTTTTTATAGCTACATTGACTGAAATCAGGACAAATAACTTTATATATTATGAAACTTCAATTTACAGTGTTGCGTTTATATGGAATATCAAATGAACTTCTTATCACGAAGGTTTTCTTTTCTTATAAGTGACATCTTATGATGTGTCAAATAACAGTTGATCACTCCTGATAACAGGCAAAAATATTCAAAGTTGTTTATATTTCATATGTGTTTTATTCTGTACAGTGCATAATAACTTAAATTCAAGATCACCAGTTTATATTCGACGGAAATCACTCCGGAATTTATAGTTTAGCATCTGCAGAATATTTACGCAAACAGTGAATGATAAATTGAATCTTGAATTACAAATTTTGATTATACGAACGTGTGATTTCTGATCTTATTTCCATTAAAAAATGAAGGGGATTTTAGAGCAGGTGCTTAATAATCTGATGTTCTAAAATGAAACGTTTATCATAACATATTAATTAAGGTTAGACTTGATCTTTGATACCATATCTAATTTTTTATTACTCTTACGTGTATTTATTACATATTTTATCATTACTGACTCGAGTCTAGAGGATGACCGAATGGTTAGGGTGCTAGTTTTTAAGTCCTGTAGTCTTGGGTTTGAATCTCGCTACTGGCAAGTTATGTTTGTAGCCATTTGAAATCAGTCCTAAGAATTCTGCCCTTATCTATTTTTCCTTTGCATAACAATAGACTAACTACAGCGCTCCAATTCAAATAAAACCATTTATATATGTACCATCTTTCTTTTGTATGTCCCGGCCCCATAAACTTTCGTGCAACAAAACACTAGACTGTAGCACTACACATCAATTCGTATTTCCTTATATTAAGCGCTTGGTATTTAATTCAGATAGAAAATAGGAGATCGTCATAAAAGCTAGCTCTTGCGTTAATTAATATTTATTTATATATTACGAAAATTTGGAAATTAATAGATATGTATAATTGATATGTTAATCTTTTATAAATTAACATATTTTTATTGTATTTCTCTGTAATGTAATAAATTTATGGAACAATCTTTACTTTAATCTTTCTATTTCAAGTTGTACTTGAATGTTTAGTTCTTTATTTAAAAAAATGAAGCTTAATGTTATAACAAACTTCCTTATATGAACACAAAATTATTTTACTCTGCAACATTTTTTGCCTAATAATTTTTAGAAGAATTTCTCACACCGACAATGCCTAAGCAATACGGCTCGCCGAATACGAGTTTTCATGACAGTTTTTGCTCCCCTAATAATTATTAAATAACTTAATGACTTTTATAGGGTTTCTATATAATGCTACAAATTATAACACTGATAAAAATTCTTATAGTTTCACAAAAGTAGCAATTATATGTATAGCATTATAGTAATCTACTGTATTAGTGTCTAATTTTTACTTAAATGGCATAAAGACTCTCCAGCTCTAATACATAAATCATTTGGGTAAAACAGCGATAATATAAGAAGCATGCTCTTAAAAATATGTTTTTGGTTCTCATAAAAATCCTATAAACAACTGGAAACGAACAGTTTGAGAAGTAGTAGAAAGATTAAATAATTTTCTGACTCGAATTTACGATCGGGTTGATGAAATGACAACCGCGTTAAAAGCAACTAGATACTTTGCGAAAATTCTCAGTATCCGCTAAGTTTCATGCAGACTATTATGTTTCCATAATTAATTAAGGCCTACCAAAGCAGGAATCAGGGCCTCGGGGAATGTCATGTAAACCCCGCTGCCAATCAGGGTTTCTCTAGCGGAAGGTAAGGCTTAAGGCTTAGCGATAAGGAGGTTAGTGACGTCACAAGATAAATCCTGTAGAAACCTGGCCTTCGTGGGGTACCGCCGATAACACACGGGGGATGTAAAAATGGGCCCTCGAGATTAGAGGGGAGAGAAATCCCTCTGGGGGGGAGGGGATTGTATATCTCTGGATGCAATGCTAAGAGCGAGATAAAACGGCAGCACGTGCTGGTGTGAATAAAAGATCAGTTTGAAATATAAGAAGCATTAGAGGCGTAGAGGGGACAGTCTTAAATGCATATTGATTTAGAGCGAAGGTGATGATTATTCGTATATTTATTCGAGGATTTTGTGTTAATGGGACCGACTATTTGTTCGACAAAGCAATTTTCTTTACAAACCCTATACGAAAACCGAGAAATAACTTTTAAAGAAAATTCATATTTTGAAACTTTACCTTACATAGCTTTCTAATATAGCATTGATAGTAAAATCTCAATTTAAAATCAAATGAAATTAGTATATGCTACATTTAAAATTTTAACATGATTTTGAGCAATCAGATATAATAACTAAGAGTAGATTCTCTAATATATAATTGTTATTTTCATTTTATCGGAAAAATACAATCTTTTAAATATATTCTAAACAGTAATCTAAGCATTAAAGCTTTAGCTTATAAGGCTTTCTAATATAGCATTGAAAGTATACTCCCAATTTAAAGTCAAAAGAAATTAGTATATGCTACATTTAAAATTTGAACATGATTTTGAGCAATCAAGTATAATAACTAAGAGTAGATTCTAGAACATATAATTGTTATTTGAATCTTATTTGAATAATGTGATCTTTTAGGTATATTCTAAACAGTAGAAAGTATTTTTTATCAAACAGATCTTAGCTGTAATATCTATATTAAAATATTTTCGCTCAATCCGTTTACCTCAAATTATTTTCTCTAATTCGAATTTTTTATTATTATTAATTTATTACTATTTTTATCTTTATTATTTCAGTGTAAAATTGTTTTCACTGTTCATTTCTAATTCAAATTTCTCCTAATTCATTTAATAAACAACACACACACACACACACACACACACACACACACACACACACACACATATATATATATATATATATATATATATATATTCACTGATTGAAATCTTTAAATGCAAGTTTTTAATTGGCACAAATTTTATTGCAAACAGTAACTTACAACTTATTTATTCCATTATGACAGATACCTTGACATCTTATATATTACTTTTTATTACCAAATCGAAAAGAAAAAATTATAAATTTTATTTCTGAATATTAGGATTTCTTCCGCTAATAGCAACTAAACATAAAGTAATTATTTATAATATTTTTAGTACTTCCATATTTTGGTTGAAAATAGAATTAGCTTTTTAAACTAATTATTCATAATATTCTAAACTTTTTTCCTATTGTACTTGAAAAATAAAACTTTCAATTGAAACAATGGATAACTTAAATTATCGTAAGTTAAGCATAAGTTAAACGTAGATTAACAATTTTTCTCAGATAAAAATAGAAATCAACATTAATTTTGCATACATATAAATGTCAGAATGATAGTTAAAACAAATGAAATAAAAATTTGATTGCTACCGTGAGCATATTTTTTAATCAAATTCATAAAATGCATCCTATTTTCATAAACTTCTTTTATTTTTACTAAAAAACTTACTTCAAGAGTCTGGAATTTTACGTTTAATATGCCTTTAACATTAATTTATAATCTTTGAAATAATCATGTTAAAAATTGACAATCATTATATAAGCTTTAGAAATACGATGAGAGGAATACAGATTCTTTCTCTAACAGGTTTCTTGTTACACAATATTTTTTTTTTATTACGGAAACATTCGGCAGAATTAATGAAACTTCCCTGATAGTTCTTCAACCGAACCCAGGCCTGCCAATTTAGCCTCTAGAGAATAAAACCACTACATCTCCTTAGACAAAAAACGTATTTTAACAATCGTGTTTGAAACTGTAGACCTAATCACTATTCCAACGTCTGACAAGGCCCCATCGAAAATCAGACACTACCAGAAATTAAAGTGTTTAGTTACACACTATACATGTTGAGCCCGTTGTTAATATACGACAGGAAGCTCGCTTAATAGCAATCTTCACCTGATGGTTTCGCCATTTGGCTAAGTATCTCCGTGTCTATTACCCTCAAAAATGGACCGACACGGATTTTGCTTTAAGTTTGATTAGAATCCGCGATACATAATCTATTACAACCACATTATAATTTTCTACTGTTCGTGCAGACGATTAGGGAAAAAAAAAGAGGGAATTCCAAGGTCCTTTGCGGCATTAGAATGGCACTCTGTTCGTATCTTCCATTTCGAAATCGAATTGGAATTCTGCTGTGCCGCTCGATCCCATTCGTCACAAATCGTTTGACTTGGCACGGTTGGTTGTGTTTGGGGAAGGGGGAGAGGGTTTCTAGCGAACCTCCGCCTGCCGTTAAAACTTCTCTAGGTTTGATTTCTTTTCCATTTTTTTTTCTTTTTCGATCAGGAATGCTTGTTGCTGCGTTGTATATGACAAAATGAAGAGATAAACTGATCGCCTAGCTGTGTCACATAACCTCACATTTTTCTTTCTATAAATTTAAAATTGCATTTAAAATTAATTTTAAGATTTTTTGGTTATAATTTTTTTGAGGATTTTTAACCCCTTCCGGTATGATTCAATAATGAAAAACTGTGCATGAAATAACCATTTAATTTTTATTTAAAAAACTTGTTTCATTTTACAATTCTTACATATTCTTAATTAAAATCCACTTTTTACATAGTGTTAAATAATATCAGAAACAGTAAAATTAAGAAAATATCAAAGAAAAACATTAATAAGGTATACAGATAATAGTCTTCAAGATAGTGGTACTTTTCAAAACAAAGTGCAAAGGAATTCTTAATTGTTTACACCGCCAAGTAGTCTCACTTTTAATTTGATTCTTGTAACACACACGGCATTTCTTAGTAGGTTTTCTTTTATTCTGACTCATTAATTTGGCAATGACTTGTACCAAGAAATTCTAAGTAAACAATATGCAATAGGGACTTGTGATTTTCACAAGTGATAAAAGTGTTGCCAAATTCAGTACACTAGAAATTTTAAACTAAATTAATTATCATATTTAACAGTAACTTTATTCCCATGACGAGTGTAGCTCGTCATTCTGTGGTATGGAATGAAAAACAAATGACGAGCTAGACTCGTCATTTTACCGGAAGGGGTTAATAGAACATGGAACTGATAATTTTCAGCTGTAAAATGTTCTATAAACATCTCATATTATTCTTATCAGATATTGAGTAAAAAATCTGTATTCATTATCTCCCACATATAACTTTATTTCATATTTTAGAGTACAAAATTTACTGCTTTAATGGGAAACACAACATTTAAACAGACGACTACAGTCATAAAAGTGAATATATTTCAAATGTTTCTTATTTATTATCTATACAAGTAGTATAGTCCATTATATATAGTGGGAGATATAGGAGGTAAAACCTTGCCACAAAAGTATTTTCCAGACTTTGCTGATGCTATATTATATTTATTTTGAGCTATTCATTCGAATAAAAATGTTTATCTAAAATTATAGAATGGGACTATATAGAAGGTGTGCATTGCTTATGAAGAACTTCTTACGGCTTTATACTGTCTCTAAAACTAAAAACTATTTACCAAAAGTTTGAATTATTGCTTAGAAAGCATGTATAGTTTTCAGTGAGAAAGCTAAGATAACACTCATACCACATGCTAGAACATACTTATGGAAGCTGAATTTTCAACTCTCATAGATGTGAAGGACAAATTTCGCTAATTTAACCAATATCGTAAACTGATAATTTTTACGTTAAAGATTACTTAGTTTTAATGAAATGATGGTTACAGACAACACTATATGTCTTATTATTTAATATATTATAATACTGAATAGAAAATTCATTCAGAAAATTCCACTTTATTAAGGAAATTATATAATGTACATATGCGTATATATGTCTGCAAACATATATATGTAAGTGTGTGTGCTTGTGTATGTATATGCATATGTATGTATTATATCAGTTAAAACTTAATGGAATTAATTTTCTGGATTAAAAAGGCTTAAATACAAGATGTAAGCGAGATGTGTTAATTCGTAAAACTTGACATACCCGTAAAGGAGTGGGGAGTACATATAAAAAGAATGGGTAAACTATTATAAAGGCATAAGGATTGGGTACAATATATTAAAGTCAAAATATTTGGTACTCGATTAAAGTCCCCGAAAATGCGTTATCAGAATTACACAGCAATATTAATAGATAAAAATTGGTCAGGGAATTAAATAATAATTTTAATATGGAAAAGAATTTTGCTTTGTACCATTTTAGATTCACGGCCAAAGTGATTAAGAAATGTACGAGTAATTTTCCTGTTTTACTGGTGTAGCGTAAATGTGGGATGACCTTTCGTTTGGAGTTCTCTAGAGTATCAATTCTTTACCCAATACGAGTAACTGAGTATTTACTGCATTCCCCTTCTACTTTTGCAACAGTGATGCGGTGTAGAACTGCTTAGCTTCTCCGGAACTATAGATAACCTCTCAGATCCCAGCACCGGAAAGTAGAAAAAGTATAGTATACTCTTCAGGGTTAAGAGATTATTACTTTTTAAACTATCCTTTCGTTGCGTAAACAATTTATTTAATTAGATATTTTCCCTAATGACTAGAAATTTTAAATTTCATTCTTTGTCCATAGGAAATGCATGATTTGGGATCTGTAAATCCCACTCGGCGTATCACAACCCAGACGCGTTCCAAAAAGGCTGCAGCGTATCACATTTGCTTTGATGGTGGTGATGGACAATAATTATAGTTATTGTAACTGTTGAAAGCTTAAAGCAGTGCTAAATATTGAGTAAACTAAGAAAATCCTTTATTGTTCTCTGTATTAACGCTGTAAGACAAATTTAAATGGGTTAATAGAATTCAAATTTCTCACCTATGGAAAATCAGCGGGTACTTTTTATTATCCCAGACATGGTTATTTTAAGTAACTGCATCAAAACAGATTCATATGTTTTACTAAAACAATAGATATATAGTATAACTAAACAACAATAATAACTAAATATATAGTATAACTAAACAATAGATATGGAAAATCAGCGGGTACTTTTTATTATCCCATACATGGTTATTTTAAGTAACTGCATCAAAACAGATTCATATGTGATGCTAAAACAATAGATGCCATAAAAATAATTAAGGTATACAAATAATAAATATTAACACCTTTTAGCTGCCTGAATCTCAGAACTAGTGTTTCAAACTAGAGGCAAAACCCGATTTTGAGTTTTTCTTTCTTTGAAAAACATAAACATGCAAATAGCTTTATAATATAGTAGATTACACAATACTCTATCTAAAAGTAAAAAAAAAATACTGTAATTTAACGAAGTCATATTACTACAAGCAGAATATAGGGCTAACCCTTGAGTGTGCTGTATTACATCAAACGTTAAAAGGATGACAACATAACGGTGATGAAAATATAATTAGTAGGTTACACAATGCTTAAATATATCTCTATAATTTAAAAATACTGTAATTTAATCGGTTGATGATACAAAAGCTGAATACGGAATTAATATAAAAATTTTTTAATATAAAAAGCGTTTACTGAACGACAAAGTGACAATTATAAATAGTTATTATATTACATAAAGATATTGGTTTTTATGCTTATATTTAACGTCATTAACTAGTCACGTTTTGTCTATACATTGTTATTGAATATTTTTTATGTTGACTTTTATCATCTGGCATTCTTTATTCTTGATGTTTTAAGCTGTTCTTTATAGTATCGGTTTAATATTCAACTATTTGTTTGGCATAATATTTCTCAAGAGGACTCAGTGCCAAAAACTCTGTAAAACCAACCAACCAAATTTTTAGTTCTCTAAAATTTAAAAATATTGTGGTGTAATTAATTAATATCATTAAAAGAAGAAAACAAAATACAGAACTGACCATTGGGTACGTTTCATATCAGTACACGTGTACTAGTGACAACATTATTTCAAATAAAAATATTTAGTAGATTTCATAATGCGTAAATAGCTTTCTAAAATTTAAAAATATTGTAATTTAAAGAACTGATATTACTAAAAGCAGAATGTGGAACTGACCATTGGAAATGTTATTTAATATCACCCTTGTACTAAAATACAGAATAACGACAATTTAAAAATGCATTGGCACGGATATACATCGAGGCGTTTCTTATGTCATTACACAATAATATTAAGTACATTTTTTTTACAAATTGCTATCTGTTTGACTTCTGTGATATCGATAGGAAACAGTATAACAATGTTGTACACAGGCTTAAGCCTGAACAAAAGTTTAACTGAAAATGCCTTTGCATGTAGTATAAATAGAGATTTAAAGGACAATTCAGCAGGGTCTTAAACTGAGAAACGTGACATATTTATGCCCCGAACAACAACGAAATAACAATTAAAAACACATTTCCCTTAAAAGTACTATAAAAAGGAAAAATTCGAGCGATAACGTCTTGCCCCAAATGATGTTCCCAGATCAACATGTGATACCATTTTCTGTTTACCAATACCGAGGCTCATTATTGCACGTCGATAACTTTAAATAAGAGAATACCGAACAATTTGCATACCTTCCCCATCACAAAGCGGGTCTTTAACGCCCCTTATTCGATATTAACTCTGCTCTCCATAAATCACAGAAAGCGCGTTCGCTACGCAGGGGCTGCATACACACTTCAGCCATTATCAAAGCCTTTCAGAAACAAAAACCGTTATTCTTTTCATGGGAAATTCTCTGCGTGCTTCGTTTTTCAACAACCACAAATGTCATTTTACGGCTCCTGTGTGATCATTTGTAATGACGTTAAAAAGGTAAAAGGGACGTTACTGCTGAATACCTGCGTTGCCCTCTCCCCTCCTTCCCCGCTTTGTCATTAAGTACTTTCATTTGTTTTACGTAATTGCCCGGTTTATCATTCGCATTGTTCGGATGACGCTGTAGGCGTAGTTCTTATGCTTCAATAGGTAATATCCTTTGATCTTTTTAGTTTTTTAGGGGAAAAATCTGGAGCTTCGGGAGTGTTTCTCTCCCACTTTGCTCTCCTTATCTATGAAAGCAGCTTAAAAAGACCTAATGATAGGTTCTCAGACCGGCCGTGAATTATTCATGATATTTTTAACATCTAATGTCTGACCAACTTCTCGGTAGCACATGGTTTGAAAGGATCTCCCATTCTTTTTTTATTGTTGGAACATAACATTTAGATTATGTAATCATACCCTAAACGATCCTTATCAAACATGCAGTTTAGGTCATCTAATGATTTAATTACACGAAAAAAATTAAAATTGAGATTTTCAACTTATAGCATCAGTATCTCTTATGAAAATGGGACAAAGTTAAGTCAATTAACTCTAACAATATTTAAAATAATTTACTTTTACATTTTTTCCGTCATTGTTTCGAATTACTTTGATTAGTTCCAGGTCATGACACTAAATTTTGTAACATGTCTGGCTTTTAAATTACGTACAAAACTTTTCAGCGTATAGGAGTAATTTCTTCTTTTTTCCTGTTTATCAAACAGACAAATATAAAATTAAATTATTTTTCTAGGGATTTCCAAAATTTCGTTCAGATTAATGATACATAAATTAAAGTATATTCTTTGCTTTATTTTTGTCTTTTCTAAATTATAAAATCGGGAATAAAACCTTCATATTTATATGTTGACTGTTTGTATGGCTATCCTTATCAGACGCAGAGTTTTAGTCTTTAATGATTTAATTACACGAAAAAAATTAAAATTGGGATTTTTAGCGTATAGTATCAGTGATGTCTTAGGAAAATGGGACGAAACAAAGTCAATTAACTCTAAGAATATTTAAAATAATTTACTTTTACACTTTTTCTGTCATTGTTTTGAATTACTTTTATTAGTTCCAGGTCATGACAATAAATTTTCCAACATGCCTTACTTTTAAATTATGCACAAGATTTTCAGTTTATAGGAGTAATTTCTTCTTTTTTCCTGTTTATCAGACAGATAAATATAAAATTAAATTATTATTCTAGGGATTTCCAAAATTTCATTCAGATTAATGATACATAAATTAAAGTATATTCTTTGCTTCATTTTTGTCTTTTCTAAAATGTAAGATCAGGAATAAAACCTTCATATTTATATGCTGACTGTTTGTATGCCGATTCTTATCAGACTCAGAGTTTTGGTCTCTAATGATTTAATTACACGAAAAAAATTAAAATTGAAATTTTTAACTTATAGCATCAGTATGTCTTATGGAAATGGGACAAAGTTAAGTCAATTAACTCTAACAAAATTTAAAATAATTTACTTTTACATTTTTTCCATCTTTGTTTTGAATTACTTTTATTAGTTCCAGGTCATGACACTAAATTTTCCAACATGCCTGGCTTTTAAATTAAGTACAAAAGTTTTAAGCTTATAGGAGTAATTTTTTCTTTTTTCCTGTTTATCAGACAGACAAATATAAAATTAAATTATTTTACTAGGTATTTCCAAAATTTCATTCTGACTAATGATACATAAATTAAAATATATTCTTTGTTTTATTTTTATCTTTTCTAAAATGTAAAATCGGGAGTAAAACCTTCATATTTATATGCTGACTGTTTGTATGCCGATCCTTATCAGACACAGAATTTTGGTCTCTAATGATTTAATTGCACGAAAAAAATTAAAATTGGGATTTTCAGCATATAGTATCAATATGTGTTATGAAAATGGTATAAAGCTGAGTCAATTAACTCTAACAAAATTTAAAATAATTTATTTTTCCTTTTTTTCAGTCATTGTTTCGAATTACTTTGATTAGTTCCAGGTCATGACACTAAATTTTCCATCATGTCTGGCTTTTAAATTACATACAAAACTTTTCAGCTAATAGGAGTAATTTCTTCTTTTTTCCTGTTTATCAAACAGACAAATATAAAATTAAATTATTTTTCTAGGGATTTCCAAAATTTCATTCAGATTAATGATACATAAATTAAAGTATATTCTTTGTTTTATTTTTGTCTTTTCTAAAATGTAAAATCGGTAATAAAACCTTCATATTTATATGCTGATTGTTTGTATGCCGATCCTTCTCAGACGCAGAGTTTTGGACATTTAATTATTTAATTACAGGAATAAATTAAAATTGGGATTTTGAACTTATAGTATCAATATGTGTTATGAAAATGGGAGAAAACTAAGTTAATTAACTCTAACAAAATTTAAAATAATTTACTTTTACATTTTTTCCGTCATTGTTTCGAATTACTTTGATTAGTTCTAGGTCATGACACTAAATTTTCCAACATGCCTGGCTTTTAAGTACAAAACCTTTCAGCTTATAGGAGTAATTTCTTCTTTTTTCCTGTTTATCAAACAGACATATATAAAATTAAATTATTTTTCTAGGGATTTCCAAAATGTCATTCACACTAATGATACACAAATTAAAGTATATTCTTTCCTTTATTTTTGTCTTTTCTAAAATGTAAAATCGGGAATAAAACCTTCATATTTATATGCTGAATGTTTGTATGCCGATCTTTATCAGATGCAGAGTTTTGGTCTCTAATGATTTAATTACAGGAAAAAATTTAAATTGGGATTTTTAACGTATAGTATCAGTATGTGTTATGAAAATGGGACAAAGCTGAGTCAATTGACTCTAAGAATATTTAAAATAATTCACTTTTACACTTTTTCTGTCATTGTTTTGAATTACTTTGATTAGCTCCAGGTCATGACAATAAATTTTCCAACATGCCTTACTTTTAAATTATGCACAAGATTTTCAGTTTATAGGAGTAATTTCTTCTTTTTTCCTGTTTATCAGACAGATAAATATAAAATTAAATTATTTTTCTAGGGATTTCTAAAATTTCATTTTCACTTATGATGCATAAATTAAAGTATATTCTTTGTTTTATTTTTGTCTTTTCTAAATTATAAAATCGGGAATAAAACCTTCATATTTATATACTGACTGTTTATATGCCGATCTTTATCAGACTCAGAGTTTTGACCTTTAATGATTTAATTACATGAAAAAAAATTAAAATTGAGATTTTTAACGTATAGTATCAGATTGTGTTATGAAAATGGAACAAAGCTAAGTCAATTAACTCGAACAAAACTTAAAATAATTTACTTTTACATTTTTCCGTCATTGATTTGAATTACTTTGATTAGTTCCAGATCATGACACTAAATCTACCAACATGCCTGGCTTTTAAATTACGTATAAAACTTTACAGCTGATATTAGTAATTCCTTCTTTGTTCCAGTTTATCAAACAGACAAATATAAAATTAAATTATTTTTCTAGGGATTTCCAAAATTTCGTTCAGACTAATGATACATAAATTAAAGTTAAAATATATTCTTTTCTTTATTTTGTCTTTTCTAAAATGTAAAATCGAGAAAAAAAATCGTCGTATTTTTATGCTGACTGTTTAAAGTAATTGTGTTTTTTTTGCAATAAATACAATTCAATGCTAAATTTTCTGATATCATAAATAGTATATTGTTTTCTGAAATAAATTAAAACGGTTGGAGTTTAAAAAAATAAATGTTTTGCATGCAAACAGTGTTTAAATATCTCACACATGTAAAACTTTTATATAAAATCTATTTTTCTAATTACAATTAAAATTTGATTTTAACTTTTAATCTATTTAAAGGATTTTAGGTGTGATTTTTTCCTAGATTAATGTTTTTAAATAAGAATTATTTTACCCTTTGTATTGTAACAATGTTTTTAACACGAGCAAATAAAACATATTGTTTAATTTGATGTATCTGTTTGTCCCTTCTCTGTATGTATGTATATGTAACGCTGCGAAATTATATCCATCCCTCTACGTATGTATACGTATCGCGGTGAAATTATATCCATCCCTCTATGCATGTATATGTAATGCGGCGAAATTTTATCCGCCACTCTATGTATGTAAATGTAACGCGGCAAAATTATATCCGCCACTCTATATATGTATACGTAACGCGGTGAAATTATATCCGCCACTCTATGTATGTATATGTCACGATGCGAAATTATATCCTCCAGTTACTACTGAATTTAGCCTTTATTATTTTTAATTGCTGGTTGTTACTGGGAAATGAGGGAGGTGAAATACTAAATGCAGTTGCGCTATTGAAACAGCAGCGAAGTTCATTAAAAATTTTAACTTTATTTTTGACTCTGAAAAATATACGTATTTCCAAGACGAGAGTTCAGGACTGAATGATACACTAAAACACTTTTCTATTACTAAGTTCACACCTCAGCAAAAAATTAGACTAATTCTTTCCCAAGAGAGAGCTGTTTAGTCAGTGTTTAGTCAGTGTTATTAACATTCATAGAGGAACTTAGTAATAGAAATGTAATCGATGATTATTTAAAATTATCCCATATGTACCTAATTTAATATTTAAGCCGAATATAAAAGAAAATTATTTAAGTAATATCTGAGTTCAGGGATAAAATGTACGAAAATAATGCAGACGATATTTAAATAATTTAAAATAAGAAATGATTAAATGAGATAATTAAAGGAATGACGTCATAATGCTAGAAAAAAAATGTTATTTTTACCTATTTGTTATGTGATAAATTGATAAATTTAATAGTCTGCTCTTAACCGGAGAAAATAGTGCTTGAAATAAGGGCATTAAAAGGTCAAAAAGAGGGAAGGGGTGGATTTAGAACATTTTAAAGACAATAGTATTTTTCGCTATATATTATGTATATTTATTCCAATTTATTTCACATTCGAAATGATAACATAGGAGAAGATAAACTTTACTCGCTTTGAATTTTGCGAATCCTAACTCATCAAGAACCCAATATGGATGACACTATTCATTCCATGTCCAACCGCTTCATAAATTCGAGGACAGATGGACTGATAACTTAGGTTATTATTATATAGGGGGTGTCATTTCGGGATTTTGAAATCTAACTCTATCTCTTGTCCATAGGTTACATCCATGATGTTCTTCCTCCCTCCATGCTGGGCTACGACCGATTTGCATTCGACAGTGCCCGAGAAGACGTCTTCGACAAAGAGCTCGACCTCAGTCGAAGGGGCAGGGAAAGATCTCGCGACCCTGACCACAGCGACTCCTCGTCTTACTGCAGCCACGCCTCCGAAAACAGCTTGAGTCCAGGCCTTGTACCGTCCTCTCCACCGTCATCCATTACACCGCCATCAATTCCATCTGTACCAGGAAGAGGTATATTCAAATGTAATCATTTTACTGATTGGTTCTCCATAGAGAAAATTTGTAGTGGTAGAGTGTCCCTGCACTTGCTGTAACAATCTGTTTAACCACTTAGCTGTTCTTTTCGTACCTCACATGAGTAACAGGTTAGAGAAATAAGTGATTTATCCGTATTGGGTGTGGTAATCCCAGTTTTATAGCTCGTGTTTCTTATTATCTAGTATAAATGATTTTTTTTTACTTTATCGTATATAACTGAATGATCATTATACTAGATAGCATTACTGAATTCGTAAAATATTGAAAATAATTTTGAAGCCAATAAATGACTTATTATACATTTGCTCATGAATGCAATTATCTTACGATTTCAAAATAAAATAAATGAGGCAACCTTTTAAAAAAAATTGTACTAAGTAGTTAAAAGTTTTATGGAATATCTTATTCCTCTTCTTACTGCACCTAAGTTTAAAACAGTATTATTTTAATTTACAAGTTTTCATGTTATTGTTTGTAATTTTAAAACTATCGCAAACCGCTGACGTAAATTCACGCCTAAAGTAAAACCGTTTCATTTTCCATTCCTATTAGTCACTAAGATGAATGTAATGTTATTTTAAATCAAATTCCTGGTTGAAGCTAAAGTAAAATCAAGTAATTTCAAATTCCATTCCTGGTTGCTGCTGACGTGAAATCACGCCTTCTTTGGAAACAACATCATCTGTATGTGTTATAAAAAAAATAAGACATCAGATTTCAATTTAAGAAGTCCCCAGATCGAAACCCGGCGGGGTGCTGAAGCTCCTCTAGTCTAATTTTCGTTTTTTCTAGAATGAAATAGAATATTCTTTAAATTACTGGAATATTTTTCCAGAATATTCAACGCTGGTATAAAAGAGCTAGTAGCTCAGTTTGAAATTAATCCTCAGTTTGTTATCCTTCTGTTGTATGCTAAATAAATAGCTTTGCCTTCCCGCTCTTTGTGGTTAATCGTTCATTTCCCTAGTATCAACGAGACAACATAATTCCGTTTATTTTATTTTATACTTAATGATAACTTAATCTTTCCATACTGTAACCTGTTCTGAGTTTTTATCTTTGCCTTAACAATGCAGGTATGTGGAAACGAATTTTAGAAATTCATTATTTTCATTGGTACTCAACATTCCTCCGATTGCAAATGTATTTAAACTATAAACTTATTAAAAACCCACTAAGTATTGTAATTTAGTAAAATATTACTTTATGTTGATATATCATTTTACCCTTCATTCATATGTGTTTGCTATTTTTTATGTTTACGATGTTATTATATTAACTTAAACGCCTAAACCTTTTCCTTTCAAAAGGCTTCTTCCGACAGTAACTGTTTTCATACTTTAACCTGTTTTGAGATTTTATCCTTGCCTTAACAACACGAGTATGTGGAAACCATTTTTAAAAATTCATTAATTTCGTTGATACTCATCATTGAAAACGAAAAATTCCTCCGATTGCAAATGTATTAAAACTATAAACTTTTTAAAAACCCATTAATTATTGTAATTTATTAAAATGTCACTTTATGTTGATATTTCATTTTACTCTTTATTCTTATGTGTTTGCTATTTGTTTTATGTTTGCTTAACGAGGTTATGATAGTAACTTTACTCTAAACCTTTTTCTTTCAAATGTTTTCTTCCGACAGTGAGTTCCGGCGGTCTCGTCCCGGATCCTCAGTTCCACGTGTTCACGAATGGCGTAACGGTGAGCTACACGTACGACGCGTTCTTCGTGTCGGACGGACGGTCGCGGCGCCGCAACGCCCTGGGGCTGCCGGAGCAAGGGCCCCGGGACCGGCCCCGCTACACGTGCGGCGAGTGCGGCAAGCACTACGCCACCTCCTCGAACCTGTCGCGTCACAAGCAGACGCACCGGAGCCCGGACTCGCAGCAGGCGAAGAAATGCGAGACGTGCGGCAAGGTATACGTGAGTATGCCGGCCCTGGCCATGCACATCCTCACGCACAACTTGAGCCACAAGTGCGGAGTCTGCGGCAAGGCCTTCTCCAGGCCGTGGCTCCTGCAGGGGCACATGAGGTCCCACACCGGAGAGAAGCCCTTCGGGTGCGCGCACTGCGGCAAGGCCTTTGCGGACAGGTCCAACCTGAGGGCGCACATGCAGACGCACTCGGCCTTCAAGCACTACGCCTGCGCGCGTTGCAACAAGTCCTTCGCACTCAAGTCCTACCTCAACAAGCACTATGAGTCCTCGTGTCTCAAAGACCCGGTCCTTTCGGCACTGCCCACCTCGCCGCCTATGGGACCAGATTCGCGTCTGCTGCTGAGAACATAATTTCTTCGAGATCCCGTGCAGCATCCAGCTAGTGGTAAGCGTTGCAGTAGTGTTGTGTTGTCGAATAGCCTATGAACTATAAAACATATAAAATACTCATTTCTTAACAGCATTTTATGACTTTTAGTACTCATTACCACAGGCTATTTTAATATGACCTAGCGTGTTTATACTAAATGGTATAAACAAAGAAAAAAATTTTAACCGTTGTAATTCCACACAATTTAAATTTGATACTGGTACCTCATTGTTACTGAATAGACTGATTTCGAAGTATCGGGAGAAATGATTTATCTATTATAAAACATAGAATATGTGAAGATAAGTGCAAAGCATAAGGAATGGAAGTAACATCATACAAAAATAAGAAGGAAAATTAGTTTCAAAATTTTAACATTCTGTATATCATTTGCCATCTTTTAATTGTTATTTCGTATAAAGCACTGTAAAAAATTTACCTTCAGTCATTTTATAAATTTAAGAAATTCTACTATACTTCTATTCACACATAAAAAAGCTTTAAAATTATGCATTTATTAATACAACAGTTTTTTTTTCATGAAGATATTGTAATAAATATATGATATTACAATATATAAATGGACTTTTTGATAGCTTGCAACACTACTGCAATGCAGGCACGATATGACTTTATTGTTTAAACAATATACTCTTCGTTAACACAAGTATAATGCAGCACGGGACGTAATGAAATAACAATTAAAAAAATAACGTTTCTTTACTGAAGTGATACGATTTAAAATCTTGACAACTGTTATTAAAGGGATCAGTATTTAATAAAAGGAGAGATCAACGATGTAAATTACGAATGTTAAAATTGTATATTTTATGCAAAGTTTTAACCGCCTGTGACTGAGAGAAAATACATTGTCTAGTTGTGTGTTGATTTGTATTTTGTTTTTTTTGCAATTATTTCAAAACTCACATTTTGTATTTAATTTTATGCATTTGTTAACTTTTAATTCTTTTAAAGTTTGGGAGAAACAGCAAGGAATAAGGAAAAATTGCTGAATTATTTAGTCATTTTTAAAAATATAAATTGGTGTTTATATGCATTTGTGTATTTATATATCCCCTATATAATAATAGTCTAAGTTGTCTGTCCATCTGTTAGTCTGTCCTCGAATTTATGAAGAGGTTGTACCTGGAATGTATACAGGCATCCCTATTGTATTTTTGATGAGTTAGGGTTAGCAAATTCAAGCGAGCTCGAAAACGTTCGAAATCCACCCCTTCCCCCCTTTTCGAGTGTTTAATGCCATTATTTCAAGTTCTATTGTCCCCAGCTAAGAGCACAACATTAAGTTTATCAATTTATCACATGATAAATAAGTAAAAGTTTTTTCTAAGATTATTGCGTCATTCTTTTGCCATCTCCTTTAATCATTTCGTATTTTAAATTATGTAAATATCGTCGGCATTATTTTCATGCGTTTTACACTAAATAATTTTATTTTATATTTGTATTAAATAATAGATTAGGTACATATGTTCTAATTTTAAATTTAATGATCGATTATTTTTTGTTACAATGAAAACTTTATCACCGGTATTAACAACAAATTCTTTTCATAAAAGACTATTTCACAGTTTAATAAGTATCTAGCTTTCAAGTTATATATCTTTGAAAATAAGGAAGTTTATTCGTTTGTTTGTTTGTTAGACAACATAATCACACCAACATTTTATACACACCAGTATTTTATACATAATCACACGGTTTGCAATTGATTCGCTAAATATTGAACATCATTCATATATACCGCAAAATAATCACTGTCAATATTAAAACCTCTGTTTTTCATACTATCACGTAGTATGACAAGATAAATTAAAGTTGTCAACTAACATGCAGTTAGTAAAGATAAACAAATTATTGATCGTGTATCAGATAATTCTCCGTCAAAAAACAAACCATTTTTTTTTTTACCTGCCTTTACTTTACAATTCTCGAAAATTAAAAATTTTACTGATTCCGTCATTTGACGGGCTATATGTTATATATATATATATATATATATATATATATATATATATATATATATATATATATATATATATATATATATATATATATATATATATATATATATATATACATATATATATATATATATATATATATATATATATATATATATATATATATATATATATATATATATATATATATATATATATATATATATATATATATATATATATATATATATATATATATATATATATATAATATATATACATATACATACATACATATATATATATATATATATATATATATATATATATATATATATATATATATATATATATATATATATATATATATATATACATACATATATATATATATATACATATATATATATACATATATACATATACATATATATATATACATATATATACATACATACATATATGTATGTATATATATGTATATATATATATACATACATACACATATATACATATATATGTATATATATATATATATATATACATATATATATATATATATATATATATATATATATGCTGAGACTTTTGTGCGAGAATTATACAAAGCTTATTTTGTTTTGCACATGAATATTTATTGCCTATATTTACCATAATCTGCATTAAATATAAGTTAAAAACTATACAACAAAAAGGATAAAAACTGTATCAATTTAACTTATTCTCTAAAACTTACCAGAAAAAACTATGCTTCTAAATTATCATCTTTTACATTAGTCTTACATTACATCTCCGTTGGATACATTAAATAAATACACTTCTTCAACATGCTCCCTGCATCTTTTTGCAGTTGTTAGATTCCACTAAATCCATTGTTGAAAATGTTTCTTGAATAAAATAATCCGCTAAGTATCCGCCTAAACAATTCGCTATGATAGTTTAAGACTTGTTTTTTCCTCTCTTTAGAAACACAAGAGTATTTTTTTATCTCCTGCCAGCATACATTTTGCAAGGGGTATTTTTACGTTTCTCGAGGCTTAAGTGTAATCCATGTAAAGACGCTTAAAAGTGCGTCTTATCTTCCAACTGCTGGTAGAACAGATCTCAAAACCCGAATAGAACGCAAATCTGAGCGTTCTTTCTCTTTCGGAACAGATGAACTCTTTATTTTGATATCTACAGGTTTTGCGTATTGTGGATAAAACCGAATTATAGGTTCCGATAGTGAAGTATAGAACTTCATAATTTAAACTATTAGGTACATGTGATCGTTCTAATTTCTGATAGCAGTGTTTTTCATGTTTTTTACGAATAATTATCTTGTTAATAATATTATATGACTTATATAAAACCTGAAAATAAATCCTTTTTGACTTCTGTTCGGGTCAAACGAACTCTTTATTTTCAAATCTACAGGTTTTGCACATTGCGGATTAAAGCAAATCATAAATTTTGATCGGGAAGTTTAAAAATTAAGCAAACCTTATTTTGGTTCGCCCATGAATATGTCTTAACAGCTTTTACCACAACATTTTCTAAATATACATGTAGAAAAACAATCAAGAACAATAAAAAGAATAATATAGTATTAACTTGTGCTCTAAAACGTACCAGAAAAATTACTTCTCTAAAGTACCATTTAACGTTTAAATACATTAAATAAATCTACTTCTTTAATATGCTCACTGCATACTTCGGCATCTTTTTGCAGTTATATATTCTACGGAACACATTGTTGAAATTGTTTCTTGAATAAAATTATCCACTAAGTATTCGCATAAACAACTTGCTTTAAGTCTGTTTTCTCCTCTCTTTAGAAACACAAGAAGGTTTTTTTTTAATCTCCCACCAGCATACTTTTTACAAGGGGTATTTTTACGTTTCTCGAAGCTTAAAGGTAAGCCATGTAAAGATGCTTAAAAGTGAGTCTTATAGCCAAAGTGGTGGTAGAAAATATCTCAAAAACCAAAATATGCTCTTTATATGTAGAAAAACAATCAAGAACAATAGAAAGAACAATATTGTTTTAGCTTATTCTCTAAAACGTACCGGAAAAACTACTTCTCCAAAGTGCCATTAAATGGCACTTTGGATTACACGTTTAAATTCATTAAATAAATCTACTTCTTTAATATGCTCACTGCATACTTCGGCATCTTTTTGCAGTTATATATTCTACGGAACACATTGTTGAAATTGTTTCTTGAATAAAATTATCCACTAAGTATTCGCATAAACAACTTGCTTTAAGTCTGTTTTCTCCTCTCTTTAGAAACACAAGAAGTTTTTTTTTTACCTCCCACCAGCATACATTTTGCAAGAGGTATTTTTACGTTTCTCGATGCTTAAGGGTAAGCCATGTAAAGAAAGACTTTTAAAAGTGAGTCTTATCTCCCAAGTGCTGGCAGGACAGATCTCACAACCAAAGTGGAACGCAAATCTAAGAATTCCTTCTCTTTTGGAACACATGAACCCTTTATTTTGATATCTATATGTTTAGCGTATTGTAGATGAAAGCGAATTATAGGTTCCGATAATGAAAATTAGTAGTTTATAATCTATACTTTTTTATACATGTAATTACTCTCAATTCAGATGGTTGTTTATTCATCTGTAAAACTAGAATAATTTTTCAGTGAAAATTATATTTATGTAACAATAATTCTCAAAACTTTGTTTATATTGGGCTATAGAAAATATTCTAATTTGAAAATTATTTATAAAGAAATAGTATTAATCTTTTCAGATGATTCTTCAATCCATTTGACTTAAAATCATTTCAATTCAAATAAGAATATTATTATTTTTATGTAAAATTTTACAAGGTGCAATAAAATAATAGTAAGGGATTTTCTTTAGGCTTTACATAATTTACACATCATTATTAATTAAATGGCCGGAAAGAAAGATTTTACAAATCAAATTACTTTTATAGATATATATATATATATATATATATATATATATATATAATATATATATATATATATATATATATATATATATATATATATATATATATATACATATATATATATATATATATATATATATATATATGTATGTGTGTGTGTGCGTAAATGTATGTGTGCATATATATATATATATATATATATATATATATATTAAATATAAATGTTGTACCGTTGAAACCTTTAAATTGTCGGGCAAATAGAAGCTCTTATAGGCTATTATTTTTATTACTATTTTTTTTGGTGTTTAAATCTCTTCCTCACAGTATTTAACAGTTAAAATTCATATTGACATATTTTTCCTCTGTTCATTTTAACTTAGAAATTATGTTGATGTTTATTTCAATAGGAAATCTTCTTCTTTTGTTAGATATAATGTTATGTTAGATATCATCGCAGTAGAAGAAAAAAACATTATTGAAGAGGCCTAGTTTTTTTTTGTTTTGTTTAGGAATTAACACAATATACACGTTAACATACTTCATGAGAAATGTTGCACAATTTCAGTCCAAATATACTTTAAATATGCACTAGATAAAATCTATTTGAATTTCAGTAATATCGTGTTGAATATTTTAATATTTGAGATAATGAAATTTTCTTGTTTCCTTAGTGCTGTTTCTCCCAAGACTGTTTCACATTTATCGTTAGACAGCAATATATTAAATATTTCCTTTATTTATACAAATCATGCTTGCATATAATGACATGGTATTTTTGACAAAAATAAGAAATCCATTTTTCATATGTATTTAAGATACTTCAAGAAGTAATATAGAATTAGATCCAAGTAAATATTTTCCGAATTTTTTGCCATTAGAAATTTTTAGAGAGTAGAAACATAATTGAAAATAGTCCTACATTCATCTCAAAGGGGATAAAAAACTGATTTATTGTAATAATGAAATTCAACAGCGTTAAATTAGAACTACAGTTAAAATTATAATTAAAATGAAATTTCTAATGTAATTTTATCGCATTTTATGTAATTAAATATATTATTTGTTCTCTTATTTTTGAATTTTAATATATTTAAAAATTGATTTTATTAATGTTTTTAAAGTTAAAAAATATTTTGTCTTTAATATTTAAAATCAATACGGTACTGTTAAAATTATTATATAATTTATGAATAGTTTCTAAAGAAAAGCATTTTCAGTTTACTCATTTTGTACAATTACTAATCAGAAAATAAAAAAATGTCGTTATTTCAATGCAAATATTGTATAGCTATTGGAAAAAATCCATGCATTAATTTTAACTTTAATTTTTCCTACGTACGGGATTAAATAAAAATACATTTCCGAGTTTTAACTTAGTTAAAATTGTGATTCTTTCGGGTCTTATATAAAACACGCTGTTTGAAGTTATATGGAACTCTCTGTTTGAATGAAATGACAGTTAAACTTATTCATCCCCAATTTTACGAACTTGTTAGAAATAGTTTGATAATCCTTTTAGATATACAAATATGTATATAAATTTTCATAATGACTATATTTCTCTTGCATTGTGCATAACTTTATAGGAAATCAAAGTGCAATTTCAAAATGCAATAATATTTCATTTTTAAGCAGAAGTTTACTGTAAATTTTTGTAGATAGTTTTGATGCTCTATAGATTGCATTTATCACGACGGAAAAACACAACGTGTATCAAAAAGCAATAATTACGAGTGTGGTTAGACAATATTTGATGGATTTTGTTATTGTGGTTTTACAGCACTGTTTATTTGTTATTATCACCATTAAATGGCATAAAGGATTTTTTATTCACGCCATCTATTCCCTTGTTCTTAAACTGCTTTTTTAATACACAAATTTCTGTATTAAGAAATGAACTATATGTTTTTAACAATAAAATCACCTCTAAAACTTACTGAATGCAAATTTTATTTGGTTTTTGACATCGATTTTTTTTATTTTTAATATAAATACATGTAGATCGTTTTGAGGATCTCTAGATTGCCTTCATCACAACAGAAAAATACAGCATGTTTCAATAATAAGTACGAGAGTTGTTAGAGAATGTTTGATGAATTTTGTTAACTGTAAATATATAGCACTATTAATTGGTTACATTAAAAAATTCTTATCACTAAACATTGGTTTATTAATAAAAAAAAGATTTTATAAATTTAAGTCACCTATTTCATTCTTCTTTTGTTAAGTTGTTATAGTTTTACAACTACCTTATCAACAAGTAAACAATATGTGTTTTGAACCATAAATATAATCAGTAATTGCATGCAAAGTTTATTTGGTTTTGACAACTACTACATGTTTTTAACATAATATTTAGAAAAAAATAAGTGATAAACGAACTGTATTACAAACATTAATAAATATTGTCTTTATTATTATATTTATGGATAAATGTTGTCTTTATTTTGATATTGTTTATATTGTCTTAATGATGATAAAAATTGTCTTTGGGGAAATATTGTCTTTATTCTGAGAATACTTTTTATAACTCTTCTAAATCTGTGTAAATTTTTATCAATTATGCAAAAAATATATTACTTTAAAATGACTCTTAAACAATGCAAAGTGATAATACTATGAGAGAATCATTATTATGCTAAAATTATATTTATAGTCAGTGTTTCTGAGTTAATCTGTTAATCTTACGGTCTAAAGCGTAATTATTTTTATTAAAGAATATTATTACTTAAAACTTAATACTGTGCTTATTTCATGGGAAATATACTTCATATAAAAGTAACAATAAAAACACCTCTAAAACTTACTACATGCAAAGTTTATTTAGTTTTGACATCTACTACATATTTTTAACATAATTTTTGGGAACAGAACGTAAGTAAGAAACAAACTGTAATACACACATTGATAAATATTGTCTATATTATCGTATTTAAGGAAAAATGTTGTCTTTATTTTAATATTGTCTATATTATCTTCATGATGATAAAAATTGTCTTTATGGCAATATTGTTTCTATTCCGAGAATACTTAGTGTGGCTCTTCCAAGAGTGTGAAATATTGATTTCTCATTTATGCAAAAAGTACCTTATTTTAAAATGACTCTTAAATAATGTTGAAGTGTTAATACCAAGATAGAATCATTATTATGTTGAAATTTTCTTTATAGTGTGTCTGGGTTAATGTTACGGTCTAACGAATAATTACTTTTGTTAAAGAATATTATTACGTAAAATATAATGTGTTTATTTCATGGGAGTTATACCTCTGATAGAAACAACAATAAAAACACCTCTGAAACTTACTAGATGCAAAGTGTATTTGATTTTGACATCTACTACATGTTTTTACCATACTTTTTGGCAACATAACGTAAGTAAGATACAAACAGCATAGCCAGCATTGATAAATATTGTCTTTATTATTATATTTATGGAAAAATGTTGTCTTTATTTTAACATTGTCTACATTATCTTCATGGTTATAAAAATTGTCTTTATGAGAATATTTTCTTTATTCCAAGAATACTTTCTGTGACTCTTCCAGAAGTATGTAATACTGATTTCTTATTTATGCAAAAAATATTTTATTTTAATATGACTCTTAAGTAATGTTGAAGTGATAATATCATGAGAGAATCATTATTATGTTGTAATTTTATTTAGACTCTGTTTTTGAGTTAATCATACGGTCTAACGAGTAATTATTTTTGTTAAAGATTATTTTTATGTAAAACTGAATGTTGTGTTTATTTCATTGGAGTTACACTTCATATAAATGTATTTATGTACATGGCAATAATATTATAACATCGAACCATATTCTTATTTTCATTATAATCTTTACAAATAAGCATTCTTTTTATTAAATATCGCCACTTAAGCAATAAACATTTCAACAGCAATAAAATTGTATTCATGAAGAAAGCAATAAATGAAAATGTTGGTTAAAAAGGCTATAAAATAATAAACATCTGTAAATAAAGAATATTTAGTTATCATAGAACTTTTCTCATATTTAGACAGGAAGCAATTTTTTCTTGTAAATTTATATACACATATATATTATATACGCGGCCTGCTTTTCTTAAGGTTATTAACTAACATTCAGATACAACTATTGTAGCTGAATCAAAAACACTGTTCAAAGAAATTTAAGATTCCATTTTGTGAAAAGTGTTAATAAAGTCTTGTTTCTCAAAGTGTTTTTCATTATTTTACCCTATTCAAACAACTAGTTTAAAGGAGTACACAAAAACATAGTAAAACTTTGAATTTACAAATACATTCCATTTAAGCTATGTTTTATAATTTATTTTAACTGGCTCTAATTATAATTTACAAAATTATATAATTTAAGGGAACATATAAAAAATGTGATGTCTTCAAAATGAAAACAAAGTTATACTAAAGTAAAAGAAGGCATTGAATATAAGTAGCATATTTTCATATCTTTTTTCCCTACACGATATAAAAGATTTAATAAAAATTAATAAAAATATAATGAATCACTTAAAGCTTGAATACATTTAATATTTATTTATCTGCTTAGTTTTAACTATCATAAAATATAAGTGACATTATAAAAAGGAATTATAATTTTATAAAGCAAAACTCAAGGAACTGTATAACTTATCACATGTTAAAGAAAATTCAGTTATATTTTGAATGTTATCCGAGTAAAATATAAACAAAAACATCAAAACTAGAGAATGCATTGTTAGGAAATGTTTATTTGAAATATTCATCGTCTAAAAACAATATTTTGTTTAGAACCTGAAGCAATTTTGATTTGATTTGAAGACTATTTTATCATTTTGAAATTTCGAAATTTATATAGGTCACTTTAGTTTTCTTCTGTCCATTTTGTCTTAAAAGTTATTAAAACATTTTGTACTGCACAAGAGTAAAATATAATTAAATTTTAAATTAAATAATTAAATGTTTATTCATATTAATAATACATTTTTTTTTATTTTTTCATTAGTGACTTGAAATTACCCATTAGGAAATATGAACGCTTTCAACAACACAGAACTTGAAACATTTTAACTTTATAAAGCCTCGATAAGCATTTATAACCTTTAAAACTTCTTATAACGTTTTATAAATCTTTATTCGGAGCATAGTAAGCTAGATATCAACTAACAATTTTGAATCAACTAAAATTTTACAAAAGTTTCTTTCGACATAATGTGTAAAACAATATGAAGATAAGAACAAGGTTTTGGCATGATACATTGTTTAAATGTTTAAATTACCGAAACTAAACAGATTTTAACTTAAAATAATAGCCCCAAACATTTATAAACTATATGTAATATCTAAAAACAATATGTGCATTATTATATGCTTGCTTACAACTTTATAAGTTTATATTCTTTACAACAGTTTATCTACTGATGACAGCATTTTTTCTGTAAGTATAAATTTAGTTCTTTATGTAATAATTTTGCAAGTATATCTGACATAAAAGTCATTAAGCGTTCAGAGCTATATTGAAAATATATCAATGCACTGATAAAATGTCATGAAATGATAAAAACATTTTAAAAAATTTTAAACATGTGGCAGAAAATATATGATACGTTTTAGCTGAATATATTATTTGTAGTCACATTAGTATATTTTTTCAGTTATACGGTGATGAAGTACAATTTATCGGCAAAAATTTAAATAAAGATGTAAAACGTGACTAACATATATCTTTTTAAATTTTTTCAGTTTCCTTTTTTCTTTTCCTGATTGCTATTATGCATATATTTTTAAAATAACTAGTTATTAAACAGTCTGAAAATTAGATAGGTATTTCATATAAATTTGTTTAAGTTATATAGAAATGTACAGTGGTTATAAAATTAATGAGTGTTACATATTTAGTACCACAAGCACATGTACTTAGAATCATTTATAAAAATAACTTTAGGCGTTGATCATATATAGATCAGAAAACAAAATTTTATATTTTATGAAAGTATAATTTTTAACTTAATAGTTGTTATTAAAACGTTACTGAATATTAAATTGCTTAAAAGATATTTACTTTTTATCAACCTATGTCTAAACACATCGTGAACTGTAGATAAACTATAGCAAGTGCTATGCTAAGCAAACAGGAAAAAAAATCACATCTCTAAGGAAATGGCTCGAAATTGCTTGATCTGTTATTAGTGATCGTTAGAATAATTATATGTGAAAAATAGCCCGTAAATTTATAAAATTTTCATTATTTTTGACCATTTGTTAAAATAATAAAACATGGAGACAGACGCACGGCTATAAGTCTCGTTCCCTACAACAACGAAAATTATGAATTTACAATGGAAACAAACTTTTTGGAACAATGTTCTTCTAACAAAATTTCTGAAAAAATAAACTTTTGTCTCTAGGGGATTTCAAGATTATTAAATCTTAAATTTTCAATTTTTAATTCTTTTTTTGCTTTCACTGATAAAAGTTAAGCATGAAGCAGTAAATGTAGAATAATCGACATGTACTGCTGTGATTGATGTAAAATGCGGCAGCTGAGGATAAGCTATTTTTATGCATGAAACGAATTAGGAAAATAAACAAAAATATTAAAAATCAATATTTTTTAAATAAATATTATTATTGACATTAAAAAAAGATATTTTAAATCAAAGAAAAATCTATTTTAATAGCGTGTGTGGGCATTCCTCGCTTACATACAACATTTACAACGAGTGATCATGCTTTTTTTAAGGTCATCACCGAAGAGTTAAGTAATGACTACTCTTTCATTAGGACAATTCGCAATTTTGTGAGGGTGACTTGGAATGGGAAATGTTTATCCTTAGCAGGGCCATGGGCATCGAAAAAATTCTCAATGTTGTAAAGAACGGGTGTGTACTCCGGTGGCTCCATACGCAAAATTTCCCCACGCTTCAGAGTGTCTTTGACGTGACAGTTTTATGGCAGTTTTTATTATCTCCCATTAAAATAAAAAAAATTCCAACTGCTGTAGCGTACAGTTTTTCAGTGAGATATAAAATCTCATCACCTTATAGGACAGAAGTCACAGAACACTGTAAAACTCGTGTAGGTTGGTGCTATATACCAACAAGTTCCCTGTTCATACATACCATGAAGCTTTTACGTCATAATGCATGAAGTTTAGTGATATTCTTGGGTGAATTGTATATGCATATTTCTCTCTTACGCGCTTGTTTCTGCTTCTAGAGCAAATCTAATCTCTTCCTTAAATTTAAAATTCTACCTATCAATAGCAGTCCAATTGGTATGCCAACAACACCAGTTTAAATATGTCCATCTGAACTGAACGGACATGAAAAACAAACTCAGGTTAGTCTGAAATTAGTTTATTCTTGTGTACGCTTCAGCACACAGCTATGGCAGATATTGTCAATGATAGCTGCAACCATAGATATCAGAGGTGTGAAGGTTGGTCTTCAATTTCGGTTAACTGAAATAGAAATATATCTATCTTCTGTATGCGTGTGTACGGGGGTGGGTGTTCCTCAATCCTTGTTTTTAAATTGAATTGTTTTTGAATTTTAAATTGCCTTCAGATATGTAATGCCTATTTGAATTACAATTTTTTCCTTTCTCATCAGCCAATAAAAAAGTATTATCAATAATCATGAAAGCTAATATTTACAAAATCAGTTACAAAATTTAAAAGATATAAATAAGCGATGAAAAAAACTTACTTAGATGATACTTAATTTACTCAACTATAAAAATCTCATTTATATCATTGGTAAAGTAAAAGTATATATTTCTTATAATGATCTAGACGTATAGTTTCTCACTTCAAACTTTTTTTTGTTTACAACCCTTCCATCTATATCCACCAAAATTGATGAGCAGCGGGCAACATTAAATTTTTCTCTGTAGCTGGAAATAGAAAGTTCTTCCAAAAGTCACATTCTGTAAAATAGTATTGTCTGAAAAATACACATCACGAGAACAATTAGTACCTTATGAGATGTTTATTTTAAAAACACAGTAGATATTCATAATTTTAATCGAGGCTTTCAGATAGCTACATTAAAAAAATTACCCTAGCAATACAGCGGAAAAAACATTGTTCTAAATACAGAAACTATTCAAGTTTTATTTACAGCTCTAACATGTGTTCCATGCGTCAACACTTGGTCATTCAACAAACATAAAAGCGATTGTCCAGTTCTTGCCATACTCTATCTAACCCACGAGGACGCTCGCTTTCCGGAGTTACACGAGAACGTGCGACGGTCCTCGGAGGCTCCATGCAACTTTTCTGAGAAAAATACCAACAAAATTGCTTTCGATGGTGAACAGAAAATTTGTATTACCAGATATACTTTATATAAAATTTAAAATATATTTCGGATTATTTGAAATGGATTATTTTTATAAGTATTTCGGACTGATGATCTTTCTTATTAGCATTCCGAAAACAGAAACACGACTCACACAACTTAAAAACGTAAATCACATCTTTATTTTTCATATTGTATTTCATCAATATTAGACTAACGATGTATTTTTCATATCATCTCTCCTCCAACAACTGACTCTAAATAAAAATGCAAAAGTGTATGCGCATGGACTGGGTCTTGGAGCATGAATAAAGTAAAATTATCTCTGAGAAAAATATTTAGAGAAATTTGCGGAAGTGAATGTTATTGGGGTTTAGACCACCTATAAGACAGCTACTAAAAATTTGGGATGTTTGTGATGGTTGGATGGTTGGATCTATTGGATGGTTTTGTGAGGAATATTTTTATAAAGCTGGGCCTCAGAGACCCGGCGAGCGTTCTTGTAGGTTAACACACCATTAATAATGGTATACACAGCATCTCTGAACTTTCATGTAGTTCTGCTAAATTTCGAAGCAAAAGAGGAAAAAATGAGGCTTTTACATATCTCCACGATAAATACATTACAAGGTGTAAAAACAGGTGGTCTTGGAGGTCATAGAAAAATAGATAGTTTTTCTTCGAAAGTCTAACCTGTATCAGTAGCATGAAAACTTTAATAAGAAAACACGTCATCTAGTATCAATTTCTTTTATAAAAATTTGAACTATGAAACTTTAGAAGACAGTATAAGGTGACCGTAATACTTTGTATTTTTTTATTTGTAATACAGGTTTATTGAGCGAAAATGACATAATTCTTCTTAAAGAATATTCGGTTATTGAATTAACTCTATTAAATGTATGTTACGTGAGACACTTTGAAATTAATCGTCAAAGTTTATTATTTTTGCATTTAAAATATATTTGCTTTTGATATATTCATACTAGTTTTTTATTAGTGTTTTGAAATTTCTGAGATAATTAAGAATAACTTTGTACAGATTAATTACATTAACTTGAGTACATCAGTGTTGGATTGTGACACAAATTTTTAACTTGTAACCAAACAAAATAAGATCTTCATCTGTACGACAGGAACAATACGCTTCCGAGAGGAAAGCTATGGAAAGTGAGATTTTTATGTATCTGTATTTTTTCTTAGTTTTATCCAACGAATTTTTTCTAAATGTTTTTGAAGTTTATTGAGCGAAAGTCGTTTAATACTTCTTAAAAATTATTAGATTATTGAATTAACTTATTAAATGTATGCTACGTGCGACACTTTGAAATTAATCGCAAAGTTTATTATTTCTTCGTTTAGAGTAGATTTATTTTTGCTATGTCCATACTAGTTTTTTATTAGTGTTTTGGAATCTCTGAGATAATTAAAAATAGCTCTATGCAGATTAATTACATTAGCTTGGGTAAATCGGTGTTGGATTTATGACCGAAATTTTTAACTTGTAACCAAGTAACATAAGATCTTTATATATATGACAGGAACAATAAGCTTCCGAAAAGAAACTTATGGAAATTGATATTTTTTATGCATTCGTATTTTTTCTAAATTTTATTGAGCGAATATTTTCTAAATTTTATTGGGGTTTATTGAGCGAAAGTCGTTTAATACTTCTTAAAAAATATTAGGTTATTGAATTAATTGTATTAAATGTATGCTACGTGATACACTTTGAAATTAATCATCAAAGTTTATTATTTTTGTATTCAAAGTAAATTTGTTTTTGCTATATACATGCAAGATTTTTATTATTGCTTTAAATTTCTGAGATAATTAAGAATATCTCTGTACAGATTAGTTACATTAATTTGAGTACATCAGTGTTGGATTTGTGAAAGCAATTTTTAACTTGTAATGAAACAAAATAAAATCTTCATCTATATGACAGAAACAACACGCTGCCGAAAGGAAAGCTATGGAAAGTCAGATTTTTTATGTATCTGTATTTTTTCTAAATTTTATTGAGCTTTATTGAGCGAAAGTCGTTTAATATTTCTTAAAAATATTACGTTATTGAATTAACTTATTAAACGTATGCTACGTTCGACATTTTGAAATTAATCGGCAAAATTTTTTATTTCTGCATTTAGAGTAGATTTGTTTTTGCTATATTCATACTAGTTTTTTATTATAGTATTTTGAAATATCTGAGATAATTAAGAATAGCTCTGTACAGATCAATTACATTAACTTGACAGCAATTTTTAACTTGTAAAGAAACAAAATAAGATCTTCATCTGTATGACAGGAACAATACGCGTCTGAAAGGAAATTTATGGAAAGTGAGATTTTTTATTTATACTTATTTTTTCTAAATTTTATTGAGCTAATTTTTTCTAAATTTTATTGAGGTTTATTGAGCGAAAATAGCCTACTACTTTTTAAATAATGTTAGGTTATTGAATTAAATGTATTAAATTTATGCTACGTGCGACACTTTGAAATTAATAGCAAAGTTTAATTTTTCTGCATTTAAAGTAGATTTGTTTTTGCTACATTCATACTAGTTTTTTATTATAGTGTTTTGAAATCTCAAATATAATTAAGAATAGCTCTGTACAGATTAATGACATAACTTGAGTAAATCAGTGTTGGATTTATGAGTGAAGTTTTTAACTTGTAACCAAACAAAATAAGATCTTCATCTGTATGACAGGAACAATACGCTTCCGAAAGGAAAATGATGGAAAGTGATATTTTTTATGTATCTGTAAAATACGGATTCTAAATTTTATTGAGGTTTATTGAGCGAAAGTCGTTTGATACTTCTTAAAAATTATTAGGTTATTGAATTAACTTTATTAAATGTATGCTTCTTTGAAATTAATCGGCAAAGTTTATTATTTCTGCATTTAAAGTACATTTATTTTTGCTACATTCATACTAGTTTTTATTATAGTGTTTTGAAATCTCAAAGATAATTAGGAATAGCTCTGTATATATTAATTACATTAACTTGAGTAAATCAGTGTTGGATTAGTGATAGCAATTTTTAAATTGTAACCAAACAAAGTAACATCTTCATCTGTATGGCAGGAACAATACGCTTCAGAAAGGATAATTATGGATAGTGATACTTTTTATGCATACTTACTTTTTTTTCTAAATTTTATCCAGGAATGCAGTACTCGCGTTCTTCTATTTTAATTACAATTTCTCCCCTTTCCGACACCCAATAAAAAAAATTTCAAAAAAACCTTACCAACAATCCAAAAAGGTATTATTTATAAAGATATGTACGAGAATAATAAGAAATAAATAACCAATAAAAAATCACTAATTTCTCAAATGAAACTCAATTTACTCAACGGGATAAAAATCCCATTCAAATCACGGGGAGGGAGAAAATATACATTCCTCATAATGCTCTGGATATTAAGTTTCCCACTTCAATCCCTTTTTTTGTTCACCTCCCCTCTCCATCCATACCCTTCAAAATTGATGGGCAGTGTGCAACATTAAATGCCTGTCTGTCGCTGGAGGAAGAAAAACCACTCATAAGTGACCCTCCGGAAAATAATATCGTCTACATGAAGGCATGGCACAAAAACATCGCGATCCACATGAATATTTAGCAGGGGCCTTGCATAAAAGTGAGTCTGAATCTTATTAAAGTGATGTATTTTGTGGTCGTCGAGGATAATAATAAAATTGGAGCTTTAGTATTTCGGGAAGATTTCGAGTTTTATTAATATTGAGCATGGATCGATATTTTTTAAGTGTTTGAAATTTGTGTTTCGGAAAAATCGATTTCCTCGGCTCTTTTAAGTGGAACAATGAAGTCGGCCAGATAAAAATACCGTAGAGTTTGAACATAAAAAGTAATTAAGCGAATATATTCCGGATATTAGGATATTATTGGAGGTCTAATGGATGAAACTTTAGAAGACAGTAGAAAGTATCCGTAATACTTTGTATTTTTTCTTCTTTGTAATAGAGGTTTATTGAGCGAAAATCGCTTAATACTTCTTAAAGAATATTAGGTTATTGAATTAACTATATTAAATGTATGCTACGTGCGACACTTTGAAATTAATCGGCAAAGTTTATTTCAATGCTGACCTCTTAATGATATTCTAAAATTTTAATTTTCAGGAATCTAATTAAAAATTCCTCGCTTAATTTAATATTCACTTTATTAACAATCCAACGTTTAATGAGTTTGAAATATTTCTCAAATATATCTATAAATATAAGGTATAGGAATAATCTTTTAGTCCTTCCTCACATAGGATAAGTTTTTTTTTTTCAGTATCACCCCTCTGGTGTTACAAAAGGTTAGTTTTTCTTAACTCTATTATGAAAGATTTCATGAAAACTTTAAATATTTTAATGTTGTATGCTGTTTAACCCTTTATGTTCTGAATTAATTTACCATCAACTTTCTTACTGCATTTTTGCATCATTAGATCAGTTTTAATGGAGAATAAGCATAGAAAAAAAGGGAATTAATTTTTACTGTATTTTAGTAGTTAATTTTGCAGTTGGTACTTTCTAGTAGTAACATATATTTTACTCGATGACAGAAAATAAAATATTAAATTATGAATAAAACAAATGAAATTCTCAGCTGTAAAGTATAGAAGTCTATATAGTACCAAATAACTGGTAATAAACCACTAAATTTACTCAATTGAAAAACACTTGTATCAACTCTACCACAAAATGACCTTCGAATGCAGCACGCCAATCATAAAATCCCTACTATGCGAACAAAAGGGATTCCTGATTGGTGCTGTCATCTCTTTTTTTGCTGAAGGAACTGCATTGTTCAAGTCCTTGTGAGTACCGTCAGGATAAACGGCTTTATTAGGAATACATAGGTGTTTGATTGAAGCGGTACTTATAAGTACCGTCAGGATAAAAAGGGCTGAATTGTAATATAATGTCAATTTAGCATTTGATTTACCATTCTAATATATTATCCAACTAAATCTTTTTTAAACTTAAAATGCAAGTAGTGGCCAAAAATATCCAAGAATCTAAGTTAGATTAAAGATCAAATTCAAGTCAAACAAGTATCTCTCGTATTTCTCCTCCCGTTCTCAAATTTGCAGAGAAAACAATAGTGGGATTCGAAGTCACGAAATCCGGTACGTCCCAATCCCTCTGAGGCATGGATGTTCATAGACATTCGGAATCGGCTTTAAGCAGTAGGTTCCGTTCTCATTAGCTCTCTGTTGCAAAAGAAGATGGTAGGTCTGCAAACCAAACCCGAAACTTGATTATCCCCGCAAATTTGAGGAAGGAAAGTGAGATACGAGTGATACACGTTTGACTTGAATCTGTCCCTATAACTAGTTTAATCCCAAAGAGACTTGGCCGAGTCTCTGAGAATATAGAAAAAATTAGAAAAGCAAAGTAAGGTCTAATATAAAGCTATAATATAAAAACAAGAAATCATTGTCATGCAAACCATTGATTTCTTCTAGCCATATGTAATATTACGTGTCATTATTAGTGCTATATTGTTCAATTAAAATGTCTGTTTTTGCAGGATTACAAAAATATATTTTCGCTCCTTATTAGCACTTTAAACTGGCTGTGTGCATAGCTATTTATTAGAGTTAATACTTTAGAGATATAATTTTAGAGATGTAAGTAAAAATGAAAAAAGTTTATATAAATTCGAGATATGAATAAAATTAATAAAGTAGTTTATTTTATACACAGCCAGACAATGAGAAAAAAATACATCTAAATTGAATATAATTTTTTTTTATCTTCTGTGTTACAGAAAATAAAGAAAAAGAGACATTTTTCTTATTTTTTAAAACAGTTTAAAGTTCTACTACTTTTTTATGGATTATTTATCAAAGCTGTTTGTTGAATTTTAGCTGAAATTTAAATACAAAATATTATATACACTTTCCTATTTAGTATATTATTCATAAAACTAGTTTAAAGAATTTAGAATGTAATTGAATTTATAGAGATAATATGTACTTCTATGTCCTTCTATGTTGAAGTTATCATAATTCATAACTGATTATGAATGAAGCCACCAGTTACCTTAGTGAAATCGTTCCCTGTATCATAACCTACAAAATTTAGTAAACATAGTAAACTGACTGATTTTTATAGAAGAAATGAGATATTCGGTGACCTACATTAGCTGAGAATTTTATAAAGATACATTTTTAGAAACGTATATACTGAGCAGAAGACAGCATTCAAGTACAGGGAAGAGCTGTTAAGATCTTTTACTTCTGTGAAATCAGAACGAACCTTGTCAACGACAAAACAATAAGGAGTTAAACAGGAATTTATTGCTCCAAGAGATTAATTACTTCGTGTTACGAATTTTGCAGAAAATCTTCCATGTGTCTACCTTACATAGTCCACTAATCGGTCCAAATGATACATCTCATATTTTGATTAATGGTGGTATCGTCAAACCCTTCGCATGCGCTGTACCAATATTACCGGTAGTCTAGATGACAAGGACCTATACCTAATGAAATATTTTTAAAAATAAATTTATATAAGAACATAACAGTTCTTTTCCCTTTTCATCTTTATATAAATCTTAGTAATACAGTAGAAATAATACTTCATATTTCCGTTTAAAATTCTTAGTCACCCGACGAGGCATTGCTACGTTAATAATTTTTAAAATGACTTTTCGACCAGTTTCAGAGGGACTAAGACGCGAACTGTTTAAGAAAATAACTACATTTTAATAGCTTCACCTTGTAGCACTAAAATAATTCTAATTAAATAATTCGAAACACATATTTGTATGAAACTTACATAAGTACATATTGTTATAATTATAATTATTATTATTATTTACTGTGATATACTGGAAGGGTATTCTGTTTTATAGTCTAGAAGTTCAGTTTTCTCAGAATGATTGTTTACAAGAAGGCTAATTAAATTTAATATATCTAAATTCTATCCAACTGATTTTTATAAAGTTTTACAGAGGCAGTTTTGATATACTATTTCCAACTTGATTCTTAATATTAAATGAAAATTAGAGTTTGTATAGATACCTTCTACATTGGTATCTATAAGGATATAATATATGAATATATCAGAATACGAACTTTAAAAATATTTTTCTACTTTGAAACTAAAACTTCGGCAGTCCTTTTTTTTAATAAATTACGAAAAATTATTTTATATCCTCTTTTAACCTAAAAATAAGAAGATTATTTGAAAAGAGTTACAAGCTCACTAGGTTTACAGTGATTTATATGTGAATAAAATATTACATTCCAAATGCTTTAAAACTAAAATTTCATTTTCTCTTAAATATTCCCATATAAACGATACCTTATTTAATTATACATTTAAAGGAAAGTACGAGAGGTAGCTTTGTGAAATTAACAAAAAAAAATAAATAAAAAATTTAATAACAAAAAAATAACAAAAAAAATTTTGGTCAGTGCTACCTGAAATTTTAACAGTGAAATTTGCCTTCAGATAAGATGATATGAGACGAATATAAAGTTGATTGAATTAATTCATAGGGGAAAATTAATGGCTGGCATTATCTGGCTGGTGATTTAAAGCATTCTGAAGGATATAGGGGGAAAAAGTGGAGAAAGCAAATAACTCTTCACTCTTCAATCTTTGGA
>CM063508.1:71582143-71589643 GCA_032207245.1 Pardosa pseudoannulata | reverse complement strand
TATATATGTATATATATATGTATATATATATATATATATATATTTATATATATATATATATATATATATATATATATATATATGTATATATATATATATATATATATATATATATATATATATATATATATATATATATATATATATATATATATATATATATATATATACATATATATATATATATATATATATATATATATGTGTGTGTGTGTGTGTGTGTGTGTGTGTGTGTGTGTGTGTGTGTGTAATACGGCTTTTTGCCTCGTTACGAAGTGGGGTTCTTTGTAATTTTCACATCCCGGCAGTCGTGGAACCTCGCAATGAGAACGCAATCAAGACATTCGAAAATTCAATCTAACGTCGTTTATTATTCGACATATCAAAGCATCGTCATGAAATCTTGAACGAAACTATACCTATATGAAAACTGAACGAAAAACCCGTGTCGGAACTCTAGACATTTTCTTAAAGAGTCATTTGTGCCGACCAATGAGATATTACTTGAACTCAAGTGGGTAATGTAATCCACTATGTTAAAACTCTATTTTTAGTTATGGAACCAGCAGGATTTCTACTAACGAATATTCGAGATTATTCTCTAGCGTTCATATTGAAGAGCTACAGGGAAAATAGAGTCTTAAACCGAAAGTGATAAAAATATCATTACTTACACAAGCACACACATATGTATATCTTATATATATGATGTTAATAAAACTTATTATTAATTTTTATTATTCTTCACCTTTTATATTTGATATATTCTATATTTTGTGTTGCCAGGGCTTACTTGACAACGCAAATTTACTGCAGTTATTTCGTGTTAACTCGTCGGAGCTCTAAGGTCAGGCAGATTTATCAAAAACTTTTAATTTTTTCCTTAATTTCAGAGTACTCAAGAACTCATCTGACTCAATATAGGGATAAAAGTGTATCGATTTATTTGTGAACATACCACAAGGATAAAATAATCTCTTGGATAAACTCACATGAGTATGGGTATTCAATAAATTTTAATTGGGGTTTCTAAACGAATAATAGCGTTAAGAATGGATACAACTGTATAAAGATTGCAATGATTTCCAGGTTCCATGAAAAATTGGCAGGTAGTACATAACAGGAGTATGAAGGCCGTATGCAAAATTAATAATTCTGTTTTTTGTTTAACTGTGAGAGGAATGCAATAGGAAAGGATCGAGTCCTTGATTTCAATTTGAGTGGGTGGGGCAGTTAAGTTTAGAAAAATTGAACGTGAATTGGGAGAATTTTTGAAAAACTTTATGGAGAATAATGTTCACATAAGGTTAAATTAATTTTTATATGCGAAGTACATGAAAATTAATTTATTCTTAAGTGGATAATATTTGTAGTGCACTAAATGTTTAAAATAAAATATAATTTTTGTGGCCTGTTTTCATAAGCTGAAGTTAAAATAAATAGCAATAAACAAAATTTATAATCATTTATTGGCTATTTTGTTAAAACTGTTTAAGAATTTATTTGCTTGCAGTCAAATTTTAAGGCATTAATGTAACTTAATTAAAAATAATATTTTTAAATTTCAAAGCTCGGGATAATAATTTAAACAGATAATTCTTTAAATACCATTTTATTTTTACATTTTATCTTTATGCTACCATTAAAAATATCAAACTTAAAATTGTAATTTTGCCATTATATAGTAGGATAGACTTATTCACTTGGCTAGGCAAACACTGCTTTAAATGTGTTTTTTTTTCTTGAAGTATTATTATTTCACTTTTTTTTGTCCTACAGCAGAGATTATTTTATGTTATCTATGCGCAAATGAAAATAAGAACCCATCACTCGTTTTCTATCTTCACTGTAAGAATACATTTATTTTTAGAAGGAAAAAGGAAAAAAATAAATAAGTAAATAAGTGGTATGTAAATAAGAACCGAATATTGTTGTTGAGATTGAAACATTATCAGTTTTTTTTTGTGTGTGGGGAGGGGGTAGGTTTACATTTGAATTACAATAAAATTAAGAAATTTTGTAGTTTTCTTAACATAAAAATGCTATTTTAATAATAGAATCATTTGATAAAATTAATAAAATACATTGAATATAATGCAAATATATTATCTTTTGATTTCTAGTCTGAGTTATCAATAATAGAAAATATTTTATTATAGGAGAATTTTTTAAGAATTAAATTATAATACATAAGAAGTTTGAGCAATATATATTTAAAGTATAAAGTATAAAGAAGTAACACATTTCTACTTTATTTCTATGTATGAAATAATCCACAACACTTTTCCTAGTAGAAAAGGAAACCGTATGAGCTTAATATGTTCATGAGCATAATATATTAATGCTTGATAACTTTACAGCGATTTTTAAAGAAATCTTATACAACATTATTAAAATCTAAACTTTGCGTAATCAGATTCTAGTGTAATTAAAGTAAATAATGATAATTTTCACTCAATAATCATGGTTCTTAAGGAATATTTAAGAAGATATATCTATCCTGTACTATTAAGTACTGAATGTATTACATATCCTTGATAAGCAGTTTCAACATTTGTAAGGTTTCAGTTTTTGCATTTCGTTTATATCATAAAAAAGACATTTAATATTATGATGCATGATAAATATATCAAAAAGTACTAGCTTTGAATAAGATGACCGGATTTAAGTTGAAAACATATATATCTATTCTGTATCATTAGGTACTGAGTGTATTAAAAATCATTTTAATGTAAAATTTGTAAGGTCTACTTTTTTTCATTTCGTCTACATAATAAAAATACACTTAATATTATGATACATGAGAAATACATTGGAAAGGATTAACTTTGAATAGGATACCCGGATTTAAATCGAAAAAAATATATATATATATATATTCTGTAGTATTAGGTACTGTGTGTATTAAATATCATTTTAAAGCAGTTTCAACATTTTTTTAGGTTTCATTTTTTGCATTTCGTGTATATCATAAATATTATGATACATGATAGATACATAGTAAAGGACTATCTTTTAACAAGATGCCCGGGTATGTGTAGCAAAGTCTGCCCATAGTTTCGAGAAAATCCAAAATTCACAAAAATAAACAAACTAAAATTGGTTCATCTTTTAGGTCTTCAAATAAATTTTTAAAAAATTATCTTTCGTTAAAACATTGCTTTCATTTTATTTTTATCGAGCAAATATTTTTCTTCCTATCCCACGGAATTATTTAAGATTGCAAGCACTGGGAATGTTTTACATTTATTTATTTTTTTCCGAATTTTTCCCCCAAACACTTTCTTTACACATGCATAGATGATACACACCTGAAAAATCCAAGGATTCACTGTAGGAGCTTTCAATAGATATCAAAAGAACCAGAAGAATTCCGGGCAAGAATATCGACTTTATCCAAGACTCGCTTCGAAAACTTAGATTGGCGAACACCTGTTGGTACTCTTCACTGCTCTATTCTGTGATTTCGCCGTAAAAAATATTCGATATTCTGGAATCCTTGATTTCTCCTTTCAGTGTAAAGGAGTTTTCTTTTTATTGATTGGGAGAGATTTCGTTTAGAATGCATTATGTTCCCACGAAAAATTTTTAGAAGGAAAAAGGGAAAAAAAAATAAACCGTGTTATATGTAAATAAGAACCGAATATTGTTGTTGAGATTGAAATATTATCAGCTTTGTTTTTTTTTCGGGTTTACTTTTGAATTAAAATAAAATGAAGAAATTTTGTAGTTTTTTATAAATAAAAATGTTGTTTTAATAAAATAATCTTTTGATGAAGTTAGTAAAATACATGAATGTTTCAAATCACGTTTTATTTTAAATTATTGTTAGCAAAATATATACAGTAATTAGATAATTTTAGTTCAATATTAAATAAAATTATCCTAATTTTTATAAATTACAATTTCTTCTAAATTTATTAGAAATACTGGTAGTTAGAAGGATTTCCGAATAGGCAAGAAATAAATTTCCTGCTACTTCATTTGTGGAATTTTTATCCCTCTATTACAGAAGTTCCAAGTCTTATTCGTAAACCAACTTAAAATCAGAAAATGTATACTAACATCCCTATTTGAAATTTGTTAGCGTAGCAGTCCATAGTTCTCAATCATTTAGTTTTACATTTCATAAATGTTCGTCAATGCAATACCATTAAAGGACAGGCGGCTCTTAACGTGTTAAGCAATGAAAATAAATTAAATAAAGTTTAGCATTTTATATTGCATAATGTAATTCAACTAGACGTTTACTTTATTTTTTCTTTTACTTCTTTTAGTGCTGCATTCATACACAAATGCTTTAAAAGCTTACATAGAAAAAATTTTCGACAGTAATAAGTTTTTGAACAATCTGTAAACAAGTACATAATTTATTAAATGTTGACTAAATATTTATCTAACATTCCCAAAAATACCTTATCATATGCAATTTACAATATTTTTCCTTTAATTTGGTATTTTTGTAGTCTACACATAAAAATGATAAAAATAATAATTATTTATTTACATATTTACTACTGTAATCAACATATTTAATGTTGGTGTTAGGCATACAAAAATATCTATAATATTTGTAGTGAAGATCAATTAATTCATTCTGATAAAAAAAATTGAAATTGAAATTTTTTTTTATTTCTAAATATATAATAGCTTCCGTCGTCTTGCATGTGAACTCTCCTTCTGTTGACATTCCTCAATTTTAGCTCTTCATTACAGCATTGTATAACCTTGTATTAACAGTTTCTTTTTTTTCCACCTGTCAGGAAAATAATACATATTTTTCTAAACAAAATGAATTTTGAATCCTATGGAGAAATACGAGGGTTTATCAAAAAGTAAGGTTACTGGGTAATATTCCTGGAGTTTCGTCTGTTATGGAGAAATTTGCAAGGTACAGTAATTCTAATACACGTGGTCGGCCACTGTGCAGAGTTTCAGTCACACGTCTTCTACAACTGCAATTGTAAGGTTAACACAAATGGTGACTCATTTGAAAAAATTGGTTTCGTGAAGAAATCGTCTCAGTCATTTTATTTCTCATGGCGAAATATGTATCCTTTGCTGAAATTCCCAGGCAGCTGATAGAGGTTTACGGAAAGACTGCATTGTCTCGTTGGTTTGTCATAGATGGTTTTGAAATTTTCTGGCTGGTAGTGAACTGGTATTGTTATTGATGACTAATAGGACATCATTGGCAAACTTCTATACAGCCCGGACCTCGTTCCCCGTGTTTTTCACTTCCTCCGAAGATTCAATTCAGATGAGAATTTCTTAAACGTGGCTGAATGTGCAAGTTTTTACCAGGAGAGAATATTCAAACTCTTAAAACGAAGCTACAAGTGCCTAAGCCGATATGGGCACAATGTCGAAAAATAACCTCATGTAAACTATCATTTGGGTATGTTACTGTGAATGCCCGAAATTGGAGAATGTCGACATTCACCGGTGAATGTCGACATACACCAAATACCTCGGTGAAAGACAGAATATTTGATTATATTCTTACATATTCGGACTATCACCGGTGTATGTCGACAATCCGCCTGCATTGATGGTGAATGTTGAAAAAAATAGTTTTGTTACGTTTTTAAATCATACTTTATTATTAAAACATATATTGATATATGTTAAAATAGCACTTATCATGAAGGAATACTCCAATGTCTCTGCATCCATTCCAAAGGAAAATATAGAAGAGCTTCAACCTATTACGCCTTCTATCAAGCCATGACTAAACATCAGAAGTTTATTTCTATTAAAAAAGCGGCCGCAAAAGATAATCTTCTAATGCATGCAACTAAAATGTTACAAAAATCAAAAAGAAAATTTCCTCCTGCTCAAATGGATGACACTGTGTGAATACAAGTCCCTGATGTCGACCGTGGTACAGATGCCCGAAATGTATTTTTGGTTGTTGGAATAGAAAATTCCTATTTTGATAAATAAGTAAAAAAACATGGTACGCTCAAACAGCTTTATACCCGTAATCAGTTTATATTTTGTAAAGAAAAGTTATTCTCCATAGATGAGATTTCTTCTCAAGAAATGTCGCTCTGAGAGAAGTCGCTGAAGCTAATTCGAGATGTGGATGGCATGTCTATAAACGTTGTCATTGCAAAAAGAAATGTTTAGTTACTAAATGCCATTAATAAATGTAAGGGACTCTTGTGCAATTCAAATTGCTATAATAGTATAAATTGGTGCAACAAATAAGATAATATAACGTCAATCACATAATTAAGTTAATTATTGGTATTATTTTCTGTTCTAAGAGTATTCGGTTTGTTTTATGTTCAACAGTTACATGTGCTATTACTATAAATTTGACTGTATTATGAAGAAGAAAATATAAATATCCGACATGTTCAACATTCACCATTAGTGCATGGTGAATGTCGACATTTACCAGTGTAAGTCAGAAATAAGGGTATTTAGCAAATATTTCGGACATACACCAAACGACTACATGAATGTTGACATTCACCGGTGAAAGTCGACATTCTCCAGATTTCGGTCTTTCACAGTAACAGATATACAATAAAATATAAAATATATAAGGTATAAAATAAATTAAACACGTCAAACAGCAAATTATATAACCTTAATTTTTTATCACTCCAAGTAATACTGCTTTTGTTAAAGAAAAATTACAATTTTCCTTCAGTAAAAATTATAACAACATTATCACAGGAATATCCATATAAAAAGAACATAAAATTTTATAAATGGCTCATATTATAGAAATTGGATAGCAGGAAATTGAAAGTATCAGATAAGACGTGACTTTGCACATAAAATTTGATTTTTTTATCGTATGATTTTATCACGTTATGTCATTTTAAAATAGTTATTATTGTATGAGCTTTAACAGGTTCTCACATTATAAAAAAATATGCAATTGTACAAATTTTAGCAATTTAGGATTTAATATAAATAGGTTAATTCAACACAAATGTAACTCTAATACAGCTTTGTAAAACTAAAAAAATGTGTCGCCCCTTTACATTAAGTAACTATTATAATCCATATTTCTTAACAGATTGTTATTTCATGTAATTTTAAGATAAAATTAAAGTTGGGAGTAAAAGTATTTTTATTTTTTTAGACAAAAAAAAAACAAACAGAGTGTATTTTATAATTCCTTCTAAAAGCATAATATAATTTTAATGCTGCTAATTTTTTCCCAATAACTTTATTTTTGAATTGCAGAAATTGTAATTTATCTCAAAATTCAGTATTGTTACTTCTCAATTATATCAGAGAATTAAATAAGAAAGCTATAAAATATAATAATAAAAGGTTATTTTCTTTGTAAAGATCATGAGAATTATTTACTTACTAGAATATAGCTCGTCATATGACAGAATCAGTAAAATTTTTAATTTTCTATAATTGTAAAGTACCCTATGAAGCTGGTAAAAAAATGTTTATTTTAGGCTGAAAATTATCTGATACACGTTCAATAATTTGTTGGTCTTATACTCCTCTAAAGTCTCCCAA
>CM063508.1:71567143-71577143 GCA_032207245.1 Pardosa pseudoannulata | reverse complement strand
GTAATTTCAAAGTAATCGTTAAATAATTTACATAATTTTTACTGTAAAGATCTTCCTCTTATGAATTGATTTCATAAAAAAAAATTAATTAAATAATTCATTTTAGAAATCTCAAATTTGATTTTAAATCAAGCTTTCCTTATTTGATCTTCAGTTGTTATCAATCCAAATATGAGATTCCAGTGTTTTTTTTAAACGATTGCGAATATTTAGTAACGGTTCTGCATTTGCTGAATAATTTCCATTTTTCTTCCTTTGGAGTTCGAATAATGTGTAATAATTCTAATTAAAGTTCTCTCTAACATCTTCTAACTAAGCAGAATTTTTATTAAAATTAGATATAACATTTTCTTTCTCTTGTTACTAAAGAACAAATCGCTTAATGTCTCAATTAAAACCAACATATTCATGCTCACGTGTATATCGAATCCTAATTAACAGGATACTTGAATTATACGGTTGAACAGTATGTAAGAATTCCCCTGATTATGGATAATTTCAATTTAAACTAACAATGTATAAAAGTTATAATATTTTAAACAATTATTTATTAAAGTACATTACAAAACCTTTTTTTGAGCTTGATGACGTTTAGTGTAATATTATAAAAATTTCCAGCTTTTTTATCCAATGTACAAAATGTTAAGTAAATTTAACTTTTAGTACAGTTCTATTTTAATAGGTTTATAAATTTTACAAAAAACAAAAATTTGTAGTTTTCAGCAGTCATTTTTATTTTACAGTGATCGATCTACACGTTAGTATCGGTCAAGTCAAGAATATTATATTCCCTGTTTTCAAGCTTAGAGATACCTTAGTAATATTTTATACTTATTAAGAAATTTCATAAAATATATATTTGATTAAATAATTCCTTTCCAAGCTCTTGACTTTGATTTTAATTCAAGCATGTTTGCTTTCTTCTTAAGGGGGTAGTTTTCAAATGTGAGTTCCATGACAGTTTCTTTAATGGATTTCAAATTCACAGTTAGGATTTTGCATTTGCTGAATAATTCTTAGCTGTCTTCCTTTGTACGTTTGAATGATGCGACTAATGCTAACTAAAGTTCTTACTGAAGTCTTTAGATTCAGTTTTGGGATTTTTTAAAACTTGGATAGTGCACTTTCCCTTTCTTATTAACAAACGGTTCCATATCTCGATAAGAGACAACATATTCCTCCATACGTATATACCTAACTATGAATTAGAAAAATAATTTAATTATTCGAATGAGCAATAAGTATATAATTTCCTCATTACAGAATATTTTCATTTTAGATTAACAATATCATAAGTTTTAAATTTCACATTTTGTTTTACAGTCCTTAATAGCTTAAATTCAAGTTGTTCATAAATATAAATTTAAAAAAAATTATTCAGCCATTAATGGTTTAAAAATTCTTTAAGTATTACAAGTAGGTGCCAAAACAACTCCATTGTAAATAATTTATTTTTGCTATTTATTTGTTACAGATGTTTTGTATTAGCAATATAAACAGTCAAAAACGTACACTATACAGTTTTATTTGATCTTTACTACAGAGAAATATAGCTTCAAATCACATATGAAAAAACGAAAAATAAGTCCAGAAGGTACATACCAGAATGCAATATTATAAAGGTGCAATTTTATGTCCATTAGATTTATTTTTCCTTCTGACCTTGGTAATGTATTGAAATCCATGTAGATTAAGTAACCTACGCATCTTATATTTCTAAATATATACTTGGTATAATTACCATGAAATATACTGGAATCTCATCAGGTTAGCTTTGATATCAGGATATGACTTTGTATAACAGTACATAACAGATGAAATAAAACTGAATGAATCAAAATTCGTTTCATATCAAATATTAATGAAAAGATAAATATGGATCAAGGATACTGTTTCTTTTTATTACAGCCTCATGCCTTATAGATTTTTCCCATATAACCCTAACAACCTAGTCGTTTAAAAAAGAACAAAAGTGGTTAGGGAATAAATTAAAAGTTTATCCTATACATTAATATTTAAGAATACATGTTCATTTGCCGTTTATGTTCAAATAACAACACTTGAAGATGATTCTGGTTGAGACTTTTAAAAACATATAATGTACTTTGTATGAATGTTTCATATCCTATTACTTCCTGACACGTGTCCTATTACGAGAAAGCAAAGAACGTGTTATTACTTATTCATAAATCCCCGGATCGTTTGTAATATCACTAACCACCCTTTGACCATCTGAAGCAATCCCTTCAAAGCTCTGGCGCGTCCCGACCCATTAACTCCTGATGCAGGTTAAGTAAAGTGAACCAGTTTCAAAAAGCATGCCTTGTAAATATTTTAGGCCGTCAAATACTTACCACTTTGAACTCCACTTACTTTCAAATTCCCTTGTAGCGGGGAACAACAAAAGAAAATATAAAAGAAGATAACTTGAAAAGTAACGGTCATAAATTCAATGTTACCTCAACAGCTTTCGGATCTGAATCCGAGCCAACTATGTGGATGGGAAACCTTCGTTTCTGACCGCACCCTGGTAAAAAAAGAGCCCCTCCTTGCGTGCTAAGCCTACAACAGACCATCAAAAATGGATGATCTGGTCAGAGAGAACACTGGGCAGAGGATAGAACTTTGGCAGGTGCGGCGAAACCTTAGGTCCCACAGGCAGTGCGGTGGATCTTTACCTATTTTTATACACTTTTTTTTTCTTTCCAGGGGTTATTATTTTTTTATTCCCAAACCTCGGGTATTTTATCTAAGTCAGGGACGCGCGCCAAAAAACTTTATCGCTTAAGGCTTTAGCGATGATTTTTTTGTCTATTTTTTTTTCAGTTTTACAACTTTCGATTTGTTCGGCTAAAGGAAGTGGTTGTTTTTTTATGGTTAGTTTTTCGGGTGTTTTTTTTCATCATGTGATGCTTTTTTCTGGATAAGCATGAAGAAGAATGGTGATAATAAAAGTCAAAAGGGTGGATTTTTTTCTTTTTACCACGTATACGTGATTTGCGCTTATATTATTCAAGAGCATATATATCACCATTCCTTTGCGCAAACACGTATCTGATAAGGCAAATGTGATATGAAATCTACTTTATATTATAATCCCTCTTATCTGAGCCTTTATGTAATTTATAACATCATTAAATTAAAAAAGGACTGAAATACTAAAATTTATATTCATGTTGCAACATAAAGTTTTTTCTAAGCTATATTCCTTTAAATATTATGACTTTGTCACACACAATATGAACTACATTTTTATTTATTGTTATCATTATATTAACATTAAGATAAGCAAGATATTATATTTTTACAATGCTTTATTCGTAGAGATTGACTTAACTGAATAACGAACTTACCTCTATGATTTAACAGGTTTTCAAACTTAGGATTATTAAAATTCCAGGATTTACATAAATGGAGGATTTACATACCCTACGATTAAGTTCTAATTCAATAAAAAGTTGCATGCTTTAAATATTTAAAAAATTTGAAATTAAAATTTTGTGTTGAAATATGACAATTTAGCTGAAACCTCAATAACACAAATAATTATAGCATTCCACTGAGAGTTTTTTCAGAAAGTCTCTGTCAAGATTTTTTTCTGAAAAGTAAAGAAATAATTACTTAACAGGAATTTAGAATAATATGTATGTCCATGAAGGGACCATGTTAGTGGATCAGTAGAAAATAATTATCTGAATAATTATTTATCTCAAAATAGGAAAAACATGTAGAATGATACATTTAGTTTCGATAAAGTTATTCGAAACTTAACACATCAGATATATTTTCTTTGATTAAGAAATGATATGAGTTTAGATTTACGGAGATTTGTTATCTGCCTTCGTTTTCATGGGAACAAATTAAAGAATCCAACAGAAATATTTTTTTAAAGTTGAGTTGTCTAAAGTTCTTAAAACTAAAAGTTTAGTTGTCTGAATTATTCCCTTCTATGGATCTCTTTTTACAAAATGTAGCAGTTAAAAATATACTGATGTATAGCAAATATCCTTTTTTCACTGTGAGATTAATAAAAAGAATAAAAGTCTAATACTTTATTTGGGAACAAATATTTGCATAGTAAATCGAATTCGAACTTTCTTAACACTGTGATCCCTAAGACATTCCCATTTTACCCTATGTTAATTGAACCTTCAATTTTATATAACTAAGCATTAAATTTTATATAATAACAGATCTCCACTGTAGAATAATTTTTTCTAGAATAAGTAAAATTTTTGTTGAAAAATATTTCAAATAAATTATTTTGTTAGTCTGATTTTTCTACGAGTTATTTTTCCTTTGCATATTTTACAACCTATTACTTTTCTTTAAAAATTGCATTTCGCTATGGTATTATATAAGTAAAATATCATTCTATAAAACTTTGTTTTTGTACCTTACATCATAAAGCATTTTTATTCAATTCTTATTCTTTCTCTTTAGAACAAAAGTATTCTTGATCAATTATAACCATAATGACAAGTAGCATAATATGAACAGTTTTTATTCTATAATGAATAGTAGTGAGAAAGCAATAAATGATACTTAATATAAACGTAGAAAAAAACGTAATAAATTCAAAAAACTATGTGTATGTAGTATATATATATATATATATATATATATATATATATATATATATATATATATATATATATATATATATATATATATATATATATATATATATATATATATATATATATATATATATATATATATATGTGTATATATATATATATATATATATATATATATATATATATATATATATATATAAGAGATATTCACAAAAGCTCAACTAAAATGAACTGATTTATTTAAACTATTAACACATTATATGCAAAATTGGTGTCTAGGAAGAATTAAAATAAAACTGAACATAAGTGCCCGTCTTGGCGGTGAGTTAGCGGTCAGCGAAAAGTGCCGACTGCACACGTTGCCGTCTATATCTGCGTTCCACTGGGAAGAGTTGTTGCCAAACTGCAAAAGGAAAACTTCGCTTGCTCGGAGTAAATTCACCTCGCTGAGCATTGCCAAGGGTACCATGCCTACATGTATATATATATATATATATATATATATATATATATATATATATATATATATATATATATATATATATATATATATGTGTGTGTGTGTGTGTGTGTGTATGTGTGTGTAGTTTCTTTCTTACTCAACTCTCTAACCATGAATATATAAAGCAATAATTTTAAGATCTATGTACAGCAATGTAACTGTTTAGACAATCATAACTTATCATTTTTACCTTACTTGTTCTTATTTGTTTTTAGCTATTTACAAATATAAAAGATAACACAATTTTGATAAACTTTTCCATCCTCTTGAAAGATAAGAGAAACGAAATTTATTCGTCATCATACATTTCATTGTGCCACACATGTCAAGAATAACTTTATGGGCAGGAATTTTTCTTCATTTCGTAATACTTACCAAAAGTTTAGAGCATGTAATTTTTATACCAGAGTTCTGCTTAAAAGTACTTTAGCGGAAGCCCTCAAATACTCTCGTTGTCATTTATTATTCTAAAAACTACTTACAGGCCATTTATCACTTAAAAATTTTTATATTTCAAAAACCGTTCGTGATGGGCTGCAGGAACTATCCAAACTTGAAATAAACTTCTTAATATTCGTTTTATTTTACTTTACAAAAGATGCTGACGGCGTCACGGTTGCGGCAAAGCAACAAACTTCCCGAGTTCTTCTACGAAAGCCCTGGCTCGCGCAAAAATATCCCCCGGTTATTTCCACAATCAATCAAGCGAGTAACTTGTGGATCTGTTCTTTGCACTTTTCTAAACAGGTGGCAACAGTTTTTCTCTTTCCCTCACTCCCTATCACGAAAATCGCTGCTCAGTCTCTCAAAATCAAAACAATGCTGCCTCTTTAAATCACGGAGGCTACACTCCTATCCATTGCCAAATCATTCATTATACAATGTGCGGTGGGGACGCAGGAGTGCACATTGAAAAAATAATGTATATCTATTGATGTTCCGTGAGGGTGCGGTCCGCCTTGCGTGATAGTGGTACATCTTGTCGTATCACATCATGTACCACGTGTTCGCACGTTCACCCGCACGCAAAGAACAGGGGGTAGCCCCCACACTCAGGTAGGGCTGCCAGAGTGGCGAAGAGTTCGTTTTGGCAGCTCATTATACGCTCCTTTAAAACATTAAAAAACAGATAAATATGGAATTAAAAAAGAAACTCAAAGAAGTGATTTCTTGATTTTAAGTTTGAAAGCAAATTAATATTCACAAAGGTTTAAGTGAAGTAGATTTTATAACTGATAAATTCCTTACAACTCCTTAATTCTTTGTTATATTGCTTATGATTTTTTATTCCAAAGAAAGCGTGGAAGCGTGTTAATAACTAAACATATTGTATATGTATATATATATATATATATATATATATAGTGTTTGCACGTGTGTAAAAGTAAGCCAAAAGGTTTAGGCCTTTGTCATATCTTTCACAATCGACTGCAATATTTCAGCAAAAAATGGCATATATTCCGGTTGAAAAACAAACCAAAAAAAAAAAAAAAATCTTTTCACTATACATACACCAGCTTGTGTACATTAGTTCTCTCCACTGAATTTTGAGTTACAAGCAATTTCATGGGTTACCTCACCCCACATCATTCCGATATATTAATGAGGGCAATGAAATTATAATATTCGTAAAGGATTAAGTGAACGAGATTATATAAGTAATAATTCCATACAACTCCTTAATTCTTTGTTATATTGCTTATGATTTTTTATTCCAAAGAAAGCGTGGAAGCGTGTTAATAACTAAACATATTGTATATGTATATATATATAGTGTTTGCACGTGTGTAAAAGTAAGCCAAAAGGTTTAGGCCTTTGTCATATCTTTCACAATCGACTGCAATATTTCAGCAAAAAATGGCATATATTCCGGTTGAAAAGCAAACAAATACATTTTTACTATACATACACCAGCTCATCTACATTAGATCTCTCCAAAAAATTTAGCGTTAAAAGCAATTTCATAGGTTACCTCACCCCACATCATTTCACTATATTAATGAGGGCAATGAAATTATAAAATTCGCAAAGGTTTAAGTGAACTAGATTTTATAAGTGATAATTCCTTACAACTCTGATAATTCCTTGTTATATTACTTATGATTTATTTATTCGAAAGAAATCGTGGATTTGCTGTGTTTAATAACTAAACATATTGTATATGTATATATATAGTGTTTGCACGTGTGTAAAAGTAAGCCAAAAAGTTTAGGTCTTTGTCATATCTTTCACAATCGACTGAAATATTTCAGCACAAAATGGCATATATTCCGGTTGAAAAACAAACCAAAAAAAAAAAAAAAATCTTTTCACTATACATACACCAGCTCATCTACATTAGATCTCTCCAAAAAATTTAGCGTTAAAAGCAATTTCATAGGTTACCTCACCCCACATCATTTCACTATATTAATGAGGGCAATGAAATTATAATATTCACAAAGGTTTAAGTGAAGTAGATTTTATAACTGATAAATTCCTTACAACTCTGATAACCTCTTGTTATATTGCTTATGATTATTTATTCGAAAGAAAGCGTGGATTTGCTGTGTTAATAACTAAACATATTGTATATGTATATATAGTGTTTGCACGTGTGTAAAAGTAAGCCAAAAAGTTTAGGTCTTTGTCATATCTTTCACAATCGACTGAAATATTTCAGCAAAAAATGGCATATATTCCGGTTGAAAAACAAACCAAAAAAAAAAAAAAAATCTTTTCACTATACATACACCAGCTTGTGTACATTAGTTCTCTCCACTGAATTTTGAGTTACAAGCAATTTCATGGGTTACCTCACCCCACATCATTCCGATATATTAATGAGGGCAATGAAATTATAATATTCACAAAGGTTTAAGTGAAGTAGATTTTATAACTGATAAATTCCTTACAACTCTGATAACCTCTTGTTATATTGATTTTTTATTCCAAAGAAAGCGTGGATTTGCTGTGTTAATAACTAAACATATTGTATATGTATATATATAGTGTTTACACGTGTGTAAAAGTAAGCCAAAAGGTTTAGGCCTTTGTCATATCTTTCACAATCTACTGCAATATTTCAGCACAAAATGGCATATATTCCGGTAGAAAAACAAACCAAAAAAAAAACCTTTTCACTATACATACACCAGCTTGTGTACATTAGTTCTCTCCACTGAATTTTGAGTTACAAGCAATTTCATGGGTTACCTCACCCCACATCATTCCGATATATTAATGAGGGCAATGAAATTATAATATTCACAAAGGTTTAAGTGAAGTAGATTTTATAACTGATAAATTCCTTACAACTCTGATAACCTCTTGTTATATTGATTTTTTATTCGAAAGAAAGCTTGGATTTGCTGAGTTAATAACTAAACATATTATATATATATATATATAGTGTTTACACGTGTGTAAAAGTAAGCCAAAAGGTTTAGGTCTTTGTCATATCTTTCACAATCGACTGAAATATTTCAGCACAAAATGGCATATATTCCGGTTGAAAAACAAACCAAAAAAAAAAAAAAAATCTTTTCACTATACATACACCAGCTTGTGTACATTAGTTCTCTCCACTGAATTTTGAGTTACAAGCAATTTCATGGGTTACCTCACCCCACATCATTCCGATATATTAATGAGGGCAATGAAATTATAGTTACACGTACCTTAATACTTTAGATGTACTTTTCAAAACGTGAGTCGTATGCATATATAAATATGTATAAATATCTATTATCTATTTATCTATCTATCTATCTATCTATCTATATATATATATATATATATATATATATATATATATATATATATATATATATATATATATATATATATATATAGTTTTTATGTACATAAATGTACGAAGTGAATAAAGATCAGGATAAATTAGATAAATTATTAAATTCTAGTTTCACACTCTAACTTCATTTTTCAGCCTAATTCGGAGGAATGTACTAAACCTAGATTTAGTCTGAGCGCTTACATGTGTTAATATAAGATTTTTTTTTTAGAGTCTGATCATCACATTTTTTAGAAATCTCTGCATCGGAGACTCCAAAATTATGTGAGCTCCGCCCTCCCTTCTTTATACGTATATGCCTGTGCTTTGAAGAAAACCTTGTAGAGCTTCTCTTAAAATTAAAATAGCTGTATTTTATATTATGGACAATAACTGTTATTCCAACCTGACTGCTGAACTATTTACTAGTGTGCCTAGTGTTTCAGAGTTCAATTAATGATCAAAATTGGTAACTTAATTTTAAATCAAGCTAAAATAATATTTATACAATTTTGTGTGTTTACAGTTTCAACATCGTTACACACAAATGCACACACACACACACATACACATACACATATATAATTAAAAATTAAAATGTTTGTACCTCGGTCTGCACCAAATGGAAGGTAAGAATAATTGTGTAATTACAAATCCATATGATATTGAAAAGTATGCAAGTATTTGAAATACTTATATATATATATATATATATATATATATATATATATATATATATATATATATATATATATATATATATATATATATATATATATATATATATGTGTGTGTGTGTGTGTGTGTGTGTGTGTCTATGTATGTATGTATGTTTGTAAGAATTATTTCCTCTAGTCACAATAACTATGTAACTCCTATTGTTTTTATTTGCTGGGCTACTGGGTGAGCAGAACCCTAAACCAGCTAACAGTAATAATGATGCAGTCGGGCCATTGAAAAAGACCGGGACAAACTTAATTAAAACTTTATTTTAGAGCTGCTAAAACATCTTTACTAGTCAACAACAGACAAAGGAAAGACATAAAAATCACTCTGCTCGAACATAGATGCACCCAAGAGCTAAGACAGAAAGAATTTTCCCACTTAATTTAAGTGTAAGATCAGGAAAAACGCAGAGCATTTTGC
>CM063508.1:71559643-71564643 GCA_032207245.1 Pardosa pseudoannulata | reverse complement strand
TTTTCCGTAACTCCACGAAAAGTCGTGTGGATATGGAATTTAGAAATGATTGATTTGTTTTATTTACATATAGGATGATGAAATCATCGGCGCTGAAAGGGGAATACAATGCATACGGTATATAATGAAACAAAAACAAATTTTATTGAAGGCTCATGTTTCTTAATATGAGCGTGGGAAATTCTTAATATGGGATATACCCTTCCCTAGCTGACAATGGTTGCTTCGAACTGTCTCCTCATTTTCAGAACCATCTGGTCCAACATTTCTTGTGATAGGAATATCCATTCCGCAATCAGCATCTGTTTGAGTCTTTGGGTTTTCTCCGGAGGATCTAAGCGTGCTTCAATGCGTCTCCCTAAAGTATCCTACACATGTTCCATGGGATTTAAATCAAGGGAGTTAGCTGGCCAATCCATTAGAATGATATCTTCATTTTCCAGTAGCTCCTCAACTCCTTAATGTGGCCAGATGTCTTCACAAAGAAGGGCAATTCGCCCGCCATCCTGAACGTTGCCTCACATTGAAATTTGGCCACCGACGCCGCCGTTTTCAGTGGTGCAGAGATCACAAAATGGACAACTGATCAATGGAGCCATGTGCTCTTTACGGATGAGAGTCGGTTCAGTTCAAATGCGATTCTCAGGGCATTTTGATTTGGAGAGAGGTTTGAACGAAATTTTATCCCAAACATCAAGGAAATACACCGTTAAGGTGGCCCTTCAGTTCTTGTCTTAGGAGTCATTATGCTGATCAGGCAAACTGAGCTCCACGTTTTCGACAGAGGTTTTATAACTGGGTATCGTTATTGTGAGGAGGTACTCCTTCCCCATGTGCGTCGTTTCCGAGGTGCCATTGGCCCAGACCTCATTTTTATGGATGACAATGCACAGGGACATCGGAATTTTATTATCTAAGCCCCTATGGTCTATCCAAAATTATCATTCCCCATTCATTATTCTAAATCGTAATTTCTTGTTTTTATATTAATACTATTTTCCGAGCCATCAAATTCGAATGAGGAAGTTTTTCATTCCTTCACCCGAACCCCGAAATTATTTCTCTGATTCTTAAAGATAAGTAATACATTGCTGGCATCTTAATAAGAAAGTAGTAACTCTCCCAGGAAAAATCTGTAATGATCAGCAATAATAGTAATTCTGAAAGCAACTCTTTGAGAGGTGTCTATAGTCGAAAGTCACTCTCTTTAACAAATTATATGTTGTCTCAACATTTTTCTACCGGACTTATACCCCACGTGGTACTTGATTCTTTCATGCTCCAGGTTGGCGTTGCGAGATCTATGCAGAGAGCATTCTGACACTGTCCGGTTCAGGTTTTTCTGGGTGTTGTCTTAATTTTAATGAGATGAAATAAAAATTACGTTCGTCCCGTATGTGTGATGTATTTATTCATGACAGAAGTTTAACGGGACTCTTGGCAGCCCAGTATGCACGGGCTGAGGAAAATAACAGGAGCAATTGAAAGTATTGTATGGCATAACGAATTAAATTAACGTCTAAAGTAATTTATTTTTAATTAATTATTTAAAAGTTTTTCTATTCCTTTATATATATTTCTCTGGAAATATAATGAGTTAAAAGAAGCGTATGATTTCATGCTTAAATTTTAAGGCAATTGAACAGGTTGTTAATAGGCAGGCTATTGGAATGCATTTCAAAGTATATGTGGGTAAATTGTGCTTGAGGCAATTGACAAATGTTGAAATTGTACATATCTGAAAAAGTAATGCGACATATTTAGAGTGTAATTATATTTAAACTTTTCATACGATTTTTCATTTCAATACATAAATTTTTTTTCAATTTTCTCTCAGAAAGAAGATGATGATAAATTTCTTAGCACTGATGTAGGAACAAATCAGACAGTATGCATTCAGAATTTTTAAACTGCTAAATCATTTTGTATAATAAATATGCACATCTTTGATTCTATAGAAAAGGAAGAAATGGTAATACATTATACAGTGGACTCTCCTTAATGTGATCAGTTTGGGACACCATGATTTTGATAACAATAACCAATTGATATCAGTAAAAGATATGTAAAATTAGATAAATTCCCTCCCCCCTTTAATTCACGCTTACTAAATTTAAAAACAAAAAGAAAAAACACACCTTATATTTATGTACTGTATATTATCCTTTAAAACATAAAAATTGTATACATAATTAAAAAAAATTGATCAATTGTTGACTGTCTACAATTATTTTTAAGAAGCTCATTGATAAATTGTTCGTAAACATAATCAACCTGTCATAGCGATTTAAAATTTCGATCTTTTGTTTTAACGTTCAATCATATCGGTTTCTGTCTTCCATATCAACAAGCTGCATGTAAACGACCAATGCATAAAATGTGAATACGCTCCTTTTCAGTTCAGATAATAATGTGTTGCCTTCTGCTTATGTGACAACCACTGACCACCAGCAAGGTGTGCGTATTTCTGAAAACTTTCAGGAACGTGTAATATCCCCTTTGTTCATTATCACTTTCAATAGGTTGAAGAGGAGAATTCTTGGAAATTTAAACAACAGTGAAGGGAAGGAAAAGAATGGGTTCCGTCTGAATATATTGTGAATATTCCTTTGCCAGTTAAAATGAGGTTCGGAAACAGATTCCATTAATCAATGTAACGATCACATAAAGCGATAATTTTAACATACAAATGAATGAAGGAAATCGGTACAAGTGATTTCGATAACAATAAGCGTTTGATAACATTAAGCGCGATCACATTAAGCGGAGTCTACTGTAGTACTATAAGTGTAATTTCAGAATGTCAAGTATCAAGCCAGTTTTACTTCTATAAACATAGCAAGACTTCAATTTATATCTTGCATATTTTTAGAGTCAGGTTTAAGAAAACAAGCAGCGGCGCAATCATTAGGATATTTCCCAGACTTTAGTACTATTGGAACAATACTGTGACATCCTACCTACTTTTTATTAGTTTCATTATTATTTTAAATTGTTATTTATTTTTATTTGTCTGTATTCCCTTTTATCTTTCATTATTATTTCAAAGTATTTTTTTTGTTATATTCTTTCATAGATAACACGTAAGCTTTCATAACGAAGCAGCGTTTTTCCCTACTGTTGACATCTAAAGTAAGCTCACGCATAATTGTTTTCTTATTTAAATTCCCCTTTGTGTCCGGGGGTGAACTTTTCCTCAGGGCATCACTTGCAAGCCTCACATTCTTTAAGGATAGCCTGCTCCCTACGGTTACTCCAGACCAGGTAGTTATAAACAGTAATTTGAGTTTAAAAAAAGCATTATTTCAACAGCTTAAAAAGAATTGCTACAAATACATGAGGAAAAGTCGAAGTTGAAGTATTAAACAGTAAGAATTTAAAATTATTCTCCTCATCTAGTACATTTTTTTAGATTTTATTTCTAAAAAAAGCATTATTCCAGTAGTTTAAAAAGAATTGCTACAAATGCAGGCGGGAAAGTCGAAGTTGCAGATTGGTTTCGATAATGGCCGTTATATTGAGAATTTTCATTATATAGAGTGTGGAAATCGGGACCAAGTGATTTCGATAAAAAAAAAAATCATTATTCCAACATTTTAAAAAGAATTGCTACTATAAGTGTAATTTCAGAATGGCAAGTATCAAGCCAGTTTTACATCTGTAAACATAGCGAGACTTCAGTTTATATCTTGCATATTTTTTATAATCAGTTTAAGATAACAACCAGCATCGCAATCACTAGGGTATTTCCAGACTTTAGTACTGTTGGGACAAAACTCTGACATCCTACCTACTTTTTTATTAGTTTCATTATTAGAGTGTGTAAATCGGGTTACCAAGTGATTTCGATATCCCTTTGATAACATTTCATCACATTATCGCAAAGTACTTTATTATATACGAATGAATAGAAGAAATAATAACAATAAGAGATTGATAACATTAACTGCGAACAGATTAAGCGGAGTCCACATGTAGGAAAATTGTAAAATAGAGTGTCATTTAACTTAACCAGCTGCACAATTACTAAGATATTTAACATGCTTTAGTACTGTTAGGACAAAACTATGACATCCTACCTACATTTTAGTAGTTTCGTTATTATTTTAAATTGTTATTTATTTTTACTTGTCTGTATTCCCTTTTAGCTTTCATTATTACTTCAAAGTATTTTATTTGTTATATTCTTTCATAAATAACACTTAAGCTTCCATAACGTAGCAGTATTTTTAACTACTGTTGAAATCTAAAGTAAGCTCACGCATAATTGCTTTCTTATTTAAACTCCCCTTTGTGTCCGGCGGTGAATTCTTCCCTACGGCATTACTCGCAAGCCTCACATTCTTTAAGGATAGCCTGGTCCCTACGGTTACTCCATACCAGGTAGTAATAAACAGTAAAATATTAAAATTATTATCCACATCTAGTATATATTTTAGATTTCATTTCTAAAAAGAAGTATTATTTCAACAGTTTAAAAAGAATTGCTACAAATACATGAGAAAAAGTCGAAGTTGAAGTATGAAACGTTAAAAATTTTAAATTATTCTCCACATCTAGTATATTTTTTAATTTGATTTTAAAAAAGCATAATTTCAACAGTTTAAAAAAGAATTGCTACAAATGCATGAGAAAAAAGTCAAAGTTGAAGTATTAAACAGTTAAAAATTTTAAATTATTCTCAACTTCTAGTATATTTTTTATATTTGATTTCTAAAAAAACATTATTTCAACATTTTAAAAAGAATTGCTACAAATACATGAGGAAAAGTCGAAGTTGAAGTATTAAACAGTAAAAATTTAAAATTATTCTCCACATCTAGTACATTTTTTTAGATTTTATTTAAAAAAAGCATAATTTCCACAGTTTAAAAAGAATTGCTACAAATACCTGAGAAAAAAGTCAAAGTTGAAGTATTAAACAGTTAAAAATTTTAAATTATTCTCAACTTCTAGTATATATTTTAGATTTGATTTCTAAAAAATAGCATTATTCCAAC
>CM063508.1:71549643-71554643 GCA_032207245.1 Pardosa pseudoannulata | reverse complement strand
AAAGCAATAACTGTACAATAATAAAGAGTAGAAATAAGTGGTATTCTTGTTCAAATAATTTAGGTATTATCAATGAAATCTTTCTTTATATTCTGCAAAAATATTTTCCTACTCTGAAATCGAAAGTGATTTTTTTTGGTTGACTCTATAATTCCAATGCTTAAAAACTTTTGAAAACATATAATATATAGATAGCCATGAAATACATTTAATGAATTAATATTAAACCAGTGTTAGTGGATAAGGGTAAAAATGACAATTTATTCTTCTTGTAAGAGTTTTATAAAAGATGTTTAATGCATTACTTGATTCCAAATGAAGAAGTACACAGAATAAGTTTTGGAAGCATGATCTTCATTCTCGGCTGTAACAGGTGGTAGTCATAACTTCACCATACATCAACAAAAATGTTATTCTATATACTAACCACATTCTTAAATACTTAATAAAAAATTGCTGAAAATTAAAAGTGGTACAAATATATTCAATTCATTTAGCATTTACTATTCAAAATTTGATCTTCACCCATTCGTGGTATGTTAGTAACTTTACTGACTTTAGAATTGCATATAAAAATATTAATTATAAAAGTAGTTTTGAAAAATAAAATTCAAAGAAAATTCATAAATCTGATAGTTTATTGCATTTTATTATAATTTTATTCTGGATAATTTTTTTCTCTTAATTATTATTTGATTTTAGAATTTTTTGAATGGATATGAATTTAGTATTGTTTTTAGATAATTATAATCGTAACTTAGGCTGAATATTATGTTATGGCTGAATATTATGAGAAATGTATACTATGCTTAAATACCCAGATCTATATCAATATATAATCCAGATCCATATTCATTCAGAAAATTCCAGAAGGAAATAATAATTAAGAGTAGAAAATTATCAAAAATCAAATTATAATAAAATGTAATAAATTATCGGTTTTATGGATTTTCTGTAAATTTTATTTTTTAGAACTACTGTTGAAATTAATATTTTTACATGTTGTTGTAAAGTCAATAAAATTACTAACATACCACGAAATGAGCGAAGATCAAATTGTGAATAATAAATGCTAAATGAATTGAATATATTTGTACCACTTTTAACTTTCAGTAATTTTATATTAAGTGTTAAGAATGTGGTTAATATACAGAATAATATTTTTTGTTGATCTGTAGTGCAGTTATGACAACCACCTGTTACAGCTGAGAATGAAGATCATACTTTCAAAACTTATTCTGTGTACTTCTTCATTTTGAATCAAGTAATGCAGCTTTTATAAATTTCTTACAAGAAGAATAAATTTTCCTTTTTATCCTTAGCTTCTAAGACTGATTTAATATTAATTCATTAAATGCCTTTCATGGCTATCCATATATTATAAAAATACTATTAGAATTTTCTGAGTGGATATGAATTTAGTATTGCTGTTAGATAATTATAATCGTAACTTAGGCTGAATAGTATGCCAAATTTATAATGCTTAAATATCTAGATCTATATTCACATATAATCCAATTCTATATCCAGATCCAGATATATATTCATATCCATTCAGAAAATATTAAAAGCACATAATAATTAAAAGTAGAAAATTATAATAAAATGTAATAAATTATCGGTTTTATGGATTTTATATGAATTTTATCTTTTAGAACTACTGTTGAAATTAATATTTTTTATATGTTATTCTAAAGTTAATAAAATTACTAACATACCACGAAATGAGCAAAGATGATATTTTGAATAATGAATGCTAAATGAATTGAATATATTTGTACCACTTTTAACTTTGAGTTATTTTATATTAAATGTTTAAGAATGTGGTTAATATGTAGAATAATATTTTTTTTATCTTTGGTGCATTTATGACTACCACCTGTTACAGCTGAAAATGAAGATCATACTTCAAAACTGTGTACTTCTTCATTTTGAATCAAGTAAAGCAGCTTTTATAAATTTCTTACAAGAAGAATAAATTTTCATTTTTACCCTTAGCCACTTAAGACAGATTTAATATTAATTCATTAAATGCCTTTCATGACTATCCATATATTATAAAAATACTATTAGAATTTTCTGAGTGGATATGAATTTAGTATTGCTGTTAGATAATTATAATCGTAACTTAGGCTGAATAGTATGCCAAATTTATAATGCTTAAATATCTAGATCTATATTCACATATAATCCAATTCTATATCCAGATCCAGATATATATTCATATCCATTTCAGAAAATATTAAAAGCACATAATAATTAAGAGTAGAAAATTATAATAAAATGTAATAAATTATCGGTTTTATGGATTTTATATGAATTTTATCTTTTAGAATTACTGTTGAAATTAATATTTTTATATGTTATTCTAAAGTTAATAAAATTACTAACATACCACGAAATGAGCAAAGATGATATTTTGAATAATGAATGCTAAATGAATTGAATATATTTGTACCACTTTTAACTTTGAGTTATTTTATATTAAATGTTTAAGAATGTGGTTAATATGTAGAATAATATTTTTTTTATCTTTGGTGCATTTATGACTACCACCTGTTACAGCTGAAAATGAAGATCATACTTCAAAACTGTGTACTTCTTCATTTTGAATCAAGTAAAGCAGCTTTTTATAAATTTCTTACAAGAAGAATAAATTTTCATTTTTACCCTTAGCCACTAAGACTGATTTAATAAAATTCATTAAATGCCTTTCATGACTATCCATACATTATGAAAATACTATTAGAATTTTTCTGAGTGGATATGAATTTAGTATTGCTGTTAGATAATTATAATCGTAACTTAGGCAGAATAGTATGCCAAATTTATAATGCTTAAATATCTAGATCTATATTCACATATAATCCAATTCTATATCCAGATCCAGATCTATATTCATATCCATTCAGAAAATATTAAAAGCACATAATAATTAAGAGTAGAAAATTATAATAAAATGTAATAAATTATCGTTTTTATGGATTTTATATGACTATTATCTTTTAGAACTACTGTTGAAATTAATATTTTTACATGTTGTTGTAAAGTCAATAAAATTACTAACATACTACGAAATGAGCGAAGATCAAATTGTGAATAATAAATGCTAAATGAATTGAATATATTTGTACCACTTTTAACTTTCAGTAATTTTATATTAAATGTTTAAGAATGTGGCTAACATACAGAATAATATTTTTTGTTGATGTGTGGTTCAGTTATGACTACCACCTGTTACAGCTGAGAATGAAGATCATACTTTCAAAACTTATTCTGTGCATCCGAACGATGGCTGAATGGTTAGGGTGCTGGCCTTCGCAGCTGGAGTTTGTGGGTTCGAATCCCACTGTGGCATGAATGTTCGTAACCATTCGGAATCGGCTTTAAGCAGTAGCCCTCGTGTTGCAAAAAGTAGACCGTAGAGCTCCAAACCTCTTATTCTGTGTACTTCTTCATTTTGAATCAAGTAATGCAGCTTTTATAAATTTATTACAAAAAGAATAAATTTTCATTTTTACCCTTTGCCACTAAGACTGATTTAATATTAATTCATTAAATACCTTTCATGGCTATTAATATATTATAAAAATACTATTAAATACTAGTTAAATTAATAAGGTTAATATCAATGTTATTTTATTTTATTTATACTATAAAGACTATAATCTTACCAAATTTTTTATTTGCATTTTTATTTTTTAATTTTTATATCCTCTTAATAGTAAAATTTCTTTAAAAATCTCATTCAATCAAAAAGTAATACATTTCCATTTAAGTATTTAAATAAATTCTTTAAAAACAAAATACAGCGAAATCTCACAGAGAAAAGATCTAACTTGAATCACTCATTACGCATTTGTGTTCTCAAAATGAGCCTTTTAATAAATTCTTTTTAATAAATAAGAGTCTTTCAGCCATTTTTAATGAACTAAGTAACTTATCTCTAGCTATTTATTACATTATTCTACACGTGCTTTGTTTGTTTCCTCTTGTGAAGACAACTTTTATTTGCAAACAATGTTATCAACGATACACGAAAAGATACGTCTGAATAAATAAAGGCTGGACTTACTCACTAAAGCCTCGTAATTTAATCTCTGGCGTTCTATTGAATTCCAGTCCGTAAATAAAATCCCTTGTCTTTTTCTGTCGTGGTTTTACGTGATTATCTTTTCTTGTACACGCTTGAAATTTGTCAGTAGGACATGTACCAAACGAAAATACTTATTTATGTAGATAGAATAAGGAATAATATCTGATTGCCATAGATAATTTCTGAATAATATTACTACTTCATGGATAAAACGGGTGTATCTATGTAAATTGAACTATATCTACTTTCGTGCTTGATGTTGCTTCACGAAAAACTAACGTAATTCAAATAAATAAGCCACGGCTTATACGTATTTGAAAGTTAAAATTTAACATCAGTGGCATATCTAAAAGAATTTTTCTTTTGCTCTTACCTGTCTAAGTTTTAAATTAAGCATTTTCATGTGCTCTATTACACGATATATTTGGTCTTTTTCATTCTGTACAGTATTAAACCGATATCTCGTACCGTTGGGTATGAGTGTGTTTAAGTTTTATGGTATTGTATCAGAGACAACCTTATGGTGTATGATAGACGGATATTTATATGTTTATATAAATCATAATGAAATTTTATTTGAAAATAAATTGATTTAATACAAAAAATGTAATCATTTTACATCTATAATACGTAATCATGATCGTGCGTAGCACTCATCGTAATCTGAAGGTACAAAAGTGTGGTTAAATAAATTAAAAACCAAAAAAAAAGGGGTTAATAGGGTAAATTTGCCTCTGAGAGATGTACAACCCTCACAAAGTGATTGCAAACTTGAAATAAGACAGTTTATAAGTCCATCTGTCAACTGGCCCGAATCGTTCAGAAAATTTGCTCTCGGAACCTGAATAGTTCTTGAAGAAGGAAGGTGGGTTCAGTTGCCCTTTACAGGGAGTCCCAAACATGC
>CM063508.1:71532143-71544643 GCA_032207245.1 Pardosa pseudoannulata | reverse complement strand
TTTTGAAGAATATACTAATATACATATTAAATTTACCATTCAAAGTACATTTATGAGTAATTACAAAGGAAAAATAAGGAAAGACTTGAATATAAAAATACAAGTAACATTTTTAAAGCTAGTTGACATTAAAAAACTGAATTTAAATAATTATGTAATTAATGCAATTTAATGAGATTGATATAATTACATATATATTAATAAATAAGAATGCTTATGGTCAAAGGATTTTTAGATACTCAAAATTGTCTTCTTCCTAATGCAGTGTTTTAAAGACCATAATAACATACATATTAATTTTACCATTCAAAGTACATTTATGAGTAATTACAAATGAAAAATAAGGAAAAACTTGAAAATAAAAACATAAGTAAAATTTTTAAAGCTAATTGATATTAAAAAATTGAATTTAAATAATTATGTAATTAAAAACTGTTTTAATGAGATTGATATAATTACATATCTATTAATAAATAAGGATGCTGATAGTCAAAGGATTTTTAGATGCTCACAATTGTCTTCTTCTTAATGCAGTGTTTTGAAGAATATACTAATATACATATTAAATTTACCATTCAAAGTACATTTATGAGTAATTACAAAGGAAAAATAAGGAAAGACTTGAATATAAAAATACAAGTAACATTTTTAAAGCTAGTTGACATTAAAAAACTGAATTTAAATAATTATGTAATTAATGCAATTTAATGAGATTGATATAATTACATATATATTAATAAATAAGGATGCTTATGGTCAAAGGATTTTTAGATACTCAAAATTGTCTTCTTCCTAATGCAGTGTTTTAAAGACCATAATAATATACATATTAATTTTACCGTTCAAAGTACATTTATGAGTAATTACAAATGAAAAATAAGGAAAAACTTGAAAATAAAACCACAAATAACATTTTTAAAGCTAGATAAAAAAATTGAATTTAAATAATTATGTAATTAAAAAATTTAAGTACACAATTTGGTGTTAAAAATTATTTGATATCGTCAAATGTTCACTGTCGAGATTAAAATTTCTTCCTACCAATTTATCACGTGGCATTACAATCTGTGATATTAAAATTTGAATGTAACAACATATTTTTTTACGATTTTTCAAAATTGAATCAAAGTATGTTTTAAGCATTTAATAAAGTCACAATTTCTATAAGTAAAAAAAACGGTTCTATATAAACGTACGAGTAATAGAACGGTACTAACATAAAGTTTTCTTATGTTTTATGTAGTTTAAGCCTGCATGGTAGATATAACAAATTAAATTCTTTAGAAGGACTTAAAAAATCCAAAAACTCATCTAGTATAGAAAATCCTGAAATTTAGTAGCTAAATTACACTGTTTCCTGGAAAATACTGTGCAAGTACTGTGCAACTTGGAATGTCAGTTATAAATAAACTATTATATTCGACAACGATCTGCAGCATACGAGAATTACACAACATTTCTATAATTCCGTCATAGCATCTTTAATAATGGTTCTAAATCTTTAATTGAAATATTTTAATATCCAGACCGAAAGCTGGGTGCGAAGAAACTAGTTATGTAGTTAAAAACTATTTTAATATGATTGATATAATTACATATCTATTAATAAATAAGGATGCTTATGGACAAAGGATTTTTAGATGCGTTGAAACACAGTCGGTGTGCTGACGGTATATACTGAAGCTATAACGATCTGTGCAGTGAGATTCTATGTTATATTCACAGGAGTCTGATAAAAGTGTGTTTTACGCTGACCCATCCAAAGACACACAGCAGCAACTATTGGTGAAGGTGCCGCAACAATGACCCATAAAGGGCTACCAAGCTACCGCTGACCTACGAGAGGCCCGTCATGGTCCGATTTTTATGTGGTCCAACCCGGTAAGGAGCAAACACTACAAAGGTAAGCTCGTGACTACGAGGAAGAATGCTAAGAAAAGATCACTCAGGTACCCCGGGATCGTGAACCCCTTACACACCTAAAGAGGTGTGCCCCTGTGGCCAGAAGTCGGATAAAAAAGGGATAAATGTTTTTCTACTTCTCAATTGCCTGCTTTTGTTCCTCTCGGCATCCCACACTTCAGAAATATATTTACAATTTTCCCCAAATAAACATCGTCTACACCCCTAGGCATTATGGTAATTTTTTACCCTCTTGCTCTTATTATGACGAGAAATTTAGAAAATTATCCTTTCTTGATTTATTTTGCAATAAACAGGTTTTTAGAGTATTTTATCACAAAATGTTTACTGTAGTTACCCTTATTGTAAATTGGTTTACCATCCATCAATGCATTCAGTGGGCTAATATTCGATTTCCCGAGTAAAGTATAGACTTATTTGTGCTGTACTTTCATTGTGAGGAGTGACAACTTTTACTGTGCTTCCATAATAAAAATGTCAAATAGTATTGTGTCCAAATGGTAAAAGGCTTTTTGCTATGGTTACATGACAGTAGGTTGGTGTCCACAAAACACCCGTTACGTCTAAGGTTAGTCTTTCTAAAACTAGCATATAGCCCGTCATATGACGGGATTAGTAAAAATTTTAATTTTCCAGAATTGTGCAGTAACCTATGAGGCAGGTAAACAAATGGTTTGTTATTTGGCTGAGAATTATATTTCAACAAAAATAATCCATTAAAATTATCACATTTGTACCTAATCTATTATTTAATCCAAATAGAAAAGAAAAATATTTACGTAATATCTAAGTTTAGTGATAAAACGTAGGGAAATAATGCAGAATATATTAAAATAATTTATAATAAGAAAATATTTGTGGATGGTTGCCTAGCTCATAATCAATAGCCTAAAATTGTTATTTTTAGCCGAAACACTTTTTTTGCTAATTTATTCTAGCATACTATAAAAGGCAGCGCTTGAGAAAACATCAGCCTGCTTTCGGCTCGAGAAGCATAATTGTGTTCGTTCCTTAGCTTGTGGGCTGATCATGTTTTCGACTCTAATATCTGGTAGTCATCCATTTGTGCAAGCTTAATTAAGTTTATTTTTATTTCAACTTTGCCTCACTTAGTACTTAATACCTTCTGACATTTGTTTGGTGGGGTCATTTTCATTTTTGTTATACATGTTCACCAAAGAATGAGATGGTTAAAGAAATGACTTCATAATGCTAGAAAAAAATTGTTTTTATTTTTACCTATTTATTTTGTGACAAACTGATAAATTTAATCGCCTGCTCTTAAAATGGGGCTTGATGTAATAAAACATAACCCTATGTAAGGGCAGGTAAAACAAATGGTTTGTTTTTTGGGTGAGAATTATCTGGTACACGCTCAATAATTTGTTTATCTTTACTGACCTCATGTTAGTTGCCAACTTTAATTTATCTTTACTTGATAGGATGGACATCAAATGTTTTAACATGGACAGTGACAATTTGGCGGTATATATGAATGATGCCCAAGATTTAGCGAATCGATTGCAAACCATGTGGTTATGTATAAAATACAAAAGAACAAACTAACTTAATTTTAAAGATATATAACTTAAATGCAAGATATTTATTGGTCCGAGAAATAGACTGCTAAACTTTCATAAAAATAATTTATTGTTAATACCGGAGATCAAAATTTTCGATGCAACAAAAAAGAATCGATGATTCGATTTAAAATTTTCACATGTGTACCTAATCTATTATTTAAGCCAAATATAAAAGAAAATTATTTACGTAATATCTAAGTTCAGTGATAAAACGTATGAAAATGATGCAGACGATATTTAAATAATTTAAAATAAGAATTATTAAATGAGATGTTTAAAGGAATGACGCAATAATGCTAGAAAGAAATGTTATTTTCATCTACATATAATGTGATAAATTGATGAATTTAATCGCCTGCTCTTAACCGGGGAAAATAGGGCTTGGAATAATGTCATTGAAAGAGTGAAAAGGGAAGAAGGGGTGAATTTCGAATGTTTTCAAATTTGCTTTGAATTTTGATAATCCTACTCATCAAGAATCCAATATGGATGTCTCAATCGATTCCAGGTCCAACCGCTTCATAAATTCGAGGACAGACGAACAGATAACTTAGGCTATTATTATATAGGAGATATTTATAAAAGTGAAAAGCTCACTTTGGTATTACACTATGATTTAAGGAAATATGAGACTGTAAGTGATTGGATTCATATAGATAGGAACTTAAATTAAATTTTATATAAAGAACAACAGATATTATTAAAAATTACTGTATTTTGTTTTAGAAATAAAGTAGATATAATCCTAAGCAAGCGAGTTCTGTACAAATTCAGTTGTTTAATGCCGATTAACAATCTACATATATGACATACATAGTGTGATGACAATTTTTTTCTTCTATAATTATTTTGAAATGGCCAAATTTTAAAACCATATCCAATTAGTACAAACCGGATTCCATAATATCATTCTGCTCAGCTAGTAGATCTTCAGACTAATGCAAATTGCAGAAAGAAATATTATGAATGAATATTTTTCTCAAGTCACAAGAAACAAGTGTCCGGGCAGTGGTCCAATAGTTGATCGACAGCTAAATGTGGCTGCGAAGAGCAACATTATGCTTCCAAATGAGGGGTCATCGAGTAAAAATAGTTCTTTGGAGGATCATTTGACACCATATAATGTTTGCAAAAATATAAAGATTTTGACATTGGTAATATTTAAAAAATGTTGAAATGGCTCATATCGTAAGTACAGAAAAATCTATTTATTCGCAATTTTAATGTTTTCGTATATAATAAGAATTTATATTTAAATAACATTTGAATATTTAATAATAAACTTTTCTTTTGAAATAATGTGAAAAACAAAGTAGATTTTGAAACTTCAGATTTTAAAATTATTTTGCAAATAATTTTAATTTGCAAAAGTAATATACCGTAAATCTTTGACATTTTTCAAATAACTGTAATCACTAAGGAACTCAAACCTACTTTTACAAACATTAGTGCTAATTTTTTTAATAAAACCTTATTACTATTTTATTACCAAGAACAATACTTTTTTAGTTATCGAAATCGAACCTTTAATTAAGTACTTTTGACAAGTCATTGTGTATGATTTTGGAAAGACTTTCATATGAATATTTAAATACAAATAAAAAAATTTATTGTCTTAGATTTTAGTGTTATTTCATCCTTTGACTTTTCACCAGTCGTATTGTAAACATTTTAAAGATTCTTAACTTAGAATATTTTGCCAAAATCTAGTGTTTTGATGGTTTGTGAATCCAGCTTCATATATTACCAGCTTATATTACCAAGAAAAATACTTTTTTTAGCTATCGAAATCGAACCTTTAAGGAAGTACTTTTGACATGTCATTGTGTATGATTTTGCGAAGACTTTCATATGAATATTTAAACACAAATAGAAAAGTTTATTGTCTTAGATTTTAGTGTTATTTCATCCTTTGACTTTTCACCAGTCATATTGTAAACATTTTAAAGATTCTTAATATAGAATATTTTGCCAAAATCTAGTGTTTTGAGGATTTGTGAATCCAGCTTCAAAGATTACCAGCCTATATTACCAAGAACAATACTTTTTTAGTTATCGAAATCGAACCTTTAATTAAGTACTTTTGACAAGTCATTGTGTATGATTTTGGAAAGACTTTCATATGAATATTTAAATACAAATAAAAAAATTTATTGTCTTAGATTTTAGTGTTATTTCATCCTTTGACTTTTCACCAGTCGTATCTTAAACATTTTAAAGATTCTTAGTCTAGAATATTTTGCCAAAATCTAGTGTTTTGAGGATTTGTGAATCCAGCTTCAAAGATTACCAGCCTATATTACCAAGAAAAATACTTTTTTTAGCTATCGAAATCGAACCTTCAAGCAAATACTTTTGACAAGCCATTTTGCATGATTTCGCCATGACTTTCATATCAATATTTAAACACGAATAAAAAAAGTTTATTGTCTTACATTTTAGTGTTATTTTATCCTTTGACTTTTCACCAGTCATATTGTAAACATTTTAAAGATCCAGATTACAAGCTTTTTTTTAAAAAAAAAACAGCTTTTTCTTTTTGTGTACAAGTGTACACATTCGTCAAACGTAATGAAAATATTATATGTGAAATTTTTATATGTGTACAATTGTGTAAACCAGGTCTGAAAGGGTTAAAAACAAATAAAAAAAAGTTTATTGTGTTAGATTTTAGTGTTATTTCATCTTTTGACTTTTCACCAGTCACATTGTAAACATTTTAAAGATTCTTAGTCTAGAATATTTTGCCAAAATCTAGTGTTTTGAGGATTTGTGAATCCAGCTTCAAAGATTACCAGCCTATATTACCAAGAATAATACTTTTTTTTAGCTATCGAAATCGAACCTTTAAGAAATTACTTTTGACGAGCCATTGTGTATAATTTCGCCAAGACTTCCATATGAATATTTAAAAACAAATAAAAATATTTATTTTCTTATATTTTAGTGTTATTTCATCCTTTGACTTTTAAACAGTCATATCGTAAACATTTTAAAGATTCTTAGCCTAGAATATTTTGCCAAAATGTAGTGTTTTGATGATTTGTGAATCCATCTTCAAAGATTACCATCCTATATTACGAAGAACAATACTTATTTAGCTATCGAAATCGAACCTTTAAGGAAGTACTTTTGACATGTCATTGTGTATGATTCTGCGAAGACTTTCAAATGAATATTTAAACATAAATAAAAAAGTTTATTGTCTTAGATTTTAGTGTTATTTCATCCTTTGACTTTTCACCAGTCGTATTGTAAACATTTTAAAGATTCTTAGCCTAGAATATTTTGCCAAAATGAAGTGTTTTGATGATTTGTGAATCCATCTTCAAAGATTAGCAGCCTATATTACGAAGAACAATACTTTTTTAGCTATCGAAATTAACCTTTAAGGAAGTACTTTTGACAAGCCATTGTGTATGATTTCGCCAAGACATTCATATGAATATTTAAACACAAATAAAAAAGTTTATTGTCTTAGATTTTAGAGTTATTTCATCCTTTGACTTTTCACCAATCTAACAGTGTTGTAAACATTTTAAAGATTCTTTTTTAGCATAAAATATTTTGCCAAAACCTAGTGTTTAGTCGATTTGTGAATCCAGTTTCGATAGCCTAAAAATATGCTTAAAAGATTTTACAGTGTTTCTGCACTGCTACTTTGTATTAAATTACTATTCATTGAAATGGTTTCTAATATCGTGTTTACCATGTATTAATTAATGAGTTAATAATTTGTCATTTTTCAATAATCTGTGGCTCCATTTCATCATTATTCTTTTAAATTAATCGATTGCTTATAATAAAAATGTGGTGAATAATTACTATTAGCTTTAGATAATCATAGTGTATTAAAGAATATATGACATCAAGAAAAATTATGACCGTAGGATAATCTTATTTTCTTCTTAACACTAACTCAGTAAGGTGAAGTCATTAAATGTACAGAAGTTGACTAGGATTAATTTTCATAAAATACGAAAAACTTTGAAAATATTTTATTTTAAACATCGACTGATGAATTAACAGGTGGTTAATTTAAAAATATTGTGACCTAGATGTAACCACGTGATAAAAATATAGCCATTGATTGCAAAATGGCACAGCTTGAAGCTTATCTTTATACTTGATAACATTACAAATATTCCCTAGCTTTGCTTGAAAATCACAGGTAAATTGCTAATTTATTTATATAATGATTTTCAAATGCGCATTTTTTACACATTTGTAATTTCTAAACTTCAATTAATTCAGCAATTAAGTTTTTGTTATTAAACAGGCGATTTACCTTTATATTTGGGGTCTTATTTTTGTATTCGTAATAAATGAATTTCCATCTGGTTATTCTAATACTCTAAGATCTAAGCTAATGTTCTAGGTATTGTTAACTTGGTTTTATGTTATAACAATGAATGATAAGGAGTATGTAAAAGTCTTAAGAGAAATATTAAGCTATTAAACTATTTAAAGTTTTTAAAATTTTATGTTAATTTTTACTACAAGCTTATTAATTATACCAAACAATCGAATGTTTTTAGTAAAAGATATCATAGTCTTTACGAGGGACTTTATTAATATTACTAAAAAAAGATTTATTATTTTGTACGTTTTAAAAAATATATCAAAATTCAGTCAAAGATCGAAACAGGGCGAAATTTATTTCGCTTGATATCAGAAAAGGGTACCCTTGCCAACTTGGCGATAAAACTCTAAGCATGGTAACCTAACTTTATTCTGCTGATCTTGCCTTGTGCAAATAATTCGTATCTGTATTTTGATTTACACTATTTTGATATCCGTTCCACCTTGTGAAAACACACTGCTATATTTTAAAAGTGCCTAATTCTTATTTTTTATTAATTTTTTTAAATTAAATTGATTGGATTCGGTGAAAAATGTTGATTTTATAACAAATACATATCGATTAAACTAGTTTTCTATCATTTCTGCTTGGATGTCGTACCTTTCTGACTTACAGTACTATTCTCCAATAGTTCACTACTACTATTTTTTTAATAATTTGGAATACTGGTTTTGAAGCTGTTGAGGGATGATTTGTATCATCATTTCTGTCTTGTGTTTGTCAGTCAAAACTAAAAGTGAAATTAGTTTATGTACTTGAGTTTTGTATACAGCGCATCAATTTCCCAGTTGTTGCTTAAGCACAGGGTAACACTTGGCGAATTTGGCGAAATTACCGGCGATGTTCACAATACACGAATTCACAAACTATATTCATTCGTAATCTTCACTACCAAACGCAATCGAATTGAACTGCAAACCAGTATGAAACCACATTTAAGGGGAAACTGTCAAATACTAGTTTAACTGGCTTGTATTTTCGGCAAATTCACGGTTGCTTTCCACACTTTTAGCCAATCAATTTAATTTCTCATTTTTCAATAATCTGTGGCTCCATTTCATCATTATTCTTTTAAATTAATCGATTGCTTATAATAAAAATGTGGTGAATAATTACTATTAGCTTTAGATAATCATAGTGTATTAAAGAATATATGACAGCAAGAAAAATTATGACCGTAGGATAATCTTATTTTCTTCTTAACACTAACTCAGTAAGGTGAAGTCATTAAATATACAGAAGTTGACTAGGATTAATTTTCATAAAATACGAAAAACTTTGAAAATATTTTATTTTAAATATCGACTGATGAATTAACAGGTGGTTAATTTAAAAATATTGTGACCTAGATGTAACCACGTGATAAAAATATAGCCATTGATTGCAAAATGGCACAGCTTGAAGCTTATCTTTATACTTGATAACATTACAAATATTAGCTAGCTTTGCTTGAAAATCACAGGTAAATTGCTAATTTATTTATATAATGATTTTCAAATGCGCATTTTTTACACATTTGTAATTTCTAAACTTCAATTAATTCAGCAATTAAGTTTTTGTTATTAAACAGGCGATTTAAATTTATATTTGGGGTCTTATCTTTGTATTCATAATAAATGAATTTCTATCTGGTTATTCTAATACTCTAAGATCTAAGCTAATGTTCTAGGTTTTGTTAACTTGGTTTTATATTATAACAATGAATGATAAGGAGTATGTAAAAGTCTTAAGAGAAATATTAAGCTATTAAACTATTTAAAGTTTTTAAAATTTTATGTTGATTTTTACTACAAGCTTATTAATTATACCAAACAATCGAATGTTTTTAGTAAACGATATCATAGTCTTTAAGAGCGACTTTATTAATATTACTAAAAAAAGATTTATTATTTTGTACGTTTTAAAAAATATATCAAAATTCAGTCAAAGATCGAAACAGGACGAAATTTATTTCGTTTGATATCAGAAAATGGTACCCTTGCCAACTTGGCGATAAAACTCTAAGCATGGTAACATAATTTTATTCTGCTGATCTTGCCTTGTGCAAATAATTCGTATCTGTATTTTGATTTACACTATTTTGATATCCGTTTTACCTTCTGAAAACGCATTATTATATTTTAAAAAAGCCTAGCTCTTATTTTTTATTATTTTTTTAGAAATTAAATTGATTGGATTTGGTGAAAAATTTTGATTTTATAACAAATACAAACCGATTAAACTAGTTTTCTATTATTTTTGCTTGGATGTCGTACCTTTCTGACTTACAGTACTATTCTCCAATAGTTCACTTCTACTATTTTTTTAATACTTTGGAAATACTGGTTTTAAAGCTGTTGAGGGATTATTTGCCTCATCATTTCTGTCTTGTGTTTGTCAGTCAAAACTAAAAGTGAAATTAGTTTATGTACTTCAGTTTTGTATACAGCGCAGAAATTTCCTAGTTTTTGCTTAAACACAGGGTAACACTTGGCGAATTTGGCGAAATTACCGGCGATGTTTACAAAACACGAATTCACAAAATATATTCATTCGTGATCTTCACTACCAAACGCAATCGAATTGAACTGCAAACCAGTTTAAAACCACATTTAAGGGGAAATTGTCAAATACTAGTTTAACTGGCTTGTATTTTCGGCAAATTCACGGTTGCTTTCCACACTTTTAGCCAATCAATTTAATTTCTCATAATTTATAACAAATAAGAATTTGGCGCATTTAAAATGTTACAAAAGAGGTCACATTTATAGCTGAATAACAAAATAATATAAATAATGAAACATAGACACGAATTCTTTTTTTTCAATGTAAGATCAAGAAAACTGTGACGTTGCCATGATTAGTTTTATCACAAATTTGACGGGGATGTTTGTTCTATGTCAGATAATTTATTAATTAGCTATTCACTATTCTGAAGTAAAATTACTTTTTTTCAATGTTTTAAAAAAGTTATTGGAAAATTCTTAATTTACAAATATACATTAAAAATATCTGTATCATTAGGCAGTCATACAAAATTTCAGAATAGTTAAAGAAATATACTTTTTAGTTAAAAAATGTATTTGAACTACACGGAATAGCCAGGAAAACAGAGGAAAAAAAGAGAGTTTACAAAATAATGATAATATCGACATTTTGCTTTATCCTTACTATTTCACTCCATTGTATATCCTATTAATAAGATACAATTTGTTAATACAGGAAAAGTTAAGAATTCTATGCCTAATTTTGAATCTAATAAAATATTAGTTACTGTTTAATTACTTTGAATTTTTTTATCAAAAATTTGAAACATTAAAATTTATTCTGTTTTACTTTTTTTTTCAAAAAAGTTTTAAAAAAGTTATTCGGAAAAACTTTTAATTTACAAATATACATTAAAAACATCTGTATCATTAGGCAATCACAAAAATTTCAGAATAGTTAAAGAAATATACTTTTTAGTTAGAAATGTATTCGAACTACATGGGATAGACTGAAAACAGAGGACAACGAGAATTTTCAAAATATAAATGACTAATATCGACATTTTGCTTTATCCTTACTATTTCACTCCATTGTATATCCTATTAATAAGATACAATTTGTTAATACAGGAAAAGTTAAGAATTCTATGCCTAATTTTGAATCTAATAAAATATTAGTTACTGTTTAATTACTTTGAATTTTTTAATCAAAAATTTGAAACATTAAAATCTATATAAGTTTTACTTGATATTACTGTTTATAACTCGAATCAGTGTATTAGTTGTATATCACAATTTCGCTTACTTTATGATGTTTTTTAACTAAAATTATTCATGCATAATTATTTTGAGTGATTAAATTATGTAATCATATATATATATATATATATATATATATATATATATATATATATATCGATTTTTCTCTTCTTTTCATATTTTTACTGGCAATCTTCACAAATTGCTTATCACCATTTTTTGAAACTGGCATTTGGCAGCTTTTTAACTTGGCACAAAATCCATCTGGTCCTTGACAGGCAGTCCAACAAATCACAAATATCTGCAAATATTTACTCGTCATGTAATATTTTCAATATTTCAATTTTTCTGTCAAAATTTTAATCCTTCTATTTACGAAATTTCTTCATAAAATTAGGCTAAAAGGGTTGATATTTTGTCAAATGTGAGATGTTATTAGGAAATTTTATTTAAATTATTAGGTTTGGAATTTTACAGTTAGAAATTAAAGCATTGATAGAAAGAGATCGAACTCTTTGTGACGTTTAAGAACATGGAGTAAAACATAAAATACCAAAATCCAAATGAAAAACGATAAATATTGTAGGTAACGTGTGTAAGTTGTAAACAGCTGTTAGATCTATATCGAAAACAAATTGGTAAATGTGGAATAAGTTGTTCGATTAAACTATTAATGCTAGAAATTTATGCTTTGCTCATTTTCTTAGCAGTCTATGAGCCTACACACACACACACACACACACGCACACACACTAACCAGCGGATTTTTGAATACCCGACACAATAAATTGTTGTTGACCCTATAATTTTTACTTGCCCAGGCTAGCTGTGAAAGGATAAGCCTTATTAGCTATACTAATTGAAGTTGTTGCAATCGTGCTATTCCGTTAAGTAGAAGAGGTCGAG
>CM063508.1:71522143-71527143 GCA_032207245.1 Pardosa pseudoannulata | reverse complement strand
CTTTATTTTCTAACTTTAAAAAATTCTGTTGAAGAAATCTTTGAGTACAAATAATAATAAAATTTAGTGAGCTTGTTATATAGTTATTTTAAATTGTGAATAGCGTGAGCACCGATTCAATCTGTATTGTAACTATAACCTTCTTTAATGTATTTTTGTATTCTTTCATTTATGTTTATTAGATTTCTATTTAAAAACTGAAAGCCTCTATGCAATTACGAAATTTTAATAAATGTGTTAAAATTATATTTTCCTGTTAGAAAGAAATGGGTTATAAAGGGGATTATTTAAAAAAAAACATGAAATATTTATTATTTTCACGGATAAAAGACAACTGTGTGAGGAACTCAAAATACTTATATATAAAAAGCAAAGAATGTATATTTATGCAAAATAATAATTAAATATTATTTCTTTTTCTACTAATTTAATAATTAAAAAAATCTTATTTAATTAGATTTTTAGCCTTAAGATATTTTTAAGTAGGAATATTGTCACGAAGATTCGAATGAACACAACGCTTAACTTAACAAATGAATTTATTGAAGCTAAGTAGCAACTCGCAACTTTACAAGATCAGGAAGTTGCCTACAGCTAGTGGGTATCAGCTTTTATACCCGAACAGAATATTCGAGAAATAACTAATTTACATATTAAAGAAAGATCTAGAATGTTCAAGAACATAAGGAAACAATAAATAACATTTTAAAATTAAAAATCCGTACTTTGAATCAACCGCCATGGCAAGCATCGGACCCATAAGCTTCGGGTCTGAATCGCGCGCTTTGACCATTCGGCCACTGAGCTCGTTGGAGCAGTTATTTTATGCGGCACGGCTACTTTATTATTTTCACGGATAATAAAAGAAAACTGTGTGAGGAACTCAAGATGTTTATATAAAAACAAGCAAAGAATGTATATTTATGCAAAATAATATTTAAATATTTTTTATTTCTACTAACAAGCAAAGAATGTATATTTATGAAAAGTAATATTTAAATATTTTTTTTATTTCTACTAACTTAATAATTAAAATAATTTTATCTAATTAGATTTTTAGCCTTAAGATTTTTTAAGTGTTTCTAAGAAGGAATATTGTTTGTTTTTAATACATTTTTACCTTATTAACAGTGAAGTTCCCCCATGGCATCCTAACATAAAGGACCGTTGGTATCATTTAGATGTTCCTAGTATTAAAGAAACAACATACCAGTGTGATTTCAAACCTCCTCCTGCAGCTATATGTGCAGAGAGGGATCCTGTCTACTTAGCACCACAAAGAGAAAAAAAGTAAGTTTATATAATTTTAAAAAATTTAAATCTATATTTCTATATTTTAATCTTAATAATTGTAAATATATAAACTTTTCTTCCATTCTAATGGCAAAAATAAAATAACATTTGATTCTTTCACACACCCCATTTTAAAAAATAAATTGTATATTTGAAATTATTTGATTATTCGAGAGAGTGAGTTTATTTAATCGCAAAACTATCTGTAAATCTGTTACTGAATTAAAAAAATGTTTTTATTTGTCATAATTGCACAGTATATTATATATTTTTATCTGCATCTCTAATATTCATTTTCCCTCTAATAGTCGCTTTTAGGTACTTATAAAATCATAGGTAAATTAAAATGTGATTATCATCAGAACTTATATATAAAAATTTGCAATACTCTGATGTATCATTGAAGTTTTTCATTTATCATAAAGAAGTCATAATTTTAAAGATGAAGGTACATATAAACTTACTCTAACTAATTGATCTTCAAAATCTATTATTTAATTTTAAAAGTTTTAAGTATAAAATTTACAGAGATTATACGTTATTATTGGTGTTCAATATAATTAAAAATGTTATGCCTCAATAATTTTTATCAGGGATCCATGTCAGGAATTAGCACAGCAATACTCCACCTGGAAAAAGACATCCGATGGACCAAAACACATTTACCACTCTTCGTGTGACAGCTGTGACAAAGACCTGCAACGAGTACATCTGCACGAGTGTGAAACTGCCCATCTACCTCCTCAGTACCAGTGTCATGGAGATGGTCACATTTGTGACCGTGTCATCCCTCAGTGTGAGCCCCAATTTACATTATGTGAGAAAGAGGACGATGGAAAATCAAGGTATTGGTGGCAGAGGACTTGTTGCCTACCTGAAAAAGCGAACATCACCAAACTCGAAGAGTTACCAGCTGACTTAAGGAAACCTGCTTGTCCCTCATATACCACTATTTACAAGAATGATTTTAAGAGTCCCAAAACACTGGAAAGAGAACGGTGAGTACTAAAAATGATCTCAAAACTTTTAAATTGTACTATTTCATAAGTGATAAGATGCTATGCAACAGAATGTGAACGTGGAAAGTTTTAATGTTGATAATCCCAGAAAACTTTGCAAGTAGTTTTTTATTAAATTGCATTTTTTCTTATCTAATACCAATTTATTTTCAATTACATTTATCTAAATACATTGTCATAAATCAATCTTTTGAATATCCTTTATCCCTCAAAATAAAATGTTATGTGATTTACCTTCTTTTGTGTAACTCTTTTGAAATGACTTTGGTGATTGCGTATAACGCTTTCTGAAACTAAATTCTTTTATATTTTATGAATGATTTTGTGTTTAATTTTCGTGTTCAATATATAATATATCGTGTTTCATGTGATAAAGTTTTAATAAGAGAGAAAAAATAACAAAAATGATAACACGTTTTTTTAACTACAAAAGAAGCAATTTTAGTGGGGTGACTAAAAAAATTCAGTTGTACTACAACTTAAACCTAATATTTCTAAGATTAATTGAAGGACATAATTTCTTTTTTACTTTAATATGTCTCTTTATTTGAAAAACAAATTATATCTAAAATGTTGCATTCTGGAAACTCGGTACATTTTTATTGGCCAAAACTATGTTTGTACTTAAATTGAAAAAGAGAGATTAATTTTTCCAATAATGTACGCATGGAAATTGTACAAGGATACATTATCATGATCTACCTTTGTGACACTAACAATTGTAATTTAACTCAAGCATATTGGACGTATAATCACTAAATTTAAAATCAATATAAAACTTGTTCAATTGAGTTCATAATTTTTTGACACATTTTAAAATAAATCAAGGTTCAACTATCAATCAAGAGTCAAACAATTTCAGTAACTTTTTGTTTCATATTTTCTGAATTTATTCTTTTGAAAACATGCCATGGTTTGAAAAATTATATACCCATATAATATTTCATATTATCAACAAATTGTTTTCTTGGAAATTTACCATGGGTTTTTCTTATTTTAATACCTTTCGTTCAAAAGTATTAAAATGAATGTATCTAAAGAATAAGATAAGACTCTAAACAGGTTATACAATTTCCGATCGACAAGTTTCCTTTTCAGGGCATACCTGAAGCTTATATGCAATTTAGGGCCTTGCAAAAGCTGGTATAAAAACAACTACATAGTGGCATGGGATTACTGGGTCCCTCGTGCGTTTCCTAAATGTGTGTAGAAAAAGATAGAACCTCATCAACGGCGATGTTACCATACTTTGAAGCAGAATTCACGTGTTGTTTTCTACTTTTCGGCTGTTGAATTGAAAAAGACCAGTATGCATTCACTGGAGAATGCAGATTATAAAGAAGCAATTTTGTTAAAAACCAACGTGAAATTTGTTCAAAATTCAGTGCTGGTCACTGTTGAACTCATGATGCAAATCGATGTGGGAAGTAATTCACAACTGATAAACACAACAATAGCTGGCAGATGAGTATGCTAATAAGGTGAAACATTACAAATCCTCATAATGCTGATTGTTTCTTATAATATTTTCGCACTTTTAGCCCACTTCAGCGGTTTGAAGGTTGTTATCGAACATGTAGCGCATCAGGTATTTCCAGAATTCAAGAAGCAGAAAGAGAAATATTACCAAGAGGCTAATAGGAATCTAGTGAAGAAATGGCATGACTATCTCTAAATTCTTAAGTTACTTTGCATGACTGACGTACAAATCTTCGACAGTACATCTTTCTAACTAAAATTTCATCATTTCCCATGAGTCAATATCTTATTTCAATGCTTTTAAGGCTTTGCAGGTTTTACTGTATTATTGAAAAAAAACATTATGTTTTGATAAAATTGTTTCACCTCCTAAAATATATTCATGCTTAATTAAATCATTTTTAACTGTTGTAAAATATATGTGCATAGCCTGTGTTATGTTTGTATAGTTTTAAATTAGTATTTAACTTGAGAACTATATCAGTAATATTTCAGTTCAGTAACAACAAATTCTTGCGAGAAAATTATGTAAAGAAGTTTATAGCAGAAATATTACTTTACTTTTTTATAAAAAATGTCCTATAATAATTTAAAATCATTAATTTAAAAATAATGAAATATTCTTAATGTTGATAAGCACAAAATATATTGCGTATCATTACACTACAACAAATATTTTCGTATTTTATTGCTAAGGATTATTGTAATTTGTGCTTAAAATATCGACACAGTAAAATTTAACAAATATAAAGGCAATGAATGTTTTATTTCTTCATATGATTTCAATAAAAAAAATGTCCTTCGTTTCATATTTCACTTCAGAAACATTTTAGCAATTTTTCAATCTTCTCCTGCTTGGAAGAGTAAATGAAATATTGATTTCCAAAATAGTAGCCAGATATAATTTATTTTCTTTATCACTAAAATTCACTGATTAGACACAAAATAATTCCGGAGGAAATATTGATAAATTAAGCGGTACATATAACTCTGAAGGTCGGATAAATTACGTAAAGAGACTGATTCATATGTCGACATGTTGGCCTTAAGTTGAAACAATGTGGATAATTTCTCAAGGTAGATGAGAAGTGCTTTGAACATAATTACATCTTCATTTCTGGAAAAAAGGAAGTATATTTCTAACTGAAAGTTTTTATTATTTAACCCTTTGACAGTTTCATTTTTTTCCAGAATTCGGTCAAAAAAATG
>CM063508.1:71484643-71517143 GCA_032207245.1 Pardosa pseudoannulata | reverse complement strand
AATTCTTTCAAACTAATATCCCTTAAGTATGTTAAAAGAAAGGTACGTGATGCATGAGAGAGATAGGAGCAGGTCTAATTGTCAAAAAGAATGTTTACTGCAAATAATTGAGAATTTAGTTGCCTAAATATGATTTTATCATGTACATTGTGTTAATATTGGGTTTGAATTTCGTTAACATCTCTCGAAAATCTACAAGTCTAGTTATCTAAAAATCTCTTTCTTTACTTAGATAGTAAATTAACGACTGCATTAACCCATATTGTACCACACCAACTAAATATTTCTGCAAGTTATTAAAACTAAATCTATATCAATAATATGGTGTAACTAAGTATATAAAACCAAAATTTTGAAAAAAATATTTTTATTTTTTTTTTATGTAATTGGCTGTCCTATAAATAGGTCCAATACACTACTAAAGCTTAACAAATATCACTTACATTGCATTAGGCTGATTCATAGATCAAATTTGGGGAAATAGTCAAAACAAAGTCCAACATTACATTTTAAGTATACTGTTGTTGGTTTACCCTTGCAGTTATTGAACTGGCAATAAGAGAGTAAGTTTATCTTGAAATCTCCAGTTTTTCTGAATATAATAGACATTTAATTACCCCTTGTTGTGTCCAGGTGTGTGAACAGGGATTTGAACTGGTTTTTATTGAAAGATAAGAAAATAATGTGCACTCTCAATGCAATATCGAATTCATAGAAAAATAATCGGGATTGGACCGTCGTCTTAATTTTAGGGCACCTTTTTATACTTACAAAATACACGTGTAAAATATATTTTTCAACAAAAACTATCAGATACATTATTAGCTCTGTTTTTAAACTAAAAGTAACCTCCACAATGTTTGAAAAAAAAATAATGAATATAAAATTAAAGATTAAAAAATGACAATTTTTAAGTGGTTGCTGAAAAAATTTTACAATACAATATAATTTGATTTCTCAGTTTTCTTTTGTTACTATGCTAAAGTGTGTCTATTTTAAAGGTGTTAAAATAAAATCCACACAAAATATTTATAAATTTATTATTAAATGGAATTTTATTTGCTGTCCTGTTTATAGGACAGCGGTCCAATATGGGTTAATCTCGTGCTAAATCAAATACGATGATGAAAATACAATTAAAATTACTGTACTCTATCTAATGGATGTCCAAACGGTAGATAAATGCGGAATTCTCGAAATTGATAACTGAAAAAATACCATATTTATTTGGTATACAGTATTCGGTTGCATTAAGGATCTAAAACCCAATTCTCTATATCCTGCCTGAAATACCCTAGAATAGTTTTATAAAATAAGAATAAAAAACGTCCTTAACCATCGCAAACCTATGATTTAAATTACAAAATGTATTGTATAAATGCGCTATGTGTTTTCTTTAATGTTTCAAATTACACTTTAATTAGTAATATCTCCATTCAGGGCTCATATGAGGGTTCTTGTTTTATATTTAATCGGATCATGATGAAAAATTTTTTCTCTATCATTTAAAATACCAACTCAAGTACAACCAAACTAAAAAAATGAGATATTCTTTGATTTTTAAGTTAGAAGGAAGTGAAAGCGTTAGCACAAATGTTTTAATTGAAATTATCTCTATCTATATTTCGCATGTAAATAACTAAAACAGCCATCACGGTTCCCACGGTAATTAAAAGTCCTTAAGAACACCTTAATTTTAGCTTTCATTTTTAAGAGCCCTTAAAACTACTTAATTTTTATCAAAGGTCTTTAAAAACTCCTTAATTTTGAAATTGGAAGTTGTTGAGTTACAAAATTTTAACGAAAAAATGTCTTATACAAAAAAAAGAAACATGTTGAACTTTCAAAGTGAAATTTTTTATGTATGTGAATTTGCACTATTGGAAATTTCTTTGAAAATTGTAAATAAATATTTGTTATATTTCATAACATTCTTTTACATTTTCTAGCCAAAAGTGCAGTGTTAATAGTAAAGAAAAATCCTCAAATACACATATGTTGTCAGTATATTACTGTAGTAATTCAAAATTCCTTTCCTTAATATCCTTAAAAAATTATGAAAATGCTTTTAGCTTATTAGTATTTTTTATGGTCATGAGCTAGAAAACTTATTTGACAAATAAATAATCTTTTGCATATAGAAAAGGCTTAAAATATAAAGTCATCTGCCCTTTTCTAACAGCTAACAGTCAAATAGATTTTAATAAAACGAAGCTTGGAGGGTGGGAGTTTTGTAGATATTTCAGTTAATTATGGAAGTTTAATTTTCTTTGGATTGAATGTAATAGAAAAGTCTTAAAACTTTCTTCTTTCCCAGACAGTGTTGATATAATCAACTAGTATATACAAACATATATATATATATATATATATATATATATTTATATATATAATATATATATTGTGTTTGTGTGTATGTATATGTATATGTATATCAGAGTCATTTTTAAACCTTCTGAAAGTACTGTTTATAATATTGTATTTTATTCACAATTCACTTTTAGTTTAATCCCTCATAAAACTTTAGATGTACATTTTTCAAAATTAGTTTTTGTCAGATAGATTCATCTTATATTAATTTTTATACATTTTTTAAAACTTGAATCTAAAATATTGTAGGACATTTATTGAACATGCCTTGTCTGGTTCATAATCATTAAAATATGTTCCTCAGGAAATAGATTTTATGTCGTTACGCTGTGTATTTCAAGTAGGTCCTTATAAAAAGTTCCTTTGGTCCTTAGAAAGACCTTAAAATGTCCTTAATTTTTCTTCTGGAAAATAAGTGGGAACCCTGGCTATGGGGTAAACTAACACAATTGTAAATATATAAATCGTTGAATATAAATCAGTATGTTGATTCTTGATTTATGTTATTGTATGAATGGATATTAGGCTGTGCAATCAGGGGAAGTGAAAAGTCGTCACTCAAAAATTAGTCTGAAATACTGAACTCCGCTTAATGGAGAATATCTAAAACCTCTTCAAGGAAATTGTAGTTTAAACGTAAAAACAAAAGGCACATTTACGATAATTCACATATTAATCTGTGAAGCACATGAAAAAAAGATGCATGTAGCTAATGCTACAGAACAAAATGCTCAAAAAACATACACTGAAGTTAAAAAAAATACTGCTTAAGAAGACCATTTGGCAAGTTTTCAGGCTTTATTGATTAATGAGGCAAATAATTTTTTCACGCCTTTGAAAGTATAATTGTTTCTTAATTGGAGTGACCCCCTTTTTTGCTACATTGTTTCTGGAGTGGAAAAAACGCAGTGAATCTAAAATTGAAAGTTTCATTTGTTTGACACGTGACAGAAATATTGCCGCTCAAATTCCAAAAGTGGCTGAATACGTAATCAGTTATTAGAAAATGTCCGAGGCATCAAACCTATGATTAATAGCTATTTATGCTTTTCCTGAATTCTGGGAATAATTCGGCTTGTTTTTTTTACCACAATAATTTTTTTTCTTATTTCGAAAGAGGAGCTGGGAAAAAATGACATGTATAATATTAAATATCTTAGATATTTTAAATAGCTAATCATCACAAATATTTCTCTTGTAAATGGCTTTTGGTAACTCCTATTCTAATACTAACATTCTTCTGAAAATATTTTAAATTTTTTTAAAAACTGTGTCTGTTTTACGCGCTGAAATAGCTTTTTTTTTTAAGTATCAATGACATATAATTCTTGAAAGGAATAATTAAATATATTTTAGACAGGTAATTTAATATTATTAGTTTAATAATTAATTTTTATTAATTTTTCATAACTGAAAGTGACTATTCTCGAGATAATATATTTTATTTTGAGAGGAAAGCTTCGAATATAAATGAGATTTTCTTTAAATAATTCGGATTGTTTTTTGACCATAATATATTTTTTCTTACTTTGAAATAGGAGTTGGTCAAAATTGACAAACATATTAAATATCTTAGATATTTTAAATAGCTCATGATCACAAATATTTCTGTTGTAAATGGCTTTTGGTAACTCCTATTCTAACACTAACATTCTTCTGAAAATACTTTAAATTTTTTAATAAACTGTTTCTTGTTAAATGCGCAGAGATAGTTTTTTTTAAGTATCGAAGGCACATAATTCTTGAAAGGAATAATGAAATGTATATTAGATAATTTAATAATTAATTTTTATTAATTTTTATGTTTTTCATAACTCAAAGAAACTATTCTCAGACTAAAATATAGAGATGATATATTTTATCACGAGAGGAAAGTCTCGAATATAAATGAGTTTTATTGAAATAATTCGGACTGTTTTTTGAACATATATTTTTTTCTTATTTTGAAATAGGAGGTGTTCAAAATGGACAAAAATAATATTAAATATCTTAGATATTTTAAATAGTTAATCATCACAAATATTTCATTTCTCTTGTAAATGGATTTTGGTAACTCCTATTCTAACACAAACATTCCTCTGAAAAAAATTTTTAATTTTTTTAAAAACTGTTTCTGTTATATGCGCTGAAATATCTTTTTTTAAGTATCAATGATATATTATTCTCAAGAGGAATAATTATATATTTTAGACAGATAATTTAATATTACTATTTTAATAATTAATTTTTATTAATTTTTCATAACTGAAAGTAACTATTCTCAAGATAATATAGTTTATTCTGAGAGGAAAGATTCGAATATAAATGAGTTTTTTTTTTAATAATTCGGATTGTTTTTTTTACCATAAATTTTTTTTTCTTATTTTGAAATAGGAGGTAGTCAAAATTGTCATACATAATATTAAATATCTTAGATATTTTAAATAGCTAATCATCACAAATATATCATTTCTCTCATTTTTAGCAATTCCTGTTCCAACACTAACATTTTTCTGAAAATACATTAAATTTTTTAAAAATTGTTTCCCGTTATATGCGCAGAAATATCTTTTTTTAAGTATCAATGGAATATGATTCTCGCAAGAAATAATGAAATTATTTTAGACAGATAATTTAATATTATTAATTTAATAATTAATTTTTATTAATTTTTATGTTTTTCATAACTCAAAGTAACTATTGTCAGACTAAAATATAGTGATAATATATTTTATCACGAGAGGTAAATCTCGAATATAAATGAGTTTTATTGAAATAATTAGGATTGTTTTTTGAACATATTTTTTTTCTTATTTTGAAATAGGAGATGATCAAAATTGACAAAAATAATATTAAATATCTTAGATATTTTAAATAGTTAATCATCACAAATATTTCATTTCTTTTGTAAATGGCTTTTAGTAAATCCTATTCTAACACTAACATTCTTCTAAAAATACTTTAAAATTTTTTTTAAACTGTAGTCTGTTATATGTACTAAAATAGCTTTTTTTTAAGTATCAATGACATATAATTCCCTAAAGGAATAATTAAATGTATTTTAGACAGATAATTTAATATTATTATTTTAATAATTAATTTTTATTAGTTTTTCATAACTGAAAGTAATTATTCTCAAGATAATATATTTTATTCCGAGAGGAAAGATTCGAATATAAATGAATTTTATTAAAATAATTCGGATTGTTTTTTGACCATAATATTTTTTTCTTATTTTGAAATAGGAGTTGGTTAAAACTGACATACGTAATATTAAATATTTTAAATATTTTGAATAGCTAATCATCACAAATATTTCATTTCTCTTGTAAATGGCTTTTAGTAGTTCCTATTCTAACACTAACATTCTTCTGAAAATACTTTAAAATATTTTTAAAAATTGTTTCCTGTTATATGCGCTGAAATAGCTTATTTTTACGTATCAATGGTATATAATTCTCAAAAGGAATAATGAAGTGTATTTTAGACAGATAATTTAATATTATTACTTTAATAATTAATTTTTATTAATTTTTATTTTTTTTCATAACTGAAAGTAACTATTCTCAGACTAAGATATAGAGATAGTATATTTTATTATGAAAGGTAAGTATTGTATATAAATGAGTTTTATTCAAATAATTCGGACTGTTTTTTGAACATATTTTTTTTCTTATTTTGAAATAGGAGGTGATCAAAATTGACAAAAATAATATTAAATGTCTTACATATTTTAAATAGTTAATCATCACAAATATTTCATTTCTTTTGTAAATGGCTTTTAGTAAATCCTATTCTAACACTAACATTCCTCTTAAAATATTTTAAATTTTTTTTAAAACTGTACCCTGTTATATGTACTACAATAGCTTTTTGTTTAAGTATCAATGACATATAATTCCCTAAAGGAATAATTAAATGTATTTTAGACAGATAATTTAATAATATTAATTTAATAATAATTTTTTATTAATTAATTTTTTTTCATAACTGAAAGTAACTATTTTCAGACTAACATATAGAGATAATATATTTTATTGTGAGAGGAAAGTTTCGAATATAAATGAGTTTTATTAAAATAATTCGGATTGTTTTTTAACCATAATATTTTTTTTCTTATTTTGAAATAGGAGTTGATCAAAATTGACATATATAATATTAAATATCTTAGATATTTTAAATAGCTAATCATCACAAATATTTCATTTCTCTTGTAAATGGCTTTTAGTAATTCCTATTCTAACACTAACATTCTTCTGAAAATACTTTAAAATGTTTTTAAAAACTGTTTCCTGTTATATGAACTGAAATAGGTTAATTTTTAAGTATCAATGGCATATAATTCTCAAAAGGAATATTGAAATGTATTTTAGACAGACAATTCAATATTATTAATTTAATAACTAATTTTTATTAAATTTTATAATTGTTTAGTTTTATTTTCATAACTAGTAGTAACTATTCTCAGACTAACATATAGATATAAAATATAGAGATAATATATTTTATGAGAGAAAAGTTTCAAATATAAATGAGTTTAATCATGAATTATTTTAAGAAAACTGCATATAAATTCATTAATTTCATATTTCATCAGAATAAATCATATTTTATTAGTATTTTTGTTTATACAATTTATCGATACTTCTAAATCAGTTATTGATTACATCCTAATATCTTTTAACTTTTTAAGATTTCATAGGATCTAGGTCACTGTTTAGTCTTCATTATGTTTCGTTTGTGTAGTTTTTAAAACTACAATAGCGTTCATAAGATTACAGGGAAATGTCATGTTGTTTAATTTGTGTTGATAAAGCTGTTTCTAACTAGCAAAAACCAAATTTTTAGGACGTTTACATGATTTAAACCTTACATACCGTTCATATGCCTTGCATTTATTATGGTTTGAAAATCCCAGTAAAAATATTTGCCTTAATATATATTTAGCTATCTAAACTAAAGATATTAATTTAATTTTGATACCTCAACAACATTGTACACAAAGAACCGAGGAAGACAGTTAAATATATCTTTTATGTATAGGAAAATATTTCACTCTAATAAAAGAGAAAACTAAGAATGTTAACCCCACTTCTTATATTGCAAAAGAATAATTTTTGGTATTAAAACTTTTTATATATTGTAGTAAATACTATAACTGAAGAAAAATATTGTAATTAAAAATTTGAAATTTTATAACACTTTACTTATCTTAAAATACTACTTTAGTTTATTTACTTCAAATACTTTAAAATAATTACTATCCTGTCAATTCTTATCAAATTTCTCCCTCACGCTTTTTGACGGGTTTATTGAAAACACAAATTTTTATGGAAATACAGATTACTACCTTATATAGTATGAAACCTTGCTTTTAAAATACTAGAAATTGGATAAAGTTTTACTAGCATTGTTTGCTGTATAAAACAGTTATTGCAATAGTTTTTTTTTTTTTTTTTTTTGCGTATGATGTGATAGATTCGTGTCCAAAACTATATCTTTACACAAATGTGGTAATGGATTTCTCAGATACTGTAAACGAAAATTTTATGAAACATACTGAAATCATTCCTAACTTTATATATAAGTTATTCTCTATAACATAGATACAATGGAAAAAATTTAGATCACTGTATGGAATGTATAATTAAGTCCTGAATCAATAAAAACGGTAATAAAAGTGACAAAGAGAGTTTGGAAAATATGAAATATCTCAGAAAAACAAGAGAACTTTAGAATGTAATATGGATGCAATATCTCCTGACGTGATGACATAAATGACATTCTGGCAAAATTACTGTTAATAATGAGTTGTCTTTCATAATTAATGTCTTTGGAGCATGTACATGTCTTTGAAAAGGGTGTCTACATGTAACTGCTCTTTGAAGGCAGTATCATATGTTCTCGAAGATCAGCAAACCATGCTAACTACAGTATTCATTGAATGTCTTCACTTTCAAGGAGTTTTCGTCTATAGGGAAGAACATAAATAAAAAGTCATACCCATATAGACCTCTAAAATGTCTTAAATAAGTCTCTAAGAATATATCTCGATTTTTCTGGGTGGTCACAAACCCGCTGTTGGAAATGTATATTGGCGTACGTTCTTTAATTGTTATTTTTCCCAATATCATCACATTTCCATCTATCGAAATGTTCATGTTCCATGTTTAGTCGAGACCAAATATGTTTCTGACTTCCTGAGAGTGCAAATACGTAGAGAATCAATTGTAAAGCTAAATCTCAACTCATTAATGAAGAGAATTTGGCATCACTGGTCTTCACTACAGGTATTTGAAATAATTAAAGAGGTACAGTAAAACATACTATTGGCTTTCTGGCATAAATTGTTTTTTCAATGTACCATCTCTAAACCATTTGCTCTGATACAGCAGCTCTGGTAGCAGCTGAAAATTCTGAAATTAACTGGCGAGGAGTAGACTTTCTGTTAAGAAGGGTAGTTTTTGAGAGATATCATTCTTCTGAAGCAGTTGTCATTCGTTTACAACCATGACCAGGCCTTCTTACAATAGCTACATTTAAGTGAAATAAGTTTCCATAAGATTCAGATTATTTGTCTTGGTTTATTTAGACATATGCCTTTCTCCTTGATTTGCTACCTTGCTTCTAATGATCTATGTGTCACAACTTTAAAGATTCTTCCAAATGGTACTTCAAAGAAATATCAAACCGACTTGACACCTTACGCGCTGATATGAAAAGCTGCTTTGCAAGAATTCACTCTGATAATCATTTTTCGCAAAACGCCTGATTCAACTTCAAATCACATAAGCCTGGGTTTGCATATCAGAAACCATATGATTTCTTTTGATGGGATAGTGCTAATTATATTTGTTTATCACACTTCTTATCATGGAATTTATTGAATATATTATTTTTTAGTATGGAATTTTCATTGAACATAAATGTAATTTTATATTTAAAACATTTTATATATAGAATGAAATATGACTTATAAAAATATTTCATTATCTAATTATTTGAAGTATATGTTTTAGAAGCAAAGTAAATTATCTCAAATATTATATTTCGGACATATTTTTATCGTTCAATAAAATAGAATATTATTACTTAATATTATATCTGATATTTTTTATTATAAATATTTTTTAGATTACTTTTTAATATTTTTCTGACAGTATTTAGAGAGTATGCACTGATCAATCATTAAAATAAATATTATCATGCATTCTAGCAAATTCATATATTAATATTAGTAAATTAATGTTTTTAATAAATAATTTTTCTTTGTTTCCATACTATTTTACCTACTAGTATTATTTATTAACGACATTTTGTAAGTGTGTAATACTAAATTAGAAATTTAGATATAAAATTTAAATTCTTTGATTTTAAAATTTTCAAAAGTAAATTTGATTAAAATTAATTCCACTAATAAGCCACTTTTAGAATATTGATTAAAATTTAACACAAAAGCATTTAAATTCGTATTTTATTATAATTATTCCTTTAAATTTTATAGTCTTAACTAATCTGAACTTAAAAGGTAGACGAAGTATTCCTTTATATAAATAAAGGATTTATCTGTTGATTCCAAGATCGAGATAGTGTGATGTAGCAGGTGATAAATAAAGAGTCCTTTAAGCAGAACACCATATAATTTCTATTCAACCTGAGCATTTGAAATTTATCAGCAATCATTAGAATCGTGCAATATTTCATTTTGAGAAAACTTTGCCACATGCGTTTAACATTAACCTGCTAAATTATCGGACTTCCGAATAATTCTTTAAACATAAAATTTCAATTATCAATCCAGATTATCTCTGGATCCGGCTTTGTGTAGTTTTCATCGTTTTGCCCCGCTATCGATATTCATTTGGATTCAAAAGTCATAGTGGTGTGTGGTCGCTTCTCACAGGAAAGGCAAGCCAGCAAAGACGGAGTTTGTTTAACCCCAAACGATGCAAATATTCCGATGTTGCAGTTTTCTGCGTATAAACTTGCATTTCCTGTCAGGGATGAAAGCCTTTGAATTAAATGGGGATGTTTGATACAAGGTTGCAGATAAATGAAAGTGTTTTCCCTGAAAATCTAATATCGGGTTGTAGTTCCCCCCCCAGAGATGAATGGCTTGCCTCTTTGTGATAAATATTTGTTTGTAGACGCGGAATTTTCTGATGCCGGGGATAAATATTTCGATTTGCAGGTGTTACAGTTTTGTATATTCAACTGGCACGTGTTTGTTTGAAACAGATAGGGTTCTTTCACTTGAATATCTTCATGTGTTCTGGAGATATATTTGCCCTTTTAATAAATTAACAATACATTTAAGGGAACAGTAGACTGCATAAAGTGCATTTACAAGTTGATAATCTGGTGGTAAGATACTTTGTTAACATACATTGACGTATAACTATTCTGACCTAATTGTTTTTTGAATGAGATCTTTAACTTTTGAAATTATAATTTAAAAATTTAGTCTGCTGTTAAAATTATCCTCAAAAATGCTCAAAAGATATTTTTAAGTAATAATAAGGCACAAAAAAAGGAAAATATGAAAGCATGCAAAAGAATCATTTTAAAAATTAACAAAATATTAGAAAAAATTATTTTTAAATATTTTTTCTTATTTACAAAAAGAATTTAGTGGGAATAATTTAGCAATCTCAACTCATTATATGAATAATGACTAAGAGTTGTGTTATTTTGTATATTCGTATCTATGAATATATACAAAATAACACAACTCTAGCAAAGTAATTTTATAAAAGTGATTGAAATTTTAAGGTAAGTTAATATTTTAAGGTAAGTTCAAAATTTTATTTCTTAGCAATGTAATTTTGCAAAAGTCTGGTGCTAAGATACTTTGTTCACATACATTGACTTATAACTAGATTATACTCACCAATTGTTTTTTGAATGAGAACGTTTGAGCCAAAAACGTTTTACGTTTATGTCTATTTATTTCTTTATAGGTGCCTACAAAATATATCTCAAAAATAGTACTATACAATAAAAATGGGTGTATCGGACTGTCAAACTTAATAAAACAAATTAATAAAACTCAAAACACAGAAATCTGAGCTTTTCCCGAAAATAAAGAAAACAAATATTTTCTATAAATTAAAAATTCAATCTATTGTTAAAATAATCCTCAAAAATACTCAAAAGATATTTTTAAGTAATAATAGGGCAAAAAAAGTAAAAAAGGAAACTAATGCAAAAGAATCATTTTAAAAATTAAAAAAAATATTGGAAAATTATTTTATATACAATATCTTATTTTCAAAAACAATTTAGTGGGAATAATTTAGAAATACTTATATATATGAATATACAAAACAACAGAACTCTTACTTAAAAATTTTTTAAACTCTCTAAAACGACAATATTCCACTTAATGACAGTGGCTTAAAAATTGGTTTATTTTGTTATTGATTAATTTGTTTGAAAATTTAATGATACTAGCAAAGTAGTTTTGTAAAATTGATTGAAATTTTAAGGTAAGTTCATATTTTAAGGTAAGTTCAAAATTTTATTTCTTATCAATGTAATTTTGCAAAAGTCTGGTGCTAAGATACTTTGTTCACATACATTGAAGTATAACTAGATTATACTCCCCCAATTGTTTTTTGAATGAGAGCTTTAAATTTTGAAATTTTAGTTTGTATGAAAGCGAATTTTTTTAATATTTAAAAGTTTTTAGCTATCTAGTTCTTTATAGGTGCCTACAAAATATATCTCAAAAATACTACTATACAATAAAAATGGGTATATCGGTCTATCATCAGATTAATAAAACTCAAAATAAAGAAATCTGAACTTTTCGCAAAACTATCGGAAACAAATATTTTCTATAAATTAAAAATTCAATCTGTTGTTTAAATAATCTTCAAAAATACTCAAAAGATATTTTTTAAGTTATAATAAGGCAAAAAAGAAAAAATATGAAAGTTAATGCAAAAGAATCATTTTAAAAATTAACAAAATATTAGAAAAAAATTATTTCTTATTTTCAAAAATAATTTGGTGAGCATAATTTAGCAATACTTCTATATGTGTATATACAAAGTAATAGAACTCTTAGTTAATATTTTTTTAAACTCCCAACAACGACAATATTCCACTTAATGAGAGTGGACTTAAAAAATTGGTTTATTTTTTTATTGATTAATTTGCTTGAAAATTTGATGTTATTAGCAATGTAATTTTGCAAAAATCTGGTGCTAAGATAACTTGTTCACATACACTAGCTTGTAACTAGATTATTCTGACAAAATTGTTTCTTGAATGAGATTTGTAACTTTTGAAATTGTAATTTCTATGAAAGCAAATTTTAAAAAGATTTTTTTTTTAATTTTTAAAAAGTTTTTGACTATTTTCTTCTTAATAGTTTCCTACGATATATATCTCAAAAACATCTAATATACAATAAAAATTGGTGTATCGGATAGTCATCAGATTAATGAAACTCAAAATAAAAAATCTGAACTATTCGCAAAAATATAAGAAAGAAATATTTTCTATTAATTAAAAATTCAATCTATTGTTAAAATAACCCTCAAAAATACTCAAAAGATATTTTTAAGTAATAATAAGGCAAAAAAGGGAAAATATGAAAACTAATGCAAAAGAATCGTTTTATAAATTAACAAAATATTAGAAAAAAAAATATTTTAAAGTATTATTTCTTATTTTCAAAAAAACTTTTAGTGGGAATTATTTAGCAATATTTCTATATATGAATATACAAAATAACAGAACTCTTAGTTAATAATTTTTAAAACCCTTTATAACGACAATATTCCACTTAATGACAGCGGTCTTAAAAAATTGGTTTATTTTGTTATTGATTAATTTGATTGAAAATTTGATGTTAGTAGCAATGTAATTTTGCAAAAGTCTGGTGCTCAGATACTTTGTTCACATACATTGGTGTGTAACTAGATTATTCTGACCCAATTGTTTTTTGAATGGGATTTTTAACTTTTGAAATTATAATTTCTATGAAAGCAAATTTAAAAAAAAAATGTTTAATTTTTAAAAAGTGTTCTTAGTTATTTAATTCTTAATAGCTGCCTACAAAATATATCTCAAAAAGACCTAATATACAATAAAAATGGGTATATCGGATTGTCATCCGATTAATAAAACGCAAAATACAAATGTATGAGCTTTTCGCGAAAATGTAGAAAACATATTTTCTATAAATTAAAAATTCAATTTATTAATAAAATAATCCTCAAAATATTCTAAAGATATTTTTAAGTAATAATAAGGCATACAAAAAAGAAAAATATGAAAACATGCAAAAGAATCATTTTAAAAATTAAAAATTGGTTTTAAAAAAATAATTTTTAAATATTAATTCTCATTTTCAAAAAATCTTTAGTAGAAATAATTTAGCTATATTTCTATGCAAGAATATACAAAATAACAGTTAATCTTAGTTAATAATTTCATAAAAACGCTCTATAATGACAATATTCATCTTAATGCCAGTGGACTTAAAAACTTATTTTATATTGTTATTGATTAATTTATTGAAAATTTGATGTTATTAGCAATGTAATTTTGTAAAACTGATTGAAATTTTAACGTAAGGTCATAATTATTAAAGTATATTATTGTAAAGTTATCAATGAACGTTATTAATTTTTAAGTAATTAATTATAAATTAATTCATGAAAAGCAGCATTAAAAGTTTTTATGCACCATTTTTACTACATAACTGGGAAGATTTTTATTCGTAAGATTTCTTTTAGACCTTTAAATAAAAATTAGATGTTACCTAAATCATTCGCTGGAATTATAGTTAAAAAAACATAATAGCTATATAAATATCAATATCCTGTTCTAATTATATATATAACTTCTTTTAAGTTCTAAATTGATAGATTTTTGGTGTTCGAAATAAGTTTTAATTTTGATATGAATTGTATTTATTACTTTAGAAGGCAAATTGTCTACAAATTTCGAAAGTACTTTATAGTTAGAAATGCGCATGAAGCACATTTATTAAGTATTTTAAAATTTATCTCTAAAAACTATTTGAAATATTTATAAGTAAGAACTAAAATGTCTTTTGTGAAATGCTTATATTAATTATAAGGTGTTGGATGTATGAAGATAATAAGCATGTATTTCTGAGAAATATCTGTAAATCTTTTGATATATGTTAATGTTATGAAACCCAAATTTAGGTTCTAATAGATGTAAAGAATATTGAAAGAAAATATAAAATAATGAAATAAAATATTATAAACTTAAGTCTTTCTTTAAACGTTTGTAAAGTATATTGTAAAATACGTGTCGATTTCCTGTAATTTCAGTAAAACAAAGTAAAAAAATTCTTTGTAGGGTTAATATTTTAAACACGCCAAATAATAGTTCATTCATAGAAGAATGAGAAAATGAGAAAAAGTAATGCTTTTAAAATTACATATTTAGCATTAAAATAGTTGAAAGCACCGTAAAATACATATTCTGGTTCTCTTTTTAACAACAGGTCAGAATCTACTTATATTTAGAATTTCCTGTTTAAAGCTTCAACCTGTAATGAACTTACGACAGCTGTAGAATACGAAAGTACTCAAATAGGCGAAACTATAACAATGAGTTTCGTACTCATTTCCTCCCACGCACTAAGTTCAGACTGGAATAATTTCAGTCCAGCAATTCGACAGGCTATAAAAATCTAACAAAGGTTGTTGTGAAATGAGACTATTTAAAATGCAATATAAATATTCACCAATATTTTTAAATTTATAAGATTTTTAAAAAATGTACACTGCTATAGCCAATAAATATAAAACTATTGAGCCCTATATAGAGAACAAGCTGTTCTACTGAAGACAAAATGGTGAAAATAATTATTGCGTATAAAACGCACTCCCTACATATGATGCGTAAAATAGCTTCCATACCAGAAAATAAGTTATAAAGAACAATATTGTCATGTAGATACAAGTACAGGTGGCACACAATGAAGAGTCAATTTTAAGAAATAGCACCATTTATTAAAAGCTAAGCTATCTAGCTCGTACTCAAACAACAACTGCAGCTCGCAGTTTTAACAGAGGCTTTTATATCGTAACTGTTATTTTAATGTAACAGAAAACTTTCATAATATAGAAGTCTTCTTGACTACTTAACAAATCAAACATAAAATTACGAAAACAAATTTGTCCTGACTCAGAATCGAACCGGAAACCTTTCAGTTTATAGCCCACGACTTTAAACAATGTGCGATGGAGCTCGGTAGATTTCTTTTGAAATGTGGCAATATTAATAAAACTCTCTCTGCTCCAATGTCTTTCTTTAAACAACTTCCCTTTTTAATTCCTAAGATTTAAAATATCCTAACTTTTAATCTCTTAATTCACTTTTCAAAATCATCACGACTTCCACGTTTCTGGCAACATAATTGAAAATAGTCTGTAAATGGCTAATTGAAATAAAGTTAATATAGTGATTACTATTATTATGCAAAACAAGTTTTACAGAATTAATATAAAGACTCAGCCTTATATAGGACAAACTTTTTTCTGTTTTACCTTCCTTGAATATGTGTCTTATATATCCTTTAATTATGTGATTATCTTCAGCAGTAAAAACTAGTACACGAATAACGTGCATCTGAAATTTTTGCCCAAACTTTTGTGAAAAATACTTGTAGGCTTTATTCCCATATACAGTACAGTAGGCATATTGCATCCATATGCACTCCTCTATCCTCATATATATATATATATATATATATATATATATGTGTGTGTGTGTATATATATATATATATATATATATATATATATATATATATATATATATATATATATATATATATATATATATATATTTGTGTTTGATTAGTATGTCAGTCTGATATGTGGCATTTTTCTAAATTTAGTTATAAAATAGTTTAGTTTGACATTCTTGTAATTATTATGAATGAGGATTGTATTTACACAAAAGCGTTTTAAGCCCAAATTAGAGTCTCAATTCTCCAACTACATTTGTAAACTTAGTACTTATTTTAATCCGTTTTCTCTATTCTAAGACATCAAGTTCAATTTTGATGTATATTTCAATCATTTATATAGTATTGTTAATTTTTTCTTGGATCAAAATGCTCAAGAATAAAATTGATTAGTAATAAAAATTTAAATCCTGCTTTGACCGTTTGAGTGCTCCGAAGTGCTATCGCTTCGCTTGTTATGTGCCAAAAATGCAGAGAAGCGCTGTTGGTTAGTATAATTTTCGAATCTATTGAGAGCAGTTGAATTCATATCAATCGCAATTTGTATTCATTTTACTCAATTGTTTTTTTTAATAATATAAGAATTAAAATAAAATGCAGTGTCAAGTAGTAATGCAGTAGAACCGTGGATTGTGGTATGATAGACTAAATGAGCATGTTTTATTCATTTACTTATTTATTTGTGGTAAAAAAAATTCGTTGTTGTATAGAAATTACAAACTGTTTTCACTTTCTTAACAAGTGTTATACTGATCACTATTGATGCTATAGAGGAGGAATAGTTAGTAAGCAAAAATTCCACAGAAAGACTACCAATAAGTACAAAGTTTTCTGTAGAAAAATTGCCTGTGCTAAACTTGCGACAATGTTATGTATGCAGTAAAAAATGGTAATGGAATTAGACGATCCAACTTAATTTGAGCTATATGTAAAAAAGTAATTCATGGAATTTGTCCAGCAAAACATTCTTGTAATAAGTGAGAATAAAGAATATATTTGTTGGTTACATAAATTAGTTACTTATTGCACAAAAATTAGTGTTATTTATAACCATTACTATTGTTCTCCATAAAATTTACTACGCATTTCATTCCGTACTATTAGCATAAGAAATCTGTTCAAAACTCAAACGGTTAATTGCTAAGAATTTAATTTGGTTAGATTGGTTAGTTTGGTTTACTTTAGTTTACTGAATACTTTTTCACATATATAGTTATTTAAAACTTATTGATTTACCTTATATTAAATCATTCTTTAAGGAATTTATACTTAACCAAATTTTAGAAATGATAATTTTAATATATACAGTAATCATAGTAAAATATAGTAACTGTTAAAGTTGACCTATTTACTGACAATTTCTTCACAATATTCTTCTTTTTTATTAATATGCGCATGGATAAATTTGATTAGAAATAAAAATTGATATTTATCACACCAATAAAAATTAAGGCTACTAAAAGAAATAAAAAACAAATTTTCCAAGAAGAATTAGTGTTAGCAACAAATCAGTTTCTCCCTTGATTGTTCCAAAGGATAATGACACTGATTATACATTCGAATCATTTTGCTCTGGAACCCTTTCAATTACTTCGAAATCACCCCTAAATAGAAGCAAATCTAAATATTTAAGGATCTAAATGCAACAATTACTCAGCTATTCCCTTTACGAAAGACAACAATTAAAATCCCTTCTCCGCAAAATGCTCCTAAATTTAATTTTAAAATATTTCCCTCCTCCCTAAAAAAAGAAAATAAAAAAAAAACCCGAGCTTCTCATCTTTTTACTTTCTTAATCTCAGCGCATAGAAACCTAATTTTACGCTCATTTCTCCCTCTGATTGAAATTTCCGAAACACCATCTTTTTCTTTAAAAAAAAAACTTAGAAAAAAAAAAAAACAGAAACGCCGTACAAACAATACACGCAAAGGTTTTGTGTTTTTTTTCCTTGTGTGTCCGCCATTATCATTTCTATTTTTCACTGCCTATATACGTGCATTTCTCAAAAATAAATTTCTCCTTCCAGTCAATTAGCAAGAAATATTCTTCTTCTTGCCTCGGTTACAAGATTAATTAGTATTTATAGCCTGGGCTTTAGCGAGGGGAGTTCGAGTTAAGGAAGGGGGAGGGTTCGGGAGCGTAAAATTGGGGTCCCCAATCAAGGCAAACGAAGTGCCGCCTTGCAATTAGTGAAGGCATTCATTAAATTTATTACCATAATCATTTTTCAACACGTCGTTTTTGACCCTTCGTACGGTATTTGATAGCACATCTTTTGCAGGTTCCGTAAGGTGACGCAATTATGATTATATCGAGTTTTTTTTCCCTCCCAACATCCTTTGTGTTTTTTTATATTCCCAACGGTATGCCAGTGATTTTATTAATTACAATGAGAAAGCTTATTTTCGGTGATGAAAAGAAAGTTATTGGATGACAAAGGATCGTGGAGGTATAATCAGTAAAAGGAAACGATGACAAAAAAATTGATTAATTTTGACAATCTCACCTGACGCTACAATTTGTTACACATCTTCATTTTCTCTCCCGATAATAGATAAAATAAAGCAGACATGCTCAAAGTTTAAGTGGTAAGCCATCTTTTATTACTAATATTTTGTATAACGCTGCTACAATAACTAAATAGTGCATTTCTTTGCTTATAATTTACTTTTATATTTATTACGATAAGATTTCACTAACTTTTCACTTCAAACTTAAAATTCTACTTTACTGTTTTATGTTGTTTTATTTCCTGTTAGGAGAATATATTTTAAATAATTTGTATATTAATGACCTGCATAAGGGCCCCCGTGAGCGTTTTTAAGGATCAATTTAAATAATTTCTATTAAACATCTATTAAATTTTATCTTGTTTTTGTTTACATCTATATATTGTAAAATGTATGCACTTATCTGTATACCTTTATATGTGTTTGTATAGCAAAATAAAGATTAAATTTTCCTTACATAACTTTATCTGACAGTACCAGTTACGATCATTTGGTTTTTTCAAAGAATATTTTACTGGCAACTCATTTTTTAATTTTCTAATAATATACATACATACCCACACACCCACAATCGCAAGCCCCCTCCCCCCTCTCTCTCTCTCTCTCACACACACACACACACACACACACACACACACATATATATATATATATATATATATATATATGTATATAATGTTTATACATATATATATATATATATATATGTATATATATATATGTATATATATATATATATATATATATATATGTATATATATATGTATATAAATATATATGTATATATATATATATATATATATATATATATATATGTATACACATATATATATATGTATATATATATATATATATATATATATATATAGTATATATATATATATATATATATATATATATATATATATATATATATATATATATATATATATATATATATATATATATATATATGTATATTTCTCTGATTTTATAAGTATGTATATGTAAAATAATACATTTTACTAATTTTCTTGCTATAATAGTCACTTTTTTAAATTTTAAATAAAAATGTTTGTTATGTAGCAAGTTAAAAATGTGACATGATCGATTTAATATTTATATACCAAAATATATATTTACCCCAGCTGGAATTATTGAGATTTATTTAATTACAATTTTAATTTAAGATAATTGCAAATATGCATTTTACATATACATTTTGTAAATGCATTTTGATTTGATTATCTTTATTTAAAGAACTATGCTCTAGTTTTTGTAACACATGACCTAAGTAGACGAGAATCGGAAGCTGAATTCATCTAACTAGCATATATTTCAGAAACAATGCATCGAAAAGTTTTCCCTGACTATTGTTGTACTACATATAAATGAAAATGTTATAAAAATGGTATGAGAATCATATAAATTTACCATATTTAATATTATCATATTTAATATGTTCACATACGTGTTTAAAACAGATGGAATATCTATATTTAGTACCATTTCAGTTTTCCACGTTATCTACTATTATTTCTTTTAAATTTAACCAGACGATGATTAATTTTTAGCTTCATGCACTTTGCACGGATTCAGGAAGATTATCCGAACACTATCGCACCAGTATATCAGCTAATTGTATAGAAGTGTAACTATCGCCAACCTAGCTATGTACAGTTCCTAACTGACTATATCTAAGACATACCTACCTAGCTATACGTACCGAAAGGTTGCTAAATACCATCAAACTTTTACTTCAGCTAGTGTTTTTTGTAATGGGCCCTCTTGCATTGGCCACTATTATCTACATTGGCTGGTGCAGATAATACTGTATAAATGTAATTAGTTTTACTTTCGTACAACATATAATGAAAGAAAAAATACCAAAATATTGTAAAAAGTGATTGCGTATTAAATGATAACTCAAAAGAAGAATTAACTCTGGCCTTCACAAATAAAAACGGTTTTATTCTGTCCATAGTCAGTGCTATCATCATAAATTTTGTACATTTGATCTGCCCGAACTGTATTTGGGTAACACTGGTAAGGGATTAAGGGCTATGTGCTTCTACTCCGGCTTTGAAACTTGATCTACCGACATTAGTTCTGAAAAGCCTAATAATCTGCATTTTGGAATTGAGTTATATTGTTTAAAAATATGTAATTGGATGGTTCCGGGTTTGAGGCTCGTGTCGACCTAACATCCGTTGTGTTCTTTAAGAGTGACTGAGACACGTAAAATATGATTGTGATCAAAACATACTTGATGTTCTTAAACGATACCTTTAAAGGTGGCAGGCCTATCTTATGTTCTCCCGGAAACATGGTAGCTCAGTTAGCAAAGGCTACGCTCTCGTAACTAGGCGCGTAGCGTGTTCGGAGCTCGAGCCGGCCTAAGATAATCCTTGAATCCTTGTTCTTTAAAGGTGACTGGTGAGCTAAAATATGTTCGTGGTCACAATGTCCTTTAATTTCTTAATCAATACCTTTGGGTGTAGCAGGCCCAGCCTATGAGTCTTCTTTTTGGTCCCTGCTCCAAGATTACGAGGACTCACTTGAACATAAGTCGCATTTTCACCCTTGTGGTGCTCGTTAGAAACGAAAGGCACACCCCTTTGCCTTAATACGAATAACTTCTGGCTCTAATCGTGCTTTGTTAGACCAAGTGGTATAAGACAACAACAACAATACTTAAGATGTTCTTCCACCCTAGCGGTGCTCATCGAACAAAAGACACACCCCTTCACCTTAATTCGTGAGGTTTTTAGCCCTCGTTCTTGGCTAGTCTAAGTGGTCAACAACAACAAAAAATTTTATAAGTTTAGTGTTTGCACCCCTTAGGGGTTATAATATACCGACATGTTATACTTAATTTCATAGATGTATTAATATAATGTTGTTTCTTAAACATGCTTAAAATTGAGTTGCTTTATTGCTCCTGGTGTAAGTTTTCTAGCTAAAATAATGTTCGTAAGGAACGTATTATGTTTCGTAACATTTATCATTTTTGAGTATGTTATAAAATACTCATAATACAGTCCCGAAAAGGAATTAGGATCTTAAAATGTATATTCATTTAAAAAGTACGCTGAAATATCCATTTATATTTAAATAAATTAAAACCGCACGAAACAGTATCAGTTGTTTCATTGAACATAACGAGTTATGTATTACAACTCAATTTTAGAACACTATGGGAGTGTTACTGTATGTTGTCTTTTCCATTTTTTGCATCTTCTAATTATTATCAAATTTGATTGATGTCTGGATATTGTGGTGACCAATCAAGTGTTAGTTATAACCTTGAAAGTACTTCATGGAAATTTTGCCATCACATTACTTTTTATTGATATTATTACATTTAGATTACGATAAATTTTAATGTAAAAATAATTAGATGAATTTTATTACAAGTGTTTCTGTTGAAAGTATATTTACAAAACTTTTATATTTAAGGTATTTTATATAACTTTGAAGTACGCTAGACTGTTAATGAGACCCTCATCAATAAAAATTTGTGTCTAACAATATTGACTGTGATGTCAATAATAGAAGAAATAATAGTCTATATTTAACTATATTTCTATATTAACTATATTTCTATAGTTTTCTTATTATTCATTCAACATTACAGTGTATATCAATCATCTGCAAATTAGTAATGTTACAAACATTTACAACAATATTTTAAAATCATCAATTACTTCAGTATAGAATATGTATTTAATGTGAGATACAAACAGTAAAATATGATTCTGAAATTTGGATTCACTTGAGAACTGGATTTTAATGTGGAGATTTTAAGGGTTTTTAGTGTTTCTCTGTGCAGAACTTACGGGTTACACCACATTTAAACCTTAAACTTGAAATTTGTAATGAAAAGTAATGGCTATATTTTCGTTAGTAGCTCTTAAGATTAGCTAAAAATACATGCATTCTAACTATTCATACACTCGTCAAAAATATTAGAAAATCATTTTGACGATCTCATCTGACTCTACAATTTGTTACACAACTTTTCTTGCAATAACAGATAAAATAAACCTCCATACATCCACCCACAGTAGACTCCATTTGTCAAAGACATTCAAGCACCAATCCGGGCTCATATGGCCATGAGGCCTTCTTAGAGTCTCCCGGTGGTGGTGGGCAGATCGCAAGTACTGGACCACTCCACCTCGTCCAAAATATTAAAAAAATAATTTTGACGATCTCATCTGACTCTACAATTTGTTACACAACTTTTCTTGCAATAACAGATAAACCTCCATACATCCACCCACAGTAGACTCCATTTGTCAAAGACATTCAAGCACCAATCCGGGCTCATATGGCCATGAGGCCTTCTTAGCGTCTCCCGGTGGTGGTGGGCAGATCGCAAGTACTGGACCACTCCACCTCGTCCAAAATATTAGAAAATCATTTTGACGATCTCATCTGACTCTACAATTTGTTACACAATTTTTTTTGCAATAACAAATAAAATAAAAGTCCATACATCCATCCACAGTAGACTCCATTTGTCAAAGACATTCAAGCACCAATCCGGGCTCATATGGCCATGAGGCCTTCTTAGAGTCTCCCGGTGGTGGTGGACAGATCGCAAGTACTGGACCACTCCACCTCGTCCAAAATATTAGAAAATCATTTTGATGACCTCATCTGATTTACAATTTGTTACACAACTTTTCTTGCAATAACAGATAAAATAAACTTCCATACATCCATCCACAGTAGACTCCATTTGTCAAAGACATTCAAGCACCAATCCGGGCTCATATGGCCATGAGGTCTTCTTAGCGTCTCCCGGTGGTGGTGGGCAGATCGTAAGTACTGGACCACTCCACCTCACCGGTCACCCTTGAAGTACCCAGACAACGCCCATCGTGTCGCAGGTTGATTCCACGAGCGAACACAGAAGAATGGTGCTAGAAAAGAGAATTTGGAAAACTACTGATTTCTGAGAGGACCTTTTAACGCTGGAACTAGTGAGGTTAGCGCGAATCACGGGAGCCAAATGAGGAGCCAATACAATAAAAGGAAGATTAGGATTTAGCTAGTTTCACCTATAGACGGGGAACCAATGGGCCTGACGAGGAAATCAGGAAATTGAGAAAAGAGACAATAGCAATCCTGCGCAGCAGAACCAACCCTCAAAGGTCATTCTGATGGAACTTTTTCCTATCCTGCGTAATCTCCGTCACTCGGCTTGCTCAGAAAAGAACCCTCTGAAGTTTCGCAATGGCAATTTGTAAAGACAATTCTAAACGGCTGGAAAAAATTAAATCGTCTTTAAAATTTCCTAAACACGTTGACTATTAACTAGGTACACCACAAACAAATAAAACCCAATACAGAATTAACAATATTTCTTATAATTTTATGATCCATTTAGTATTTCACTACGCGTTTCTACTACTATTTATGTACCAAAGCCTAGCCTATCTAGTTATTACACGTTTAAGATAAAAACGTTTTCTAATGCTACGTATATAATATCAGTCAAAAATTCTTTTCCATATTTTATGTCTATTATCTTGACATAAAACATACTGTATCAGTGTATAAATAAATGATAAGTAAAAACAAAAACTATAAATGTCCTATAATATCCCATAATATAATTGAAAATCCCCACACTTAAATCAAGCGGGTTAAAAATTTTAAACAGATTGTTCGTTTGACAGAAAACACGCCTTCCCGTTCCGAAGGAAAAATAAATTTGTGACAACCTTTCACAGCCTTGACAAAAATTCTGATATAAATTTTAATATGCTGTGTCTCCCAGATTCCAGCGGGAGCCTCGGAGTGCCTAAATCCCCCTAGCACCCACCTCTCGGAGGAATCTCATGACACATAAACACCATTCCGAAGCAACAGAGATCTTTGATAGATTGTAATAAATGGCGATTCGATATGTAACTCCGCGACGTATGGATCATAAATCACTTGTTATGTTTCTCATACCGCCCGGGCTACTGCTTAGCTTTCAATCCGACATTCATTTTTTCTCTCTCTCTCTCTCTCTCCTTTGAGTAAGCCAGTGAGACAATTCTGGGCAATCATTTTATCTATCCGTCGCTACGAAAAGTGATTTCTGCCTCGGAAGGCGAATCAATAGTGTCTGCCGAGGGGTGCTATTGTTAATTTTCCGTGATGGCTTGTCTATCGGTAGAGATAGTGTCATTCCTTTTATTTTTTCACTCTAATATTTTATGTGTGTTTGTGGCAGGATATGGGAAAAATTTTTTTGTTGGCACGTTGCATGATATTATTCCTAAGGAGCTACAGAATGATTCGAATTTTTTTTCTTTTTGAAAATTGAGTTTGTATTTCAATTATAATATAGATAGATAGCAAGACAGTTAACTAAAAAAATTTAAATAAATATGTGAGGTATATTGATTTATTTTAATCATTAGAGGCTAATAGAGGACTTAGACAAGTAGGATATTTACTTAAGGAACTGGTGCCGGTGGATTTGTATTTCATATTTCTCTGTTGGTAATTTCGAAACGGCTTTCAACAATTTGTCTTAACCCAATGATTCTCCGTGGGACAAACTGTTGATTGTATATTATCAACAAGTATTTCAATTGTAGAAGTATTCAATGTATTTCAGTCATAATATAGATAGACATCTAGACAGTTAACTGAAAACTACTTAATAAATATGTGACGTATATTGATTTATTCTAAACTTTAGAGGCTAATACAGGACTCAGACAGGTAGGATATATACTTAAGAAACTGGTGTTGTGGGATTTGTATTTCATATTTCTCTGTTGGTAATTTCGAATCGGCTTTCAGCAATTTGTCTTAAGCTAATGACTCTCCGTGGGACAAACTGTCGATTGTATACTATCGACAAGTATTTCACTTGTAGAAGTATTCAATGTATTTAAGTTATAATATAGATAGACATCTAGACAGTTAACCAAAAACTACTTAATAAATATGTGACGTGTATTGATTTATTCTAAACATTAGAGGCTAATACAGGATTCAGACAGGTAGGATATATACTTAAGAAACTGGTGCTGGGGGATTTGTTTCTCATATTTGTCTTGTTGGTATTTTCGAATCGGCTTTCAGCAATCTGTCTTAAACCAATGACTCATCGTGGCGCAAACTGTTGTTTGTACATTATCAACAGGTATTTCAATTATAATATATATTGATAGCTAGGCAGTTAACTAAAAACAACTAAATAAATATGTGATGTATATTGACTTATTTTAATCATTAGAGGCTAATGTAGGACTCAGACAGGTAGGATATTTAATTAAGAAATTGGTGCTGGTGGATTTGTATCTCACGTTTCTCTTCTTGGTAATTCCGAATTAGGCTTTCAGCAATTTTTCTTAAGCCAATGACTCGTCGTATGGCAAACTGTCGATTGTACATTATCAACAATTATTTTAATTGTAGAAGTATTTAATGTATTTCAATTATAATTAGATAGATCGCTAGGCAGTTAACTAAAAACCACTAAATAAGTATGTGATGCATATTCATTTATTTAAAACATTAGAGGCTAATATAGGACTCAGATGTGTAGGATATTTACTTAAGAAACTGGTGCTGGTGGATTTGTATTTCATATTTCTCTTGTTGGTAATTCCGAATCGGCTTTCATCAACTTGTCTTAAGGAAGTGACTCTTCGTGGGGACAACTGTCGATTGTGTATTAAAAGCAAGTTAGGTCCTAAACGCATTCTAGTTTCTAAAAACAGAAACGAATACAAGAATATTTTTTACTTTCATAAAGACTTGAAATTAAAAGGGTTCATACAATGAAGCGCACCGGGCACCGACAATCAAGCGCAAACCGGGCCCATATATCCGTAAGGCCCTCCAGGCTTACTTCGGCTGTGGTGGGCAGATCGCAAGTATAGGGCCAACCCACCCCACACTAAAACCTTCGAAGTACCCGGCACGCGCCCGTCGAGCCGCAGGCGCCTCTTGGTGAACGCCGCAGAGGTGCGCTGCTGAGGTGAGGGAATTTGGAATACTATTGGATGCTTAGTGGACTTCCTGATGCCGGAATTAGTGGTGATGGAGCGAACCACGCGAGCTAATTCGGAGAAGACAAACCGAATTTTAATCGTTCACCAAGCTAGACGGGAAACCGTGGGGGCCGAAAAAGGGAGACAGGAAACTTTGAGAGGCGACACTCACAATCCTGGGCCTCGGGATCATCACTCAGGGGGTCATTGTGACTGAACTTTGGCCCACCCGAAGGAAACCCCGTGACTCGGTGTGCTCGAAAAAGGGAACACTGGGGACTTGCATAGCCCAAGAAACTGAAAAAAGCTCTAACCTGACCTAACCTTAAGTAGAAATAAAAGATTGAAGTTGGTCCTCAGGAGGAATGGGTCCTGCTGGGTTAGCTGCAGTGTCAGCCCTGAGGGTCCGACCTCGTCGTAAGTGAACCAAAGAAAAAAAAAGAGAAGGGGCTAGTTGAAAAATGAGCGGTGGTCCCCTCGTGGGTTGGTTCCCCTTAAGTTCACTGCTCTGGCCTGCCCTAGGGGTCTTGGCTGCCACTTATGTTAACCACCATGCCGAGTCACTCATCATAGCAGACCTAACCCTACCATGCTCTCCTTCGATCTGGATTTTTGGTTTCCCTTGTGGGAGACTCGTTGTCCGGCTCTGAGTTTGGGGAATCCTAACGGCCGAAACTTGGACTACCTCGGGGAAAATTTTGAAGCTCAAACTAAGATGGGGAGGCGACTACGATGCAAGATTGGTACGAGCCTAGTGGACGGGAACCTAAAGAGAAACGTTGCTGAAAAGGAAAGCTTTCTTATATAAAGATAAAAAGTTGACTTACCCCACTGAAGGCACTACATCTGGAAAGAAAGGGAGGAGATTAGTCGCCTAGTGTGTGTAGCCCCCTGTCGAGGAATATTAAGATTAAGTAAAAAAAAATAGTTACCTAAGAAATTTTTGCGATAGATGAGCTGGGCCTAAAGGTCGAAGAGGAGGGGGGCTGGCTAAGACCTTGACTTTCAGAATGACCCATTGAAACGTGCATTGTTGTGCCAAGTAAGCTTACCAGAGACTTTGCCAAACATCAGAGGCAATTATTTTTGGGCTGGCTTTTTTTTAAGATAGAAAGAAAGAATTAGTTATCAATTTAGCCTATCCAACCAATCAACCAAGACCAACGAACTAAAATCCAAAAGTGACATATTTTGATATTAGAGTCTGCGGGTTTAAATTGCACTGTTGGTAAGGTGGTAATTCTGAATTTGTTTTCAATAACAAACCTTAATCTATCGACTTTTACAACAGATGCCATTTTATCACAGCGCTACTCGAACCAAAGCTGAATATTTTTTCTTATGTTTTCTTTTACACAATTTTAAGAAACCACGCACACGCATATATATATATATATATATATATATATATATATATATATATATATATATATATATATATATATGTGTGTGTGTGTGTGTGTGTGTGTCTGTAAACAAAATATTTCTCATCATTTCAGTTGATATTGTTTATATTATCTAACTCTTTATCTCATAAACTGTATAATTCTACCTAATTATCCCTGTTGGTTTTCACGTTTGAAAAATGATTGAAACCCTATGCATGTATCCGGATGAATTACATTGAGAATCACTGAGTTTCATTTTCCTCTCCTTTCATCATTGTTAGCCGTAATTCAGTAACAGTTTCTCTTATTGTTTCAACGTAAAATTTGTAAATTAGAAAGAACTTTACAAACCAAACATAAAAAGGTCTATAAAATCCCCTTTTCCAACTCGTTTTCAATACTATGATATTTTAAAAATTAATGTGAATTTATTTGTTTATTTTTCTATAAAATAAAAGTTTAAAAATTATAAATGTATGATTTTTATCTTCTTGTGTTCCTTCCTGATTTACTATTGTATATTAATACCGTTTTTCCAAAGATCTTTCTGCATATTTAGGTTGTTTGTAGTACCATGCACTTTGTATCAACGTCAGGTTTTAGTAGACAGTTTAAAGCGTATTTTCATTGCTTAAATGAATATTCATGTCGGCAGAGAGACTGAAATCTCTAAACCAGTAATTTTCAATCTTTTTGTCGGAATCATTTATTTCATTTCTTCATATTGACTGAATACTAACTGCAAAATTATTTTTATTGTTTTTTCATGACTGTAATATTGTTATTTTAAAGAATCTTAATGAGAATATTTGAAATAAAAGTTGTACTTCTGATGTTGTCCGAACTGTACATAATTAAATTCAGGGACTCATTAAATGAACATCCCTTAATTATGTATTGCAAAATATTTATTTCTTAATCAAAAATAAGCGAAATTTTGAATTGATGCATGATGTAGCATGAATAACAGTCTTAATATAACAAAATTTAACTACTTTGTTACATTTTGAGTAGTCTGAAAAAGAAAGTCATTGCAAAGGTTATGGATTCTTTCTCACGAGAACAAAAACTATAAGAGTAGTGAAAGCAATAGCACTATGAATATTTTCTTTACGAACAAGTTTGCTTCCATATTTAGAAATTTTAACCAAAAAAGTTAAAGACCCTAATACGGAAAGGTATAACCGTTACATAATTCAAAATAAGGAACATCCCGTTTTGTTTCAGAATGATCTAAGGCGAAGCCTGTGAAAGAACTGTATGCAACAACCAAATGCGAATCCACCCATCGGTTGAAAATCGCTGCTCTAGATTCTTCTACCTGAAGTTTGTACTCTATTCACTTGTTATCAAAGTTTTAACAATATAAATAATTTTAATTAACTTTTTATAAACTAATAATTGGGGAATAATATGCGTGCATAAATATATGCATTTAAGTGTGAAACTTACTTTCACTTACTTTATTTTATTTTTCTGAGAAATACGTAATGAAGATTGTACTAGTAAATATTCTTCAAGAAAACATTTTCATATATGAGAGTAAAGCTTTCGAAATACCTATTTACCCTAACGTTGAAGGAAAGATACTTTCTGGAATTTGCAGAAAATTTAACCTACGAATTACTCAATGGCAAAAATCAATTTTAATTGAGAGCTGATCTCTTTCTCTTTATAGCAGAACAGAAAATAAAAATAAAACAATCCATCATTCGCTGTCACCCGGACGATCGATTTTTTTCCCAAAGAACAGTAGACAAGCATTCGAATAAAATTCGTCTAATGACTCGCGAAAATTCCACATCGAAATTAAATTCAAATCACGGCGGAGGACCGATGTTGCAAACTCGCTCTATTGCCGGGGGCTCCCGGCGTAAACAAACGAGTCAATATGTAGAGCGCGAAGAAGGGGGTAGAAAAAACTCTCCCCCCACAAAAAAATTACTTTTCGGTCGAATATTTGACCGCCCGGGGGGCATTTTGGAATATTCGAGATATTTGAAATTCTTTCGACACCTTGCGAGAAAGTTGATTACCCCTTCGACCTAATCTGCATGGAAAATTAATGATCAAAAACCTTGCGTCATGTTCAGTCGGGGGTCCCCGAGGTATGACCCGTCGATTCATTAGGAATGAGAGGGAGCAACAGCTTTCGGGCAACGACACGGGGGGTGTCTACATATTGAGGGAAGGGCCATTTTAATGGATATACTAATGGCAATGCTCTCCATTGATACTCACTTTAAATAGCTTGATGACTTGAAATACTTACCAAGGATTTAATTTTGTCTGTTTGACCGCTATTAAATCATTTACAAAATTTTTATATAAAAATAAAAAAAATTATAAATTTTTATACTGATTTTTTTTAAGAAAAAAAAAATTCAACAATAGAAGTGTTTTTCTTTTTTTAATTTTGTATGAAAATATTTTATTCAGTATGATAGTAGTAATAAGACATAATACCTTTTAAGGTGTGTACTAAATGGCATGTACTAAATTACAACTCATGTACTAAATTACAACAGCTTTTTTCTGATTAATCATAAAATAAAGCAATTTGCTGATTTTAGGAAGATATTTTTACAATTTTTTAATAACACTTTCACTATTAGCATTTATTTAACTTTGTCATTTCAAATAGTATAGTTTTCGAATAACATAAAATATATATCACATTAAAAAAAAAGAAATTTACTTACCTGTAATACAACTTTTTAAATATTCATGTTAGATAAAAAAAATTTATATAAATTTGATGTAAAATATTTATTTTGTTTTGTAAACCATAATTTCAGTGATGTCTGACATTTAAAAATTTAAAAGCTAAATATATTAATAAATATAATAATTTAAACATAATTAGACTTTACCCTGTGTAAAATAAGATATATGATGCATTATATATGATTTGTTGTAAAAATATTTAATATAATTGATGTCCACAGACTAGAAATTATAATGATCATCAATTTGATATAAAAAATGTTTTCTAATTTACAAATTTCAAAAGTTGTTTTGTGGGAGAATGTAAATTTTATTACTTTGTATCTTGATTTTTTAATGCTTTGCATCCTCGTAACACATTGTTGAGCTGTCACGAGTTAACTCGTGTTTTTATGGCCGAATGTTGCTGACCTGCCACGAGTAAACTCGTGATGCATTTTTTTTCGCATCGCTGTTGTTTTCTCTGTTGGAGACCATACAGTGCAATTGTTGGTCAGTATAACACAAGTTGTGTCTCTCGCTTATAAAACCCGCCAAATCTTTTGTTGTAAAAAATATTTAATAATTAAAAAATTTTTAAAAAACGATCACGGATCGTAATGAAGAATCTTTCAATGAATTATACTCGGATGCTTTATCTGATTGTCCGAGTGATTATGAATCAAATTGTGGTAACTGTGAAATAACAGCCGGTGACATAAGAAAAATTTCAGTAAAATTGCCGATCAACAATGAGTTAACAGAATATATTTATACAAGTTAGACTTTCATAATTACAAAATTGTATTCTTAATGGATCAGAACATTTTTAAAGTTCAAATTTTCGAAAGGTATTTTGACCTTTAAATAAACTGCAATTAGTTCTATAAAAGAATTAAGTTGCTGTCAGGCTGCACATAAAAAAAGTACATTTAGTTCTTAAATATTTCTATCTTAAAATATTAATAATTATATTAATTCTTATTAAAAGTATACATAAATTTTTGATGATAGACTACTTTAAACTATTTTATCAGATATTAAATTGAATATATAATGAAATTATGATACTTATATGCAATTCAGGTATGTAAAAAAGTTTATTTGATATTACTTGTTTATAAGATATTTTATGAAATGCCCTACAAACTTCATATACTCACTATGTTTGTATTTTAAATGAGCAATTACTGTTTTTCTGTATATAATATTCTTACTTGAATAAATATTTTGTTAATAATTAATAATTTAAATAGTAGAGGAAAAATTACTCAAACTTTAACATTTAATTGTAGAAAAGCACAGCTGCATGTGCAAAGTTTATATTTATCGATGATTTCTCCTACTTAACACAAGTTTGATCCAAAAATCCAATGATACATTATAATGAAAAAAGTTGAAACTATATAAATATATAAAGAAGGTAGTATAAACTGTTATACTATAAATACAAAATGTGTGAAATTCTTTTTATTTCCGTATAGCTTTAACAGAGTATTTCATTACACAGAAATAACTACAAAAAAATTAAGCCACTTATTTATTGTTAAATATTACATGTTGTAACATGAAAGCTTTTTTGTCTTCACATATGTATAATTACTTAACATTTTCTTAAATTAAAAAAAATTAGTAAACAAGTGCACTTGTAAATACCACTTTGGATAAAGTTAATAAAGAAGAAATGCTTTTAAAAACATTGTTACACTATGGTTTGGTTTGGTTTTTTTTTTTTTGGAGCGCTACGGTCTACTTTTTGCAACACGAGAGCTAATGAGACCGGGACCTACTGCTTAAAGCCGATTCCGAAC
>CM063508.1:71447143-71479643 GCA_032207245.1 Pardosa pseudoannulata | reverse complement strand
CCCTCCATATTGTATTGTTATTTAAATGAATATTTATTTATATTTAAAAATCATTCAAATTTATATTGCAGAAAAAAATATTACAGACACCTAACTGAAGGTACTGGCTAAAATTATAAATTTTTAATGAGATAAATTAAACTTCCCACAAAGCTCATTTTGTCTTTTTTTTTTACCAAAATATGCTGTCTCTCTTATATACTTTATAGCATGAAAAACACCCACCCCCTTTATTTCTTTCAACAGTTTATGATTCAGTCAATCATCGCACACAAATCTGTCATTTCTATTTATTTGTACTGAACCCTCTGTATTGTGATTTAAGTGCATATTTATTTATATTAAAAAGTTACTCAAATTTATATTGCAGAACAAATATTACTAACATCTAACTGAACTGACTGGCTAAAATGTGATTAAGTGCATATTTATTTATACTTAAAAATTCCTCAAATTTATATTGCAAAAGAAAAAATATTACTAACACCTAACTGAAGTGACTGGCTACAATTATTAAAAGTGAAAGTTCATTTCTTGAGTGAGTTACAATTAAAATTCCCTAAACGCTTTATCTCTGAATTTCAAATAATTAAATTTATTATAATTTAAATCAGACATTAAATTTAATTCAGTTTAATTCTATATTGTATCATGAAATTATGGAAAATTATTATAATTTCCATTAAATATTCTTTGCGAATAATGTCTACGTATTTTGTTAAAATTCATTTTGTGCTTGCAAAAATTTGGTAAGATTTAGTTAAAAAAATTAATGTGATAAATTAGCACACAAAGCGCGTTTTGTTTATTTTCCAAAATATTCATTCTTACTTAAATATTTTTTACTTAATAGTGGAAACAACCCCCTTTTATTCTTTTCATCTGTTCATAATTGAGTCAATCATCACAAACAAAACTCTCATCTCTTTTCATTTGTACCCAACCCCTGGTCATAAAGGAAACCCCGTGTGAACTCGTAATTAATGGATATTCGATTGATCACAGTCTTCTTTTAAATAAATAGGTAATTTACCACATCTAAGGGCAGTACATCGATTGCTCTTTTTCCCAGCGACTGATTGCGCCAGCACAGTCACGGCAAAAATGCACAAATCGCTTTTGTTTACTTATGCGAGACGAACAATGTTCGATTTTAATAAATGTAGCGAATAAATGTGCGTTTTTTTATACGCTTCCTTCCTTCCTCTCGCTCTATCTGTGTTCTTCTTTCTGTTCTTTTTTTGTTTTGTTTGAGAACTCTGCTTTTGCATCTGAAAATTCATAAATCGAAGTTGGTAGCAAATAACAACAGTACAATGAAGCGGTGCGGAATAATTAGAAAAGCGCCAATTCTAAAGAACTTTATTTATTTTTACATCCTGGCAAATCGATGAGAAATTATTATTAAAGAAATGAAAGTTATATGTTCTTTGTGTATCGAGGCTTTAAGACAGTTTGACTTAGGTAACATGTATAAGCTGGTATTTGCAGAACAGTCATCAGGAGCCAATACTTTTTTTGTTTCTTAGTAACAGTGAAGGGAGATATTTTGTTTTGTTATATGTACTGGGTTAAAAATGACCTTAACGCTTCTTGGACATGGAAGCAATATATAGACGATTTTCGATGCAGATTAAAAAAATTCGTTACTGAAAGCACGTTTTTGAAAATTTATTTTATTCTCTATATTGTAACTTTAAAAGTATCTGTAGAACTTTTTAAAAACTCTTCTTTAACAATAAAGGAAATTAGTAAATTTTGTGATTTGGAAAGATTGGAAAGAAAGGCAAAGCTAAACTTGGAGTGTGTCTAAATAAAAATGTGAATCTGAATGGTAGTTTCAAAGCTTAAAACAAGAATAATTTCAATTATACAGAAATATCAACATTTATATATAGGTGAGTACACTTGTTGGCTATGACATTTTAAACAATCAAGTAAACAATAACAATATCATTATTAAGTCTTGAAAATTTACCAAATGTATTTACCAGTAATTTAGTAAATGAAAATTTTAATGCGTCACACTTTGCTGTAAATTAGGTTTTATTATCGATATTTTATTCTCTATATTGGAATTCTAACAGTACCTGTAGAGCATTTTAAAAACTCTTCCTTAACAATAAAGGAAATTAGTAAATTGTTTTGGAAAATTTAAAAGAATGGTAAAGTTAAACGTGAAGTGTGTCTAAATAAAAATGTAAATCTGAATGGTAGTTACAAATCAAGAAAAAAAGAAAAATTTCAATTATATAAAAATAGCAACACTTATAGCTAGGTGTGTAAACAACATCCTTATTAGGTCTTGAAATTTTACCAAACCTATTTACCCGTAATTTAGTAAATATAAATTATTACTAGACATTTTTTTGCTATAAATTACGTTTTTTTATCGATATTTTATTCTCTATATTGTAGCTTTAATAGTATCTGTAGAACATTTTAAAAAGTCTTCTTTAACAATAAAGGAAATTAGTAAATTTCGTGTTTTGGAAAGATTTAAAAGAACGGCAAAGTTAAACGTGGAGTGTATCTAAATAAAATTATAAATCTGAATGGTAGTTTCAAAGCGTGAAACAAGAATAGTTTCAATTATGTAGAAATAACAACACTTATTGCTATATGTGTAAAATTGTTGATTATGATCTTTTTAAACAATCAAGTAGAAATTAAGAGTATCATCATTAGTGCTTGAAAATATACCGAATCTATTTACCTGTACTTTAGTAAATAAACATTTAATGCGTGACATTTTTCTGTAAATTAGGTTTTTTACAGAAAATTTGGTAAATGGATATCTGAATATTGCTTTACTAGCAATTGTTTTTAGGAAATTCAAAAGTAAATAACATATAATAAGTATATATAACAATTTTTTTATTTGAATACTTCTATTACAAAGAAAAAATACTGAATAGTCATAAATGTAATATGTAAACATCTAAATTTATACGAAATATTTAATTTTTTACTAATAAATTTATTAAAAGATTAATTAAAGATTTAAGACATATTTAAAACTTGTTCATGAAAAAAATACTATAAATTTTAGAAAATATAAAAGTAATAGAATTTTTTATAGCTTTACCTTTTTAAAAAAAGTGTTTAGTAAGATTATATTGTGCAAAGTTATATAACCTAATGAACTATTAAAACAAGCAACCTGCTAAAAATTATCTCTTTTGTTCTACACTCGTTGATTGGATAGTTTTATAGGGTATGAATATTATACATACAGTGTTATAATATAAATTTCTTATATGGGAATTACCAACATAAAGGTTATAACTTACCTGTTATTTACGGATACTTATTGGTTGTAATAGCAATAAACTAGTTTACCGGTATTACAAGTACCATTCATTATAAGTTTCCATTACTTTTTCAGAGGATAGTTATTAGAAAACCGTAAACAAATCTGCGTATGGCCTACTTGAACAATATTTTATCATTCAGTGATTATTACCCTGTTATGAATTATATTCAACGATTTCTATTTAAAATTTAATTTATTCGAATGATTTGTTCTTATACTTTCTAACAAATCATGTAATTTTAATAATAAACTCTACCAGTATATGTAGTTTAGTACATATAACGAATATGTTAGTAAAATCAATAAAGTTTCTTTAATATTTATTTTTTTACACATGTACGATAAAATTGGAAAATATTTTAGATGGAAGTATGCTTAATTGTAATAATATAAGAAACTTAATGATTCCTATTTTGCTAAAAACTATAATGTTAAATTTTTATTTTATTATATTCTAGAGGAATGCTTCTAATGCTACTTTAGAAACTTAATCCAAAATTTCATGTAATCCTAGAACACTACAATAGAAAACGATTAATAAGTTCAAAAGACGAACTTTTGCCCTGCATTTACTGGAGTAGACATGACATTTTGTATCGGGATTCAAAAGAGTCTATTCTTAACAAAACTTCTTATTCAATACATAAAATATTGAAAATACTTCTATTTTACTGTAGAATAATTTAGCAGTAAAAATCTTCCATAATAACATTTAGCAGAAAATAAAGAGTGAAGTACATATGAAAGAAACTTTAAAAGTCATAGATTAACTCTAAGTTACTCAGGGACCAAATCTACCTTAGAAACTCATACAAAATTTCAGGTAATCTAAGAACAATTCAACATACAATGATTAATAAGTTCAAAGGACGAACTATTGCTCTTCAATTATTGGAGTGAACTTACGTGCTTGACATTTTGTATCAGGATTCCAGAGATTCTATTCTTAACAAAACTTTTTATTCAATACATAAAATATTGAAAATATTTCGACTTTACTGTAGAATAATTTAGTAGTAAAAATCATCCATAATAGCATTTAGCAGAAACAAAAGTGAAGTACATATGAAAGAAACTTTAAAAGTCAAAGATTAACTTTGAGTTACTTAAGGACCAAATCTATCTTAGAAACTCATACAAAATTTCAGGTAATCCAAGAACAATACAACATACAATGATAAAAAGTTCAAAGGATGAACTTTTGCTTCAATTACTGGAGTGAACTTACGTGCTCGACATTTTGTATCAGGATTCAAGATATTCTATTTTTAACAAAACTTCTTATTCCATATATAAAATATTGAAAATATTTCTACTTTACTGTAGAATAATTTAACAGTAAACATCTTCCATAATAACATTTAGCAGAAAAAAAAGAGTGAAGTCAAACATTAACTTTAAGTTACTTATTGACCAAATCTACCTTAGAAACTCATACAAAATTTCAGGTAATCCAATAACAATACAACATACAACGTTTAATAAGTTCAAAAGACGAACTTTTGTTCTTCAATTACTGGAGTGAACTTCGTGCTTGACATTTTGTATCAAGATTCCAGAGATTCTTTTCGTAACAAATTTCTTATTCCATACATAAAATATTGAAAATATTTCTACTTTACTGTAGAATAATTTAACAGTAAAAATCTTCCATAATAACATTTAGCAGAAAAAGAGTGAAGTACATATGAAAGAAACTTTAAAAGTCAAAGATTAACTCTAAGTTACTTAGGGACTAAATCTGCTTTAATTCAAACACGGTATGCAACAAATGCACAATTCTAATCCCATTTCAGAAGCAACATACACATATACGTATGCCAAAAAGAACAAGACGAGTCGAAAATAACTATCATTAACGAAGAGAGGGACGCAATGAAAGGAATACTTATGTTCTATGCTTCAGTAAACCCGCAATTACGGCGTTGCCTTGTAATTTTCTAACAACTGCAGACAAGTTCGTTTCAGATTTTTATTGAATAAAGTTCTCTCTCAAACTTCTTCACCAATACACTTTTACCCGCTACGAAATCTTTTTTCATGGGGAAAGCAGTGCATGTTTTTAAGCATTTGTATTTTTATTGGAGACCTGGTTTTAACTAAGCCATGAAAGATCTTGATCTTGCGAAGCGTATCTTGAATCAAATTTGTATACAATTTATATTTTTGTCCGTATTTTAACCTTTTTAATCACAGTTTGTTCTGATTTTATTCTCGTATTTATAGAATCAGCGTTACGAGTCTTATGAAGAGATTTACTCATTTATTAAACTGTGCTGTTTGAATAGACCAAAACTTTTATGTACTTGTTAAAATTACATAAAACTTACTTAAAATATTCAGGACATGTCATATTTTATAAAATCACGAAATATCTCTTCTTAATTGTTTACAGTAATAAATACAAAATAATTAATACTCGAGATATTTAATAATTATATATATATATATATATATATATATATATATATATATATATATATATATATATATATATATATATATATATATATTACATCATGAGTCGCAACATATCATAATTTTTAATATCCTTACTAATATGAAACTTGTATTAAAATGATGAAAACACATAAATTCCAAAGACTGAATCTATAATCCAGATATATTTTAACATAAAGTGTAAAAACATTGCAAATTTCTTAATGAAACTAAAAAGTAATCAAAATTAGAAAAAATTAGTCAAAAAATAAACTAAATGTTTAATTAGCTGTAAGGTATTAATTTATTTTATAAATAAAACAATTGTATATCTGAAAAGATTTAAGCTTTTTTCTTGATTAGAACTAACTTTTATCCTACAGATTGTAATATGAGATATAAAATTACTTCCTGAAAATTTATAATATTAATTGTCCTATATTTCTCCTTTAGCCAATGAAGACAGATGATATCAGGATGATTTCATGAGAAAATAATGTATTGGCATAATAAAAGCAAATTCCCCATAGCTCATTATGAGCAAGCTGCTGTTCCTCTTACAAAACTGATAAAAAATTTATATTGGTATTTATTGTCTAAAAATTTCTTTAAAAGGACAATTAATTACAGTTATAGTGAAAATATGATACTCCATTTTTCTTAAAAATTGAGTTAAGATCTTTCTTACGTTACGATCTTAAAATAGTGTATATTAAATAAATGCCATAATTTTTTTCTGTATGCTTACCAGTTATAACTGAGTTGGGAATCTCAGTAAATTTAAATACACGCAATGTAAAAATGTATTCAAAATTGTATGTTTTAACATTTTCTCTCATTTTTGTCTTATTACGCACATGATAACTTGACAAATACTTAAGTTATTCAGTTTAATGACACAATTTAACAAGTACATAAATTCAAACAACATTGGGAAATATAGTGCAACAAGATATATTAAGAATACAATGGATCTTAAAAATATCACAACACTATAAAAAATAGGAACGTTTCTTATTTCCTCGTTTACATAGCCTGTATAAAATATTTTAAACATTCATTAATTAGATTTCAAGATTTTGATTGAATTTGTTTTAAACCTTCCTAAGTCCGAAAATACCATTTTGGGAAATGTGTTAGTGTGTTTCATAACCATTTTTAAATTTTTAAGATTAATTTTTTACACTGCAATGTTTATGCCATGTTGGTATCTTTAAAGAGTTTCAAATGCATGACACTTTGTCTTTTCTACCACATTTTAAGCTTTTGTCTATTGATGTGTTTCGGAGACAAGTATGTTTTTCATTGCCTTGTATTAAATAAAAGAAACTAATGCAAACCAAGAAAAAAAATTAGTGCTCAAATATCAACAGAAATACCCTTTCGAACCAAGTCTAAATGAATTTTGAAACTCTCGTACGTATGAATCTCTCTCAACTTAAGACCAATTAACCGTAAAACGTCTAAAAGTTGAAAATTTTTATTGTTATATAACGTCTAATTATTTACTTCTTTTTACCTCTATTTACCTCTTTTACCTCCACTGTCTATTGATTTGTTTCAGAGACAAGTATGTTTTTCATTTCCTTGTTATAAGTACAAGAAATTAATGTAATCCAAGAAAAAAATTTAGTGCTTAAATACCAACGGAAATACTCTTTTGAACCAAGTCTAAATGAATTTTGAAACACTCGTACGTATGAATCTCTCCCAACTTAAAACCAATTAACCGTAAAACGTCTAAAAGTTTTTTACTGTTATATAACGTCTAATTATTTACCTCTTTATTTGGCTGCAATCTAAACTCTATATAGCGAAATATTTCAATATAACGAGCACTAACGTATTGAAATGTAACTTAAAATGAGCAGTAGAATGCTGATATTTTATATTTAGTGATGCTATAACGTCTAGCTGAGCACCTCCACTTTTCATTACAATCTACACTCTGTATAAAAAAAAATTCAATATAATATGTATTAACGGAATGGGATATAACTCCAAAATGATTAGATATAAAATATTGAAATTTTGTAATAAGGAATGTTTTAAGATCATGTTTTATACCTCGTTTGTTTGAAGTTAGCCCTTTATATAGTGATCTAACGTACATTTGAGTTGACGGTCATAAGTAAAAAATGATCGTCCAAAACTGTTCATATTTCGATGGCCAGACCATCGAACTGAAATTGAACTGACAACTGAAAACCGGAATATTTTGGACGGAAAACCGGAACTGAATTTAAAAACAATATCGGTTTATTTCAGTTTGATATACCTTCAGTTATATAGCTATAATCAACTTATTAATATTATCTAATTTAAAATCACCCATATAATTATCGTCATTATATGTCCATTGCTTCTGTGGTATCCATTTCCTATTTTGATATTAACTTTTTCTTTTCTGTTCCAGTATCGTTTGAAATTACTAGTAGAAAGCATATTTAATTCAGTTGTCGAATAAGATTTTGATAACGGATAAGAATGCCAATGTTTGCCTTACTTACCTCACCGCTCGTACTTTAACTACTTAACGTGAACGCTCGAGTTAACTCTAGCGCACTAAACTGGCCAAACTGTGCACTCTCGAGATAATTCGATAAGCGTTGTACTTTATATTGCTATAATTTTTCACACTCGAATGCAATCTTGAATTGAAAATAACAATATGAAGACAAAAAAGATATCGTTGTATTGATATTTATCATTTACATGGGATTGTAAGATATAACACTTACGTATTCAAGTATAAAGTGTAATACATATTTTTCTTCTTATCACTTAAAACTTACCTTTTCCTTGTGAGCCACTTTCCGACGGCTTATTCATATTCATATTCTAATTCGCTCATTTTTCAATATATATTTTACTAAAATATAACGTAAAATAAAATATAATTATTAACTATTTTATTACTCAGCTCTGTCTGTAAAGCCATTCTTGACTCGAGGCGTCACTTTATATACTTTATTCTTGAGATATGAAACATAAGGGTTTCATACTTGATACCTACGCATCAAGGGATGACACATCATACTGTCAATTGGTAGATAGCCTACCAATTATACAGTATACTCTTTCGACAATAATAATATTATTTTCAAAATTAGAAATCATACCAAATGTATAATTATCCATTATAGTCAAATTTTGATTTTTTTTGTATTTATGTAATTTTCTTGGCAAGACAACGTTCTAAATTGTGTTTTTTACATAAAAAATGATATTTTGGCTCTGCCGTTTTTTAAAAAACTGTGCATTAAAGGGTTATGCTGGTTAATTGTATCTGTTCACATAGTGTACTAATTAAAAAACAATAAAATCTTCTAAATTTTAATAGAATTATATTTTTATAATTATATTATTAAATGATAGAATTATATTTTTAGTACAACTAAGAATATACATACAATTAAATTATTCATTCGGAACTCAACCGAAAACCGTTATTTTTGGGAGCACGAAAACTGGATCTGAACTGATATATTTTTATTTAGTTAAGCCGGAACGAAAAAAAGTACTGTTCGAAGCCTTGATTATAACCTCTAATTCCGCAACTATAAATTTACTAAAATCCACACTCTATAGAATGAAAAATCTCAATATAATGACCATTATCGAAATCAATCTGCAATACCTCAACTTCGACTTTTCCACATGCATTTGTAGCAATTCTTTTTAAACTGTTGGAATAATTTTTTTTTGTTTGTTTGGGAATCAAATCTAAAAAACACACTAGATGTGGAGAGTAATTTAAAATTTTTACTCTTTAATACTTCAACTTCGACTTTTCCTCATGCATTTGTAGCAATTTTTTTTAAACTGTGGAATAATGGTTTTTTTTAGGAATCCAATCTAAAAAATATATACTATATGTGGAGAATAATTTAATTTTTTTTACTGTTTAACACTTCAACTTTGACTTTTCTACATTCATTTGTAGCAATTCTTTTTAAACTGTTGGAATAATTTTTTTTTTGTTTGTTTGGGAATCAAATCTAAAAAACACACTAGATGTGGAGAATAATTTAAAATTTTTACTCTTTAATACTTCAACTTTGACTTTTCCTCATGCATTTGTAGCAATTTTTTTTAAACTGTGGAATAATGGTTTTTTTTAGGAATCCAATCTAAAAAATATATACTATATGTGGAGAATAATTTAATTTTTTTTACTGTTTAACACTTCAACTTTGACTTTTCTACATTCATTTGTAGCAATTCTTTTTAAACTGTTGGGAAAATGCTTTTTTTTAGAAATTATATCTAAAAACATACTAGATATGGATAATAATTTAAATTTTTGCTGTTTGACATTTCAACTTCGACATTTCCGCATGCATTTTTAACAATTCTTTTTAAACTGTTCAAATAATGCTTTTTTTTAGAAATCAAATCTAAAAAATATACTAAATGTAAAGACTAATTTAAAATTTTTACTGTTTATTACTACCTGGTATGGGGTAAATGAAGTATGTTGAGTAACCGTAGGGAGCAGGCAATTCTTAAAGAGTGTGTGGCTTGCAAGTGCTACCCTGGGGACGATTCACCCCCGGACACAAAGGGGAATTTAAATAAGAAAGCAATTGTGCGTGAGCTTACTTTAGATGTCAACAGTAGGGAAAAACGCTGCTTCATTATGAAAGCTTACGTGTTATTTATGAAATGCATATAAGAAATAAAGTACTTTGAAATAATAATGAAAGATAAAAGGGAATACAGACATATAAAAATAAATAACGATTTAAAATAATAATGAAACTAATAAAAAGTAGGTAGGATGTCATAGTTTTGTCCCAACAGTACTAAAGCATGTTAAGTAGTGATTGTGTATCTGGTTGTTATCTTAAATCTGACACTAAAAATATGCAAGATAGAAATTGATGTCTCGCTATGTGTACAGATGTCAAACTGGCTTGATACTTGCCATTCTGAAATTAAACTTATATTACTACAGTAGACTCCGCTTAATGTGACCGCGGTTAATGTTCACAAACTCTTATTGTTATCGAAATCACTTGGTCCCGATTTTCTGCATTCATTTGTATCTTAAAATTACCTCTTTATGTGATTTTACATCTGTTAATGTTATCAGTTATCAATCCTCATTTAACTGCAAAAGAATATTCACAATGTATTCAGAAGGCATCCAATTTTTTCTTTTCCTTCTCTGTTGTTATAGTTTCTGAGAATTCTACGTCTTCCACCTAGGGAAATGAGAAACGAAGAAAGAAGTAGGAAATTACACATTCCTTTAATTTTTTAGAAATAAGCACACCCTGCTGGTGGTCAATGGTTGTCAGAGAAGTAGAAGGCAACACATTCTTATCAGAACTGAGCAGGAGAGTATTCACATTTTATGCCTTGCTCGCTTACATGCACCTTGTCGATATGTAAGCCAGAAAGCGAAATGATTTAACCTTAAAACATAAGATCGAAATTTTAAATCGTTATGTCATGTTACCAAAAATGAGTCCGCGCAATGCTGCAGCCCAGTTAAACATTTCTCAGCCTATGAATTGAATTGAAAGAGCTGAAACATAAAGCACAACACCACTGCGATGACTTTAAAAAAACATTATGATTACGAACAATTTATCAATGAGCTCCTTAGAAAACATTGTAGGCAGTCAACAATTTATCCATTCTTTAAATTATGTATACAATTCCTATGTTTTAATGGATAATATACAGTACATAAATATAAGGTGAGTTTTTTCATTTTATCTTAAAATTTAGTAAGTGTAAATTAAAGGGGGAGAGTAAATTTATCTAATTTTGTATATAATTTATTGTCATCAGTCAGTTATTATTATCAAAATCATGGTGTCCCAAACTGATCACATTAAGCAGAATACACTGTAATACCCTGATAGTACTGGTGAATAAAATCTTAAAGGTTAACTTAGAACAAATAAAATTTGACTCTATGAAACACAAAATATAAATATTTTTAATATAAGTAAATGAAGAAAGAAATTAAATTAATAATAAAATAGTTGTACTGACATAATTATCTAAAACACCTTTTGCTCATCTCAATTAATTTACAAATAACTCACTATTTATTTTCAAAATTATCCGCGAATTATCCGACTGTAATATGCAGCTAAATTGCCTGACTATTTACTTTTTTTTTCTCTCCTCTTTCCATATTCCTCTCCTCATTTTTTCTTCCTCATTTAGGACTCAGCTCACATTCGACAATTTCGAGAAAAATTCCCAGCTTCCGTTTTAGAAGAGGGCTCGGTTATGGTCGCCACTTCCGGTAAATTGCAGCGAGCCAGCTGACCGGATGTAGTCACGTAACCCCTCTTTTTGGCAATCCTTTTTAATCGGTCTACCGTGCTTAGCATCGATGACCAACATTTACTTTTTTTTTATTCTTTGCCTTTTTGTCTAGATTTAGTGTATTTTTTTCTTTGTTAGATATTCAGAGGTACGATTTTTTTTCCTCTGAATTTGTAGAGAGGCCTTGGGCAAGCGGTGGAATTCAGCATTTTGTTCTAAATTATGTAATGGGAAAATAGATATAGGGAGTTAATAAAAAAGATTACAAGGGAACATTTTCTTCTGAAATAAAGATATTATTCACAAATAAAGGGCACTGTTATGATCTCTATTCATGACATGTGCACTTCAGAGAAAGGCAGATAATAGCTCTGAATTTTTTTCTGCCATAATGATTATGGTGCTGTTGGCTTGAGATAATAAATGTCATAGTACTGACAAATTACATTACGGACGAATTGTTGCTAAATGTCGAATTACTTAAGGAAATTCCGTTTTTATAATATAAAAAATGTTTATGATCTACCGGAGGGCACGCTTCCTTCAAAAAGTAAGATATATAAAAAAGGGTAACATAAAAAATGCTTAGCATTAAATTCAAAGTGCATTTTTAAAACATTAGTGACCTAAATTAAAACTAACATTCATAGACTAAAACTTTTCTTTTAATATACATTGTTTTCCAGTCAAATACAACTTTTTGCTTTTATAAGTATATTTTAATTAAAAGCAGTGCTGACAAATTGCATTACAGACAAATTGTTGCTAAATGTCGAATTACTTAAGAAATTTCCGTTTTAATAATATACAAAAAATGTTTATGATATACCGAAGGACACTCTTGCGTCCAAAAGTAAGAAATTTGAAAAGGCAATATTAAAAATTTAAAGTTAATTATTAATTTTCCCCTTATTATTAAATTCGTATTGCATTTAATTTTAAATTAATTATCTAAATTTAGACTAATATTCGTAGACTAAAATTTTTCTTTTAATAAATATTGTTTTCCATTCATATACAACATTTTGCTTTTATAAGTACATTTTGATTAAAAGGAGTGCTGACAAATTGCGTTACAGACAGATTGCTGCTAAATGTCGAATTACTTAAGGGAATTCCGTTTTTATAATATAAAAAAAATATTTATGATCTACCGGAGGGCACGCTTCCTTTAAAAAGTATAAGATATATAAAAAAGGGTAACTTAAAAAATGCTTATCATTACATTCGTAGTGCATTTTTAAAAAATTAGTGACCTAAATTTGGACTCATATTCATAAACTAAAACTTTTCTTTTAATAAACATTATTTCCATTCCAATACAAATTTTTGCTTTTATAAGTACATTTTTATTAAAAGCAGTGCTGACAAATTTCATTGCAGACAGATTGTTGCTAAATTTTGAATTACTTAAGGAAGTTTCGTTTTAATAAAATACAAAAAAATGTTTATGATCAACCGGAGGGCACGCTTCCTTTAAAAAGCAAGATATATAAAAAAGGGTAATTTAAAAATGCTTATCATTAAATTCGTATTGCATTAAAAAAATTAGTGACCTCAATTTAGACTCATATTCATAGTCTAAAAATTTTCTTTTAATAAACAATGTATTCCATTCCAATACAAATTTTTGCTTTTTTAAGTATATTTTAATTAAAAGGAGTGCTGACAAATTGCGTTACAGTCAGATTGTTGCTAAATGTCGAAGTACATAAGGGAATTCTTTTTTAAAATATAAAAATTGTTTATGATCTACCAAAGGACACTCTTCTTTCAAAAAGTAAGATATATAAAAAAGGGTAACATAAAAAATACTTATTAAATTCGTATTGCATTTTTAAAAAATTAGTGACCTAAATTTAGTCTTATATTCACAGTCTAAAGCTTTTGTTAATAAACATTCTTTTCCACTCTGATACATATTTTTGCTTTTATAAGTACATTTTAATTAAAAAAAGTGCTGACAAATTGCGTTACAGACAGATTATTGCTAAATGTAGAAGTACTTAAGGAAATTCCGTTTTTATAATATAAAAAAATTTTATGATCTATCGGAGGGCACGCTTACTTCAAAAAATATAACATATATAAAAAAGGGTAAATTAAAAAATGCTTATCATTAAATTCGTAATGCATTTTTAAAAAATTAGTGACCAAAATTTAGACTCATATTCATAGTCTAAAACTTTAAAAAAAATTGTTTTCCATTCCAATACAATTTTTTGCTTTTATAAGTACATTTTAATTAAAAGGAGTGCTGACAAATTGCTTTACAGACAAATTGTTGCTAAATTTTGAATAACTTAAGGGAATTCCGTTTTTATAATATACAAAAAATATTTATGATATACCGAAGGTCACTCTTCCTTCAAAAAGTATGAAACATAAAATAGGCAATTAAAAAATTAAAGTCGTTATTATTAATTTCGCTCTTATTAAATTCTTATTGCATTTTATTTTAAATTAGCAACCTATTTTTATTAGTGACTAATTTAGACTAATATTCAGAATTTAAGACTTTCTTTTAAATTATTAGTGTATTCCAATGCAATATAAATATTGGTTTTTGAAAGCACTTTTTACTTAACAGTGCTGACAAAATTACATTACGGAAAGATTATTGTTAAATGTTGAATTACCTAAGGAAAAAAGCATTTATGAAAAGATTTTATGATCTTCCACGGGGCCTGCTTTTTTCAAAATGTAAGAAATATAAAAAAGGCTAAATTAAAAAATGCTTAGCATTAAATTAGGAGTGCTTTTTTAAAAAATTAGTGACCTAAATTAAACTTATATTCATAGTCTAAAACTTTTCATTTAATAAACATTGTTTTCCATTTAGATACAAACTTTTGCTATTATAAGTACATTTTAATTAAAAACAGTGCTGTCAAGTTGTTGCTAAATTTTGAACTACTTAATTGAATTCCGCTTTTATTATATACAAAAATAATTATGATATACCGAAGGGCACTCTTCCGTCAAAAAGTAAGAAACATGAAAAGGCAATATTAAAAAATTAAATTTAATTATTTATTTTGTCCTTATTATTAAATTCGTATTGCATATAGTTTTAAATTAGTGACCTAAATTTAGACTAATATTTAGAGTCTAAATCTTTCCTTTAAAATATTAGTATATTCTAATGCAATATATATATATATATATATATATATATATATATATATAATATATATTTGTTTTTAAAAGCACATTTTAGTTAAGAACAGTGCTGAAAAATACATTACTGACAGATTGTAGTTAAATGTCGAATTACCTAAGGAAAAAATCATTATACAAAAGGTGTTTATGATCTTCCATGGGGCCTGCTGTCTTCAAAAGGTAAGAAATATAAAAAAGGATAAATTAAAAAATGCTTATCATTAAATTCGAAGTGCAATTTTAAAAAATTAGTGACCTAAATTTAGACTAATATTCATAGACTAAAACTTTTCTCTTAATAAACGTTGTTTTCCATTCAAAAAAAAATTTTATAAGTACATTTTAATTACAAACAGTGCTAACAAATTACATTACAGGTAGATTGTTTACTAAATGCCGAATTAATTAAGGGAAAGTTTATGATATACCGAAGGGCACTCTTGAGTCAAAAAGTAGGAAGCATAAAAAGGCAATATTAAAAATTTAAAGTTAATTATTCATTTTGCCCCTATTATGAAATTCGTATTGCATTTTATTTTAAATTATTGTCCTAAATTTAAACTAATATTCAGAGCCTAAAATTTTTTTAAAAATTATTAGTGTATTCCATTGCAATGAAAATATTTGTTTTTAAACGTTTTATCACCGAAGTTAGATATTACGTAAATAATTGTTTTTTCTATTTGGCTTAAATAATAGATTTGGTACATATGTGATAATTTTAAATTCAATCATCGATTAATTTTTATTACAATAAAACTGCTGTCACCAGTATTAATACAAATGATTTTCATAAAAGTCTAGGAGTCTGTCTCAAGGACTAATAAATATCTAGCGTTTAAGTTATATATCTTTGAAAATTAAGAAGTTTGTTCTTTTGTGTGTTTGTTTTTTATATATAACCACGCGGTTTGCAACAGATTCGCTGCTTTGGACACCATTCATATATACCGCCAAATAATCACTGTCATTATTGAAATATCTGTTGTCCATATTATCACGTAATATGACAAAATAAATTAAGGTTGACAACTAACACGCGGTTAGTAACGATAAACAAATTATCGAGCGTGTACCAGATAATACTCAGGCAAAAAACAAACCATTTTTTACATGTCTCATAAGGTACTTTACAATTCTGGTAAATTAAAAATTTTAATCATCCCGTCATATGACGGGCTATATGCTAGTTTGTCAATAGTTGTGGAAAGAAGAGAGACTAGTTTCTCAAAATTAAATCTATGTCTATCAACAATTCTTTCTTTTTAATAGGAAATTTCACCTTGGGAGATTAAAGGAGGCATTTTATACTATGTCTGGTGCGGTTAAACGGCTAGAATATGCTCTGAGCTGCAAAAGAGTAATTTTTAAATAGTTTAAAGGTACATAAAAGAGAAGCATTTTCACATAGCCATAAAATAAAATATTTTAAAAACTATAATGATTTACTTCCTTTTATGACAATTATCAAAGTATATCATATGAAAATCATTTTAAGAAAACCATATACAGTAAAACCTCGATTATCCGAGCTAATTGGGACCGCTATTAACTCGGATATTGGAAATCTCGGTTAATAGAAACCCTATATAAAAACCTTCCTTGCTTCCGAATTTAACTAACTTTTAAAGTAAAAAACAATAGAACGTTCTTTAAATGATTAAAAATAAACATATATGAACTTATGTTTCCTACCTAAAAAGATTTAAAAAGGAGATAAACTCTAGTAGTAAATTTTAAAAAGTAAAATGGAATTTTTTTTAACTATACTTAGTTAAATATCGAAAGACACATTTTAAAAAATAACACAAATATCAAGAAAATATTGTATTTTTAAAATTTAATATGCATCGATTTGTTAAATTTGCATTTTTTAAAGAAAGGTCTGTTACCTTTCGTTGCAAAAGTTCAGTTTTTCTATCATGGGCAGCACTATCGCGCCAATTATTGAGCAACAGAAGATCCATCGGTATAGCATCGTTTCTTTGCTCCAAATATTTTAGGGCAGTTGTCAATGCTTGAACACCTTCACTATGACATATAGTCGTAGAATTCTTAAAGTCCTCATCTTCATTTTCTGCGTCATTAATGTTCGTTGACGAATTAACGTCTTGTATGATTTCTTTGTCATTGAGAATTTCAAACTTTGGATGTTGATTTGCAACGTCCAGCCACTCGCAAATGTCCTCTTCCAAAGTTTCCTCACATCCTTTAATTCCATTGATGATCTCAAGAATTTTCCTGTAGGTGTGTTCTCCGTCTGCTGGAATTCTCCCTGTCTCCGCTTTTCAACAATTATTTTGTTGTATGCTTTACGAATTGTAGCTGGATTATCTAATTGACATGCTTGGGCAATCATGTTGTGAGGAAGAAGTGCCTGTAACACGGACAACGAACTAAAATAAATCATTTTTTCCAAGCTCATTTTGGAAAGGAGAAAAAAATATTAGGCTTCGTTATTAACTCGTTTAACAGAAACCTCGGTTAATCGAGGTTCTACTGCATATTACTGTGTCAAGCAAGGGAATAAAAAGTTGAAGAAAAGTTTCTAGATATAGAAGGAAAAATGTAATACACTTTGCGTAACTCAAAAGTACGCAACAGGGGTAGCTTAAAGTACCGAAAAGCATTATATTTCATTAAGAAAAAGTATTTTGATGCTTAAATAATATATCATAAAAATATATTTTAATGATTTAAATCTTTACAATTCTCTAATTCAAAAATACTTGTTGGAGTTACAATCAATTTTAATTATGGGAGGACAAAGGATGGGACAAAGAGGACAAAATGGGACAAAGAATATTATTATTTAATAATATACTTAAATAATAATATTTAATATTATTATTATTTCATTAATGGGCAAAAGTTATTTTTCAAATTTTCAGGTTTTTTTGTCACATTTGAATTATCTAATTCGCTTAATTCTGCTACAGAAAAATAATTAAATATAAATAACAATAATTTAAAGATGGCTTAGTCCAAATAGCGTGTCTTGAACTTAACTTAGCGCAACCTAATATTTTAAAAATCTTTCAACCGCATTAAAACATACAGCCATAAAGACTTCAAAGCATCAGTTGAAATAAAACTTTAATTTTCGTTTAATAACACAATATTTTATATCTTGTAAAATACTGCGCAAGTTTATTGCTATCATTAAGCACGTTAGAGCCCTATTTATCATTTAACCTGTACAACTTTATAGCGAAGTTTCATCATTAATTTTCTAATCCCCAAACTATGAACAAAACTCGTGATACAATAATTTAAATGCTTAAACGAAATATTGCCGCTGACCGACTCTTCCATAATCTCGAAAACCCCCCAAACAATAATTTGCCCCCTGGCTTTCGACTTTCCAGCAATTCCTGAAAGACATAAATAGTCGCGTGTACTCCAGTTCAGGAATTGAGAAAATTCTGGCAACCCCTCACACTAAAGGGCAGTTTGGGTCATCTCGTTTTACCCTCGCCAATTATTATCTGAGCGTATTATACCGCGCCATAGGAGTAAAACGACACGATTTTGGGCCTCGGTTTCTCGTCTGTTACCGCGATTCAATCATCATAAAGGTTCGGCTCCTGCCGTAGCATCCTTCTATAACTGCAAGGATTTTGGAGGGGAAAAATCACTTTGCATTCGGCTAATTGGGGAAAACTCTTGCTTTTCTTCCCGACATGGCTCGCATTTATTAAGACCTGCTGAAGGGAAAGTGCTTCCGTGCGGGTAATACGTTAAGTCCCTTTAATTGAATAGCTGAGTAACAAAGGAGAAATAAGTTTCGTAACTTAAAACTTACATAGGGTAGTAAACGTTGTACAGCTTAACTTAAAACGTACATACGATGAACAGATTTATAAATCCCTTTTTATGATTTTTTCAAGATATATTGTTTAAGGGAAAATATGTGATTAAATAAAATGTGATTTATAAATGTGTTATTACCACTTTAAAATGTATTTCTAAATATATTATTGAATTTTTAAAATTTATGTAGAACAAATAGTAGAGAAAGAAGCTGTTTATGTTAGTGGTGATAGGATAAATAGCGGTTATAAAATCTTGATTTTCTTCACGACGTAGCTATATTTTATTAAAGCCTACTGAAGGGAAATTTCTTCAGTGCGGGTAATATGTTAAGTCCCTTTAAATGAATATCTGAGTAACAAAAGAGAAATGAGTTTCGTAACTTAAAACATACATAGGGTAATAAACGTTGTACAGCTTAACTTAAAACGTACATACGATGAACAGGTTTGTAAATCTTTTTTTATGATTTTTTCAAGAGATATTGTTCAGTAAAAATATATGATTAAATTAAATGTCATTTATAAATGTGTTATTACCACATTAAAATTTATTTCTAAATATATTATTCAATTTTTAAAACTTCTGTAGAACAAAGTGTAGAGAAAGAAACTGTTTACGTTTATGGTGATAGGATAAAAATTGTTTATGAAATCTTGCTTTTCTTTCCGACATGGATGTCTATTATTAAGACCCGATGAAGGGAAAGTGATTCCGTTCAGGCAATACGTTAAGTCCCTTTAATTCAATAGCTGAGTAACAAAGGAGAAATAAGTTTCGGAACTTAAAACATACATAGAGCAATAAAAGTTGTACTGCTTAACGTAAAACATAAATAGCGTAATGAACAATGAATAGATTTGTAAATAACTTTTCATGATTTTTTCAAGAGATATTGATTAGAAAAATTATATAATTAAATTAAATTTTATTTATAAATGTGTTATTACCACTTTAAAATTAATTTCTAATTATATTATTGAATTTTTAAAACTTGTGTAGAACAAATTGTGGAGAAATCAGCTGTTTATGTTGATAGTGATAGGATAAAAAGCGTTTACAAACTCTTGTTTTTCTTTCCGAGATAGCCCTATTTTATTATGACCTGCTGGATTGAAGTTTCTTCCTTGCGGGCAACATGTTAGGTCCCTTTAATTGAATAGCTGAGTAACAAAAAAGAAATAAGTTCCGTAACTTAAAACATACATAAGGCAATAAAAGTTGTACAGCTTAACTTAAAACAATCATAGCGTAGTAAAAGATGAATAGAAATTGTGATATCTGTGAACTTTTATGTGTGAACTTTTTATGATATTTTCAAGAGATATTGTTTAAAAAAATATTTTATTAAATTAAATTTGGTTTATAAATGTGCTATTACCATTTTGAAATTTATTTCTAAATAATCATTGAATTCTTAAAACTTGACTTGTAGAATAAATTGTAAAGAATGAGTCTGTCTATATTGGTGGTGATAGGATAAAAATCATTTATAAAACAGGTTTTTAATTCCCCAAAACATAACTTCCATTTTAGCTAATGATAAATCAATCTTAGGAATGATTTTGCTGAAATGTATATTGACGTCATAAACACTGTAAGACATTGTTTGCTCAAAGAGAATGCTTAGTTTTGTAAAGGATATGTTAAGCACAATTTATTAAACATTTAAGTAAACGAAGTAGAAGGGATTTTTGTAGCTTAAAATTTACGTAGCGGAGTAAGTGTTGAACAAGTTATTAAATCAATCAGTTATTATTTCAAGCTAGACTTTTTTGGAAAATAAATGTTACTTATATTTAAAAATTTACTTATAAGTATAGTATTACTATTTTAAAACTTAATTATAAATTAGTTAAAAATATTTAAAATATTTTGTACTGAAATATAAATTGTATTAAAACTGTTTTAATGGTGATAGTCTAAATAGGGTTTCTTAAACATTTTTGCAGAAAAAAGTAAGTTTAACATCTCACAACATAGCATATTTTAGTTAGAAAATGTGAAATATCTCCTTTGGAAATATATATTAGCATCTTCAACATTCAAAATAATTTTAAAATTCTCTTAACGTGCTGAGTATAAGTTAAACATTTTGTTTTCCGCATAAATAACAAAATAAATAAAATCATTCATTGAGAAGTAAAAGTTTAATAGGTTTGTAAAATAATTATTATTTTATTTAATTGGTATATTTAGAAACATGTGTATCATTAAAAGTTTTCAAAATTTACATTGAGACACAAACTGTTTAAAATTTTGTTTCCCACATAAATAGCAAAATTAATCAATCTTGCATTGAGTAGTAAAAGTTGAATAGGTTTGTAAAATAATTATTACTTTTATTGATATATTTAGAAACAAATGTGTATCATTGAAAATTCCCGAATTTTACATTGAGCCACAAACTGTTTAAAGAAAATATCTGTTTTGGTGGGGATAAACTAAAAATTACTTATTAAACTCCTGTGTAGCAAATAATAAATTTGAACCCCAAAACAAAAACACGTTTTTAACTAATGTAATGTTGATTTATAAGCAAGTGTGATTTCTTTAAAATACATAAAGTCTGTAACACTGCATGACATTAATTGTCCGAAAACTGTTACTTAATTTGAGGAGCTGAAATTAAGAAACTGTGTATTAAACACTTGAAGAACAAATAATTTGTGTATCTTGATATATAAATAAATTAATAAATGTTGAAACTGCTTTTTATTTCATATATTACATCGAGGAATACTATTTCTTTACAAATTTTTACTAATAATTTAAACTTTCTGTGCGAAACTTTACATTATGCAAAAATGAATTTTAGTTTTTAGTTATAATCTAAATATTGTTTATAAACCGTTAATTTGACAAGATGATTTTTTTTAAATATTTTTTAATTTTTGTTATTTTCCCATGTCTGTATAGATATTAGGATCTCTGTAAAATAAACAAAAAAAATATATCATTTTCCATTTTTGAGATAATTAGTGTCCGCTGTGGTGAACACTGACAATTATGTTATATAGTAGTTATAAATATACATGTCCCGTGTATTGGCCAGGCTTAGCCAAATTAAGGGTTAATACCTACATATATAATTCAAATTATCTATATTATATATATATATATATATATATATATATATATATATATATATATATATATTATCTTTCCTGTTTCTTTCTCATTGTATATACTTTCGTAGATATATTTTTATTTGTACTTATATAAAGAAAAGTTATATGCATAAGTTTGTCTATTTGTGAAAATTTTCATACATAAACATTTATCATAACGTTTGTTTAAATCATTTTTGACTATCAAAATCTGAAATAAATATTTTTCATTTTTGAGATCATTAATGTCGAACACTGACAATTATCTTATATAGTAGTTACGAATATAAATGCCCGGTGTAGCTGCCAAATTAAGGGTTAAATACATTGAATTGCAAAAATAATATGTATCACTCTGTTACATAACTTACATTTTAACGAATGTTTGAATTACTCTCTTGAATGATTTCTTAGAGATCTTTGAAGACATTTCTTTGAATAAAATATATTCTAATGTTTTAAACATTGTATGCCATTATATGTCTAAAGAGTACAATTAAATTCTCGAGAACAAGTCAATACTACTTATTAATGAAAAAATAAATCTTGACTCTGAAAGCAAATATACTTTATAAAATGCTGAATAATTTTATGAACTGATCAGTTGAAAACTTTATCAGACATATTTTAAATAATAATGTTATATAAGTTTTAAAACTTCTATAAAATTGGTTAACAAATTTTTTTTATTAGTACATGATAAGTAATATTGTTTTGTTATTTAGAAATATAAAAGCCGTAAGTGGCAAAACAAATTAAGTTTCATAACTTAAACATATTTTACATGCCATTAAATGTTTAAAAAACTTATAAAAAATTAAATATGTAAAGTTGTTTATTTAATGATACGATTTTTAAGACAGAAAACTTTTGTCATTATTTTTTCTAAACTTTGTAAGGAATTAAAGGTAACAACAAAAAATGTTTAACTTGCACATAATGAGTGAGTCGGCATTTATCAAAGCTTCGAACAACAAAAGAGAAAATGATTTCGAAATTTTAATCTTATTTCATATTTCAGTAATACTAAAAGTTTTAAAAATTGTTCAGTCATCTATTTCTAGAAAAGTTTTTGAAGAAAAAAATTGTTATATAATAAAGTGCATTAACACTAAATATAGTTTATAAAAAATTCCTTTTTGTGAATATGCATCATGCTTTATTTACTATAAGTTGGAATAAAGAGAAAAACATTTAAGACGAATTCTACATCAAAACTCTTAGCATTGAGCCATTTAAAGATAGAATTAAACTAAATTTTATTTACATTACTTTATTTTAAGTAAGAGAGATTTAAAAAAATTATAGAAGCAAAAGAATTTTCGAGTAACAAAAAGTAAATATATTTGGTATCTAAAATTATACTCATAAATATTAATAATTGAAACTTATATGTAATGTATGCTTAAACTCGAATAAAATAACTCAGAAAATTTAGATAATACATCTAATGTAACATAAGCAAAACAATACGACTGTTTCGAATCTTCAATACTCCTTTTTATTCTCATTTGAGTTCTCAAGGTTTTTTGGATATCCCTAAAATTTTTGTCGTTAATTTTATGTATAAATTTAAGAAAGTGTTTTTAGCCTTATATTTCCTGTATATTTTTTTAAATTTTTTTGCACTTGTACATAACAAAGCACATTTTTTCCTAATTATATTTACTTCAGTTTACAATTTTAAATTTTATTTTTGATCTTTTTCTACAGCATTTTTCTCTTATAGCATTATTCTCTTGAATGTAAAAGAGTAGGTTTATTAATTTTTTTATAGTATACTAACAAACTTTATAATTTCGATATTGAAATATTACAGGAAACTATCCCTTTACGAATAAATAGAATATAGAAGAATATAAAATCAATGAATTACATATAGAATAAAACTAATAAACAACTATTTAAGGTATTCATCAAAAGAAGCAAAACATTTAATATTTAAGTACGCACTATCGGTACTTAAAACAACAATTTAAAACACTTTACTATTTTTATACAGAAAAGAAGTATAAAAAATTAAAGAATGTCGAACAGAAGACATTATCCCTGTCCAACAAAAATTTTAAATGCTTTTACCATTTATTATAATGAGAAAAATTAAATTTTATTTTTGTATGAAGTAACCACAATAGATATTATCTACAACCTAATAAACTTTTAAGCTCTTAAAAAGAAAATTAAAAGTTCTTGTAAATTACAAATATTATATTTTGTTTATTGCCATACCTTAGAATTTTCATTGAATTTTTGTTGAAACCATTAAGATACTTTAGTGATGTATGATAAAAATTTAATACCTTTTTACATATAAAACTGAACAACATCCGAAAATTTTAAACTGTAAAATACATTTCACGTAAAAGACAATGTAATATGTTTTAAAGGATCATTTACCTCTAAAAACCTTTGGTATACTTACTTAGTATTCTCTCCCAAAGTCCAAATACGTGGACTTTTCTCAGATAACACAGGATAACACTAAACTTAAATGCTTTCATGTACGATATTTGGTCATCTTGGTTTTTATCTCCCAGTTCCCTAAAGTGGTCACTTTTCGAAGATTCTTTGTGCTTTTGGGAGGCATTGCTTGCCCTTTCAATCCCGTACATAGTATACTTATGAACTATTCATGCGATACTTCTTTATATGGAACTTGGTGACTGTCCCTGAATCTAAAGCATCACTGAGGAATGGGAAAAAGAGTCATTTTAAACCCTGGTAGCTTCTTATCTTTCAATCCTTTGGTCTTCAGTCCGTGGATATTATCTTGAAATCAAATATATGACTTTGTAAATAGGACAAAGATTCTGCCCATCTGAATGTCAATTTCAACTGGATGAGTCATTTTGCATAAGAAATAACCTATCGGAAATCAAAAGATTTGGAATATTGTAAATTGAAGAAGAGTAATAAATTATACACATTATACATTTAAGGACTTCATTTTATTAATATTTAAAAATATGCTAAATAATTATACATATATAATTCGATTTAATCAAGAACATAGTACTTAAAGATGCCTGTGTTAATATTTTTCTTTATATAAAAAAAAAAGTTCGTTGTACAATAATGGCTCTATTCTTTAAATTGTCATAAATTGACTGTCGTAAATTAAAGAAACTATATATAATTAACCCTTATTCAGTGATAGAAGTTTTCAAAATTAAAAAAAAATATTTTTATATAGTTATTATTTATGTCAAGCCGAACGAAGGCCGAATGGTTAGGTTGCTGGCCTTCGGAGCCGGAGTTCGTGGGTTTGAATTCCACAGTGGCATGGGTGTTTGTAGCCTTTCAGAATCGATTTAAGCAGCAGATCCCGGTGTCATTAGCCCTCGTGTAGACTGCAGCGCTCCAAATCAAACCAAACAATTTATGTCACCAAATACAATCTGTACATTTCATTATAGATCTTTATAATTCAGAAATTAAAGTAAAATATGTTAGGAATATAAATGATAAGCAATTAGCAATTGACAATTTAAATTTATTTTTCTATTCTTTACTCATATTAAACTATTTTAATCATATTAACAAGTAATATATTAAAAAATTTATTACTCAAAGTAAAATTATATTTTAGTTACTTTTTATTTAATATTTACAATTAATATAAATATTTATATTGTTACGAAGATTCGAATGAACACACCGTTTAACGTAACAGAAGAATTTATTGAAGCTAAGTAGCAACTCGCAACTTTACAAGACCGAGAAGTTGCCTACAACTAGTGGGTATCAGTTTTTATACCCGAACAGAATATTCGAGAAATAACTAATTTACATATTAAAGAAAGATCTAGAATGTTCAAGAACATAATGAAACAATAAATAACATTTTTAAATTAAAAATCCGTACTTTGGATAAACAGCCATGGCAAGCATCGAACCCACAAGCTTTGGGTCTGGATCGCGTGCTTTGATCATTCGGCCACTTAGCTCAATGGCTAAGCTTTTTATGCGGCAATATGACAAAATCACAATATTAGGGAGCAAAATAGAAAGCGAATTTCCTTGAAATTTTCCATTTTCTTTTCCATTTATGATGTTGGACCATTATTTTTCTTTGTTACTATTTATTCATTTTCTATTTTTTATCGTTTCTAATTTATGAAGCTTATGGTGGTCTGAATGTTTTCATTCTATCCATCTCTTGTAATTATTCATTATTGCAAGGAACCTTTCCAGTGAATATCGAGCAATTCAATTCTCCAATTATTAGTCCATCTAACGATTTGACACGACTCAAGGTCACATATGCTTGACTACACTGAAGAGTTTTCGTCCTAGATATATTATTGCTGAAATACAGTTCTACCTTGCATCTTAAGTACTGTTCGTGCTGATGATAGTATTAATGGTAGCAATTTTTATTCAGCAGTTTCCTTAGCTGCATTTGGTGTGGAATTGTGCTGATATTGGAATGATTCTGTGAACACTATTATTGCCAAAGTTCACAGTGAATGATAGAAATTAATTAATTATTTTTATTAATAAGTTAATGTTTGAAAAACTGTATTAACATCAAGTGTCATCCACTTCAAGTTAAAAAAATATATTTGAACTTGAGTGGATGAATAAACAGTATTTTATTAACAATTGAAAATTTGTACAAGATATAAAAATATAAATAGGTAGAGTATGAACTAGTAGTAGAAATTGAAAATTTTACTCAAATTAAAATAATTTTGCTCAAATTAAGATTTCATTCTCGGGTCATTTGTAAGCTTTAAATTCGTTTGGAAAACAATAAATGTTTCATCATTTAAAAATCATTTTAAATAAAAATAAAAATATAAGTATTTATAATAAAAATAATTTAATTTTTTCAATTAAAAATTAAATTTCTATAATTTTAAAAGTCATAATAAAAATCACCGTCTTATAATCAGTATTAATATATTTCTGTTATTATTTGTACAATACTGAATCCTGTACATAAATTTTTAATTAAGATTTTTTTAACGTTACAGGTTACTAACTACCTCATTGTATAATGATGGGATAATTACGATGCAAAAATCACAAATATTATGGGGTCTGAAATTATTTTCATGGTCTCTTGATGGTTTGTTTGTCTGTATAATTCAATCGACAGTATTATTTGCAATGTATCGTACTTAATATATCTCCTATATAATAATAGCCTAAGTTATCTGTCCGTCTGTCCTCGGACTTATGAAGCGGTTGGACCTGGAAAGGATAGAGGCATCCATACTGGATTCTTGATGAGTTAGGGTTAGCAAAATTCAAAGCAAGTCTTTAAAATGTTCAAAATCCATCCCCTTTCCCTCCTTTTCGAGCGTTTAATGCCATTATTTCAGTCCCTATTTTCCCCGGTTAAGAGCAGGCTATTAAATTTATCAATTTATCAGATAATAAATAGGTAAAAATAATTTTTTTTCTAGCATTATGACATCATTCCTTTAACCATCTCATTTAATCATTTCTTATTTTAAATTATTTTCATACGTTTTATCACTGGGACTTTGATATTACGCAAATAATTTTCTTTTATATTAGGCTTAAATAATAGATTAGGTACATATGCGATAGTTTTAAATTTAATCATCGATTACTTATTGTTGCAATAAAAATTTTATCACCGTTATTAACAAATTCTTTTCATAAAAGTCTACGAGTCTATTTCACGGAATAATAGATATCTACCGTTTAAGGGATATATCTTAGAAAATTAAGAAGTTTGTTCGTTGGTGTGCATGTTTTTTATACATGACCACACAGTTTGACTAAATGATTTCAATGTGATTCTAACTTGCCTTCACAGTATCGGGAGGCTTTAGAGGAGTATGAAGATAAACAAATTATTGACGCTTGCCAGATAATTCTCAGCCAAAAAAGAAACCATTTTTTTTACCTGCCTCATAAGGTACTTTACAACTCTAGAAAATTAAAAATTTTACTAATCCCGTCATATGATGGGCTATATGCTAATATTAAAATAATGCGGAATGCGTACGAAAGTGTTCAAAAATTCTTTGAAGTTCGGAAGTTTTTTTTCACTGTTACATTCATTGCTTCTCAAACTTATTTCTAGATTCTTAATGTAATTAAAAATCTTAAAATTAATGTAATTAAAATTATTAATGTAATTAAAATTATTAAATTATTAATATAATTACATTATTACATTAATGTAATTAATGTAATTAAAATTCTTAATGTAATATAAGTAAAAGTGGATAGCGTAACTTATTAAATTATGTTTTAAATATAACTATAAAAAGATATTGAATTAATCTTCTCTTCTTAACCATCTGACTTCTCATCCCGCGATTTCCACGGGCAATTAAAATGTAGCAAAATTTGCTAATCCCGCGATTTTGGCGAGCATGTGTTTTTCTTCCTTTTTTAAGAAGCACATTTCGCCTTTTCACCGTTTAACAAGTTGAATAAATTATATACAGTATTAGACGTTTAATTAGGTAATAAATAGAAATATATGACTAGACCAGGGGTAGCATCCAGTTTGTCCTTAAGGGCGCAATACTAAATTTGAAAATCACCGAAGGCGCATATTTTACATATAATCAACAGGTATAAATAGGCATAAAAACAGATTTTTTATAACTTAATTTTGTTGGTGGCATACATAATGATACATATAATTCAGTGTGAAACTTGGGTGTCCATATTTTCAGCTAATTTCTTATAATTGGGGATTGCAACGTGTTTATAGCTGAAACTATTTCTTTTTTATTTTTATATTCTTCAAAAAGTGAATCAGCAGCTTCTAACATGGCTTCTTTCACTATTTCTCCATCTGTAAATGGTTTTTTATTCTTAGCTAGCAAATGCGATATTTTATATGACGCGATCGTTGCTGCTTTATGTTGTTGCAGTGGTCTCGTAAAAAATACTTTGCTGGTTAGTTATTAAAAATTTTAAAGAAATAATTTTTTTCCTTCTAATTTCAGAGTTCTTTGGATAGTCACTATCAAAATTGGTATGAACGGTCTTAAAATGTTCAATATTACTGTTCTTGTGAATCGTAACACTATTATTACACAACAAACAAACACACTCCCCTTTATAATCAACGAAACAATATAGATGTTCCCATTCATCGTTAAAATAATATGTTCTTTTTCTTTTACATTTATCCATGAAGGGTTTTGAAAGAAAAGAATTATTTCGGATTACTTGGTAGTTTTAAATGCACGGTCTACGCGTGGTCTATTCGAAATACGATCACACACTAACAAAAAATACGTGTGTGTTATCAGATACGCTCAAGGTTAGCAAACTGCTAATCTGTGCACAATCCTAAACTCAATTGACTACTTGCTGTATATCGCCGTTTGACAAGAGTAAGTAAATCGCTCTGGCTATCATACATTTACATTAGTTCAGCGAGGGCGCATTAAAAATCGATCGGGGGTGCCATGGAGCCCGCGGGCGCCGCGTTGCCTACCCCTGGACAAGACCTATAGTTATATTAGATAATAGAATTATAGATAGTATGCTTACATATACACTTAAACTATGCAACGAAAAAATACTCAAGTTTTAAAGAGATCTTAGTTTATAAATTGAACAGTCAGAGGGTTAATAGTTTTAGTAAATGATACAATGAAATAATTTATCTGTAATAGTATAATATTAAGGAATCTTAAATTCAAATAGTACTATATGGCACGAGGATTGACAATAATATTTAAATTATATCCAAAGCATATGCAAGTTTGGAGAACACTATATGCCCTAGTAATTTAAATTTTCCAAGTATTTCCCATCTTAAAATACCATTTAAATTTTTACTACTCTTCTCGCTAGAGCTTCTAAACTTTTTACCCTAAACATCCATCTTCCTTGTAAATATTTATAACAACAAATGACTTCCAGGGACGGGGGAGCTAATAACTTTTACATTTCGACAATTTTTTGTATAAATATGCATGCACCCTTTCATGACTAATACACCATTTTTATGACCGTACTGCATTTACAAGACCTCACTTTTTATTTTCGATTTTTTTTCCGAAGCGGCTTGTTTTGTAATTGCAAGCTCCTGTAGTAGCACGACGTGTATTAGCATATTATAGGAAGCGCTGTTCGCTTTTAGCGAAAACAAGCGCTCAGATCTCTTATGGGCGGGACTCGCTGCATATGCATGTCTCCTATTTTACTGTCTCCGATGAAACTTACAAGTGGCTACTGAAAAACCCGATTTATTAAAAGCTCTGGCCACATCTGGGGGGAATATATCTCTCCAGAATAGGACTTAAACCGCCAACTGAATGCAAATAAGTTGGTTTCCTTTTTTTCTTATTCTTCAACCTCCCCCCTTTCCTATCCTTTTTCGAAAACTGACCAATAAGAGCTGAGGGAGAAACATTCTCTTTTTTTTTCTCTTCTCTTCCTTTAAAAAGGACGCTTTAGACTTAGAAGTCGAAGTGCTATTCCCCAGGCGGTATCTTAGAATATCTTGACTTCACTTCACTTCTACAGGCGACGGACCGTGAAATGAATAGAGTCGACACCGGACTGAATTACCAGCGCTGGAATGAATGAATGGAAAGGATAAAGGGAAAAGAAAGACAGGAGGGACTGGAGTATAAAAGTCTGAAAAACCTCTTCCAGTGTGTTCCATCAGGTAGGGAAGAAGGAGACTACATTTGGCTACTCAACACCGATATTGGCGCTGTTGCGTCGTTTTAAATGACACACGATTAATATTTCTATTTTTAAATACGCATGGGTAATAAAAATATTGTGAAATAATTATATCAACCTGCACCTTATAAAGGCAATCGGCAATTACATTTGGGTATTCAACACCGATATTGGCGTTGTTTTAAATGTCACATGATTAATATTTCTATTTTTAAATACGCATGGATAATAAAAATATTTTCAAATAAATATATCAATCTGCACCTTATAAAGGCAATCTGCAATTACATTTGGCTATTCAACATCAATATTGGCGCCGTTTTAAACGACACATGATTAATATTTCTACATTTTAAATAGGCATAGGTAATAAAAATATTGTGAAATAAATATAAAAATTTACAATTTTATAAAGTCAATCTGCAATTATATTTAGGCTATATTAACACCAATATTGGTGCTGTTGCGCCGTTTTAAACGACACATGATTAATATTTCTACATTTTAAATAGGCATAGGTAATAAAAATATTGTGAAATAAATATATCAACCTGCATCTTAAAAAGGCAATCTGAAATTACATTTGGCTATTCAACACCGATATTGGCACTGTTGAGTCGTTTTAAATGACACATGATAAATATTTCTATTTTTAAATACGCATGGGTAATAAATATATTTTGAATTAAATATATCAATCTGAACCTTATAAAGAAACATTAATAATCCTACGCCTTTATATTATCACTTTTGATATGAATTTATTAACATTTAATGGGACAAGTATCTTTAACAAAATAAAAAAATCTGAGGTCAGGTGATGACCGACAGGTGTGGTGGGTGACTTTGAATGACAATGCTGACATATTTTGCAGCCTTTTACTGTAAAATTTATAAAACAAATCAGAAAATATTTACAATATATCTCAAAAATGATAAACTAATAATATTGAAATACTATTACATCTACAGAGAATGGAGACATATGGTAATTCTTGAAATAGGGTTTTTAATTCATAAAGTTATTTTTGGTTATTACCGTTTTAAAGTAACTACGTATCACTAAATGACAGCTTATTAAGATAAATTTTCTATGAAGGCATCTGTATTCTTTTTCAGCAATGTTCCATTCCATAACGTAAATATTTTAATAAATTTATTTGATTTATTTATGAAGATACTCTTGATATTATGTTATAGAAATGATAAATAATGGTCTGCTTGTCGTTACCCACCGGACTAACCTTACACTCTGAGGACAGGGTTGTTAAGTGCTATGTTTTTGTGAATTTCAATGTAATCAAAAGCAAGGGTATCAACGATAAGATGCAACTTTAAATCTTTAATTAAAAAATAACAATCAGAGAATGTGTAAAATTGCTTGAATGGGTTTTCTACCTCATTTACTTTCAAAACTAAAGGTAAAATACACGTAATTCGTATTTCATCACTCTTTAGTTTTAGACTTAAGCATAAATGCTCTTACCGTCAACGCTTGTTTGGCTGTAAGATTCTTACTGGAATAGGTATTCTCTTTACTTCTTGATATAAATATATTTTTACTATCCACAAGAACATTCCATCTCATTATTTTTCAGATGACCAACAATTTTATTTAATCATGAAAGTGAGAAAGAGTTTAGGGCAGTTTGCTATTAGGTCCTCATTTAATCACTCATACATCAAGGTTAAAACTTTCACCCACAGTTATTCTTTCCTTACA
>CM063508.1:71424643-71442143 GCA_032207245.1 Pardosa pseudoannulata | reverse complement strand
GATGTAATATGAATGGATAATTTACTAGCAGTCTTAATTATTATTAATAATATTCTGTTTATTAATTAAACATTCATCCTTCATTGGTTTAAGATCTTTACAATAGCGATTTTGAAACAAATAATTTCAAAACCAACCAGGTAAACTTATCATGAAGTTTTTGAAATACGTGACTAACTTTACACATCGAGAAAGTTCCAAGAAGAAAGTAAAAATACCATCCATAAAACTTGCATTTTCTGTCAGTGCTTTCAACAGTCTCAATGAGTCATTTATCATGTTACATTATAAACATATTTTTACTTTTAAAATGAATTTTTATTAAAATGAGAAATAAAAGGCAGAGTCACGCACTTTTCTTACAAAACATCGTGCAAAAGCAGTAAGCATCCATTTGGCGATATTAAGGACAGTGTAGCCAAGTCTTTGCAACCCTCAATCTCGGCTTTCCTTAACCGGTGAGCTTTTAGTAAAGATGTTAATTCCACTTGTACGATAGGGAGCCTTTCAATGGAAGCTATAAATGTGATTAAAAAGTTTAAGGCTCATGTATTATTCAACGACTCTGGGGAAGAGTCCCAGCCTCTGTTGCCACCTCGAGTATCTTTTTTCTTTGTATTTTAAATTTTACCCCGCCAATCCACAGCGAGATTTATTTTGCTTGAGACCTTTTAAAAGGCAGCAACTGCCTTGTGGGAAGATGAAAAAAAAAGTAAAGTCTGAAAATTCTATTTAAGAGAGAAAATCAGGATTATTTAGCTTAATTGTTTAAGGCAATTTATTTTTTTTCTTACCCAGCTATATTTGGCTTATTAAAAGACCTGTTGTAAGTATTTATTTAATAAATGGGATTGGGCATTTTTGAATAAGCTTTTGCGTGTACTTAATGCATAATTGATATCGCTTATTGATTGAGATCAGGTAGAAAAAATTAACTTGCATTTTACAATGGTTGTTTTTGTTAAATTAAGTATTTTATTAAAAATTCACTTTTTATCTAACATCTTTGTAATTCACTATTATTTTCTGAAATTTATTTAAAATCTTTATACTATTCCTGTCATAAAAAGATGATAAATGTCCATTTTTGATAAAAACTTTTTATCTCTTATTTCAATAATAATATTAGATGATTATCTTTACATTTACACATTTAAAATTACTTTTGTATATTGGCCATCATGCTCTTGTAATAACGATATCAATTTAATTAAAAAGTATATCATATTTTAATTTTTAAACTATAAAAAATATATAGCATTATGTATTTTAAAATTATTTTATTGATACCTTTGTATTCTAATATAACAGTTTAAGAACTTACATATAAAGTAATTAATAATGTTTATTTAACAATTCAGCTCTAATATTCAAATAGATTCCATATAATGTAAAAATTAAAAAATAATCATCAATTAATATATTTGTTGATCTTTTTACTAGTTATTTATAAAACATAGATTTTTTTAGAACGATTTTGTTTAACGTGTTATGTTTATGATGATAAACAATTTGTTCTTCTTTTTAAAATCCATGGAAATACAAGTAAATCATGGTCTTATAAGCCGTCACGTAGGAAAAAAAAAGAAAAAAAATAGCACTTGAAACAAATCACCTAACTAACCATGGCCATACAGAAAATAAAAGATGGAAATAAGTGCGATAGTAGCTTTTCTATAATATATATTTTATCGGTACACTTTTAGCTAAGAAATTGTGATACTTTTCATAAAAATGCTTAAAAATTTAAATTTTAACTGTAGATTTCACAGCAAACATTTTATTGTTACAGGGACAATTGGTTTTGTGATTTCCTTAGTTAATATATAACGTGCTTTACCATATATAAATTACAAAATTTTGTAAATATACAACTTATTATGTGATTTCTTTCTGTAAAAAGATAAAATAAGATAAAATGTAACTTAAAGCAATAACATTTTAGGACTTAAATTTAAGAACTAAACGTGTATAAATACATGTAATATTACTTTTATAAATTGTCTGGTACAACATATATTTTGAACTGAAAATTCGTAAAGAAATCAACTAAGGTAGTCATTTGAAGATAAAAGTTTACCATAATTCTAGTTATTAATAAACTTATCATTTACGTATTAATATTTTTATGTGATAAAAACATACATGTTTCGAGAAATGTGAAAAATTGGTAATATTAACATTAATGCAGACAATAGCTAAAATTCAATGCATCAATTATATTTTCTAAATGCATTTTTATTACTCAGTTTTTTGTGTTAAAAAGTGACATCATTACACATTCTGCCTTGTTGTATAAAACAGAATTTAAGTATTCCTAACGTGCAATAATTTTTGTGACAACAACTAATGTACAATTATTCCTGAATTAAAAATCTTTAGTATTAATTATGAATTAAAAATCTTTAGTTAGAATTAATTTATTCTATATATTCTACACTTAAATTGTAATGTGAGTAATGTAAATAGCAATAGTATAATGTACATATTCAACTAGAAAATTTTAATAATTAATGTAAAAATTATTTTTAATGAAACCTTTAAAGGTGCTATTAGTAAATTATTTTAATGAACATTATTGCATATTGGGATAAAAATGTATCTTACTTTAGAATGATGAGAATTTAAAAGAACAATTTTGCTTATAATTATATGTTACATTTCATAGTTTAATTATATATAAATAGAGAAGTTTCAATTAAACATCTGCTTGCTGACATTTTGTTGTTGCTTTAGACTTTCTATCCCGAAGGAAGTGACAAATAATCACAGAGGTAAAACATATGTTTGTGCCTTTAAGACGAGACGTAAATCTGGAAATTTAGCTGCTCTGTCCAGTTTACTTTTTATTATTATTTTAAATGGGAATTACAATGTGTATATTTAAAATAAAAAAGCTTTTAGTGTGATTATTGTAAATACTTCTTATTAATTTTCATTTTAATTTTCGTTTTTTTTTAAATTGAAAATTTTAATTTTTTCTCTATTTAAATAATTTTTGCACTACAGCTATAATGATTTTTTTATAAATCAAGTTACATTAATTTTTTCTTCTAAAATTTAGTTTGTGCACATTTTCGATGGGATTCTTTTCTTCCAATGTGTGTTGGAAGAAATAAAGCATACAGGTCTCCAATAAAAAGGAATTTTGTTTTTAGGAAACTTCTTTCTGTTAAGTATGTTTGTCAAACCTTAAAAGGTATTGTTTTTTCCGATGCCTGTTTGAAGAAATAAGACTTGCATGATTCCAATATAAATGAATTTTGTTTTTAGGAAACTCCTGTTAAGTATGTTTGTACAAACCATAAAATGTATTGTTTCTTCCGATGCCTGTTTGAAGAAATAAGATTTGCATGATCCCAATAAAAATGATTTTTTTTCTTTAGGAAGCTTCTTCTTGTTAAATACTTTCTACACATTTTGGTCTGGTTCTTTAATTTCAATGTATGTTTGAAGACATAAAGTTACATGTGTCCTAAAAAAATGGTTTTTGTGTTCAGAAAACTTTTTTTCTGTTAAGTAATTAGTGTACACCTTAGAAGAGATTACTTCTTACAGAATACTGTACAGAGAGATTTAATCCGAGGAACGTGTAGGAAATATATAAATTCTTACTATACTAAGAACATCTTAAGTAGTATTTGCACTTATTTTTTACTAGTAAGTTCGTTTCTTGCCATTGTTACAGTAACATTATTAATTAATAAAGTAAACTTTAAGGCTTCCTCAAAATTTGAAGGAAGCTAAGTTCCCAATAGGATAATACAAGTATTTGATCAAACTTCTACCCCAAACAATGATTTTTTTAAATTTACATTTTGCGACTTTTAAAGTTATCTAAACATTGATGAGGAAAACAGAATAAAAAATACGGAATCCTTTTCTGTGATTAATGAAAAATGCACTTTGTTTGCTAGGATTTGTTTTGAAGGCATTGTTATGATTAAATATGCACTGAGCGATTTCTTTAAACCTACTTGCATACAAATGAAATCCTCCGACAAGTAACGACAATTTGCATTGCCAAATCTCATTAGACAGGACTTGCACAAGAAACATCTTCATTAGTGACACATTTTAAAAATACTCGAATCACGATATTGTATTTTCCAATAGAAATGCAACAAGGTCACATTATTAGCTGATGCCTTGTTATCGAACAGTGGAGAATTCCGGAGCTATTCCCAGTGGGGGGTCCCTAAGCAAAACTTCTCAGTCCTAAGCAATTATTTTTAGCAAAAATAAACTTCATTAAACGCCGAGAAGAATGGTATAAATGAATTAATTCGAGATGGGGGTCAACTTTTTCCGCATTGTTTGACAAGGAGCATTTCTTAATTAGTGGTTCTACTAATTAACTTATGTTCGAACTGCAGGGGAGGAAGTCTTAGGACTAGCGTTCCGTGAAATCATCTCTCCTTCCCCAGCGACTGTGGGAAAAATAATGAACCGATAAATATAAAAGTCTGGATGGAAATTTTTAAATTTGTCGCAGGGTCTTTTTTAATTGGGTGTCCCTCTCTGATACTTAAATTAGCTCGGTGGAAATGGCAACAGTCGAACGAGAATTGCACGAGACCTGTTGAGGATTGATTTGGGGAGCATAAAACTTCAGAGTACTTTGTAATGAAGAATGATAAAACACAATGATTGGGGGGAAATCTTAAAATGTCGAAGGTTTCTTTCTTTCAGCAGTGTTAAAATTGGATAATGAGAAGAGAGGAAATGTTTGATTGCTGAGTTAAGTGCAATTTTTTTTCTTTATTCTTTTGAAGCAGAATCCGGAAGGAAGGTTAAAATATAATAATTATTTTGATGAAAAGAATAGAGTTCCGATTTTAAATTGGTTCCTGAATAAATGAATTAGTTTGTAAAATGTTGAAAAGAGGAATAAAAATTTGCACTCATAACACTAACTTTCAACCTGCAGGGTATGGAAATAAATTAAATAAATTTTCAAGCTTCTGAATAGCATTCCCTTTTAAAATTTATATTGAATATTTTCCAATCATTAAATTTAATAGAGGTAAAAGCTTTCATATATCAAATTAGACTATTAGTTATTTGAATCATATAAATTATACCTCTCTGAAAAATATTAATAAATGAGAAAAAAAAATTACTTTTTTAAAACGGTTCTTAAAAATACTGACTAATATACACATTTATGGTATATATTTTTTATAGCCAGGTAATAATTATTGATATTTGTAATTCAAAACCTATGATTTCGAGTCCAGCACTCAGCATAAAGTTGTGTAGCAAATTGAAATAAATTAAAGGTGAAAGGCACTTAAAATTTGAATTTGTAAAACTTAAAAGTAATAACTTTAATTTAAATAAAAACATTAACAATGCAATAAAACATCATAAAAGCTTGAAAACCTTAAATTAAGTGATTTTTATTCGAATACAAATTAGTTTCCTAAAAATTAAGTTCTCAACAACATTTATAATAATGTCCCAATACGTTGAATGTTAATCTTGCATTCGTTCATGTATTGAAAGTTTAGAATACATAATTTAAACAAAAGTATACCTATTTTCACTAACTTTAAGTGTAATTAATATTTTTTTAACTTAAGAAATATTTTAGCAATTGTTTTTGTAATATATAGTATTACAGTCTATGCAACATCCCAAAATACTTTACGTTTTAAAACATCATGCCCAGTTTCAAGACAGAGATGTTAATGGATATAGTTCAAAATTGTCAAAATGAGAAAGAACAGCGCATCTGGAATATTAGGAAGTCTGCTCTAAAAGGCATGTAAATTCATCTGGTAAAAATATATTTGAATTTCACAACTCTATTCAAATGAATAAAAAAGTATTATTAAAGTAAAATAATTTTCAAACTAAAAAAATTCACTTATTTGGAAAGGTATCACTAGTTGGCTTTAGAACAAAACATGCTTCCTACTTTTATTCGAGGTATGTACTTTTTTAATGTTCTTTGTTTCGTGTAGTATAATATACTGATCTATATACTTATTATGAGTGTTAAATATTGATCGTTGAAAATATGTGCTCTATAAAGTTACATATTAGTCTAGGCGGTCCTTGTAAAAATAAAATAGTATAGTAGCACTTGTAAATGTCATAAAATAGGAATAAATTTATATTTCCTATCCACATCTTTTTGAAAAGCTTATAATTTTCATTCTTCTTAAATTAATTCACATGCTACAGTTTTGAATAGAATTTTTCAAAAAAGTTGATTTTGCTACCCCATTTCTGAGAATAATCTGAATGCATGTATGCTAAATTGTATGTTTGCTGAAACAATTTAGAATTTTGAGCTTAGTATACTATACAGATTGTAGATGTAAGAATTATCCATTGCTTAATAAATTTGAGATTTTTTCCAAAACAAAGAAATTTAACATGAAATCAAGAATGATTTCAAGTTAAATTTCTTTGTTTGTTTTATTTGACTGCAACTAAAGTAAAGAAAAAACGTGCTATTTTGCTTACTGTTATTAATCTGAAATGTTACGTAGTTTCATATTTCTGGGAATAATTTAAAACTGTTTAATGTATATATTCCGAATGTTGAAGTAAAAATAAGGTTACAACACTGATATACCTATAGTTTCGTCTCTTATAAAGAAATCAGTAGAGTGGAATAACTGTTATGCATACGATCGGCAACTGCGGAAAGTTTCAGCCACCTGCCACCTACAGCACTACTCGTATCGTTAAGAAAAATGATAACTCGTTTCTAAAATAAGTCTCGTGAAGAAACCCTCTCCATTACTCGGTCAGTGAAGATAAAACATAAATCCATGGCTGAAATTCACCAGCAATCTATGCAGAGACTGTAATGTCCTCTGAGTATGTTTCAGAATAGTATCAGAAGTTTGTGACTGGTAGAGAAATACCACCAACGATTAATAGTCACCAAAGATTGCTGGAAGACATCAACCAACTTTCAAATAGTTTGGACCTCACTCAAAGCAACTTTAACCACTTTCCTTGCTTGATGAAGCACCTATTATGCCGATGATCAGACAAGGCGTTGAAATAATTCTCTACAACATGGTTTTGTTTGGTTGGAGCGCTACAGTTCTTTTTTAATACACGATATCTAACTCAAAAATATAACTAGACATGTAAAGATACCAGGATGGAGTATTCAAACTCTTCACGAAGCGAATGCATCTCATAACAATCGCTTGCAAAATTTATATATTCTAAACTACTTTTCCTGTAAAACTGGTTTCTTGGCAAATAGATATATACTTCACAGAAAACCTCTACAATTAAAACACATGGATTTGGACCAAATTTATCGAAAGGAAATATTTTAAGAATTTATAGTTTATATTTAATAAAACAAAAGTATGTATTTTATAGCAGTCTATTAAATATATACCATTAAAAAGCGATTTTAGAAGCATCGATGTTTAAAACCGAGAGCTTTAAACAATATTAAAAAGACGTGTTACTGAGGAAATGAAAACTATAAACTGGTCAATAATTCAGATTTAAATCTGATTCAAATCAGAAATTTACATAGATATATAAACATAGTAGGGAAATAAGTGGTTAATTATTTTATAGATAAAATTAATTATTATATTTAAAATTAATTTGGTTAAATCCTAAATTTATATTAAAACTTAAAAAAAAGGAAAAGAAAAGTATTGAAAAATGAATAATTATTTAAATTTACTGAACCTCGCAAGATATAATAATGAATAGATTAGTTATTATATAGAAAATATTTATACAGAATAAATGTAGAATATTATATAGAATATTATAAATTTATATAAAATATTGTATAGAATAGATTCTTATTTCGGAGTGTTTAAACCAGTTACACGGCACTAAAGATCGTTATATTCATTTTTGAAGTATGGGGCATGTAAAATTAATTCTTTTTTAGATGTCCTCTCAGCTCCCCAGTGATAGATACCTCAGATAAATCCTTTGTATCTTCAGTTTGATTCCTGCTTCTAAATTTCGAAGATCTTTTGTGTATCGGTATAAAAAAGAGTGTTGGAAGTCTATGTAGTGCCCCTATAAAAAATATCAACAAAATCCAGCATTGTATGAAGGAATGTTCAACAGGCAAGTGTCCTAGCCTTATTAGAGTATTTCCATACATAATTTAAATATCTTCCACATATAATTCAAAAATATTCCATACATATCTTAAGGATTTATTTTATTAGAAAACCGAAATATTTTACTGTAACTAGTATAATGGCGTGTTATAAGATAGTACGAAAGAATAAAATATTGAAAGATTTTATACTTAATTAGCATTTTATACTTAAATATATTTAAATTTCTGTATCATATCATAAGAACTTTTCCCCATTTGGATTAAGTAGAAACATATAAAATTATTATTATTATTATTATTATTATCATTATTATGGCTTTTTATTTAATGAAAATATATATTTATGTTCCATTTTAATTTAATTGGACATTACTGCCTATAATGTCACCTTCAGAAATTCTCTTTTCTGCATTTGAAGACACACCAACCCGTTCTAATGTATTTCAGCATTCTTTTAACGAGCAATCAATTTAGAATTTTTTTCTTAATATTTTACAGCAATATTGAAAACAGAATCCCTACTTTGGGGGAAAAACCTGTGTTTTACCTCATTCCTCCAATATTGATTTTGAAAGTTGAGATATCCTAACCAGAAAACTTTTCCCCCGAAACATTTTTGCGCGTGAGATGAAATCAATGACGTGGAGAATCTCCCACATCAGATTTTAAACGTGTCTCCGGCGCTTAAAAATTTAATGAAGGTGTAAAACCTGGACTACAGAAATTCATCCCGGACATTAAGTCAGGCAATCATACAAAGAATTTTTTTTCCCGGCAAAATTGCTGAAACGGGATCTTAAGCCCCGAAAACAGGCTTTAAGGAGAAAACAAGTTTTGGATCATTTATCAGAAAAAGTGACAATCAGTAAGCCTCTTTAAAACTGGAGTTTTATCTGTCCTTGGGTAGATTTTTGCTGCGGGGCAATTTCTTTTCTGTTGTCCCTTCCCGTGATTAAATCTAGTAATCCTCCAGGGATGGACTGCGAGTGGACGATCGGGTGCGTAGGGTTGCAAGCGCCTTCGCCAAGTCAAAGGATATTCTTCGCCAACCTTCAGACTTACGGAGCCAATTACGAACGGCCAAATTCTTGCCATTCTTGTAATTCTTTTAGTTGGAGTTTATAAAGGCTCATTCTTAAAAGCATCTCTTTCGGTTTTCAAGAAGTTAACAATTGAGGAAAGTTGCTTTTCACTTTATTATACAATTTTAAGGTTGTGTAATTAAATTTTTCATCGTTGCAGTAATGTACTTGAAGTGCATGAAGAATTTAACATTATATAAAATAAAATTTTGCAATTAAATAAATTGCTATTTATTTAACTGTCGTAGGACTATTATATCTTTAAAAATTTCGATACTTTTTACAGATTAGATTTTAAATATTGTGAAACATTACTATCACTACATCTAAAATAAAACGAAATTTATGGCAAATCAAATTATTTGTGTTATTTCTTACGGGCGTGCGTGATTTAAGCAGTACAGTTTTTTTTTTTTAGATTTTATACAGCATTTCTTTCAGTTTTCAATAAGTTAACAATTGACGGAAGTTGCTTTTCACTTTATTATGCATTTTTAAAGTTGTATAGTTAAATTTTTCATCGTTGCAATATTGTACTTGAAATGCATGCACAATTTGACATTATATAAAATAACATTTTGCAACTAAATTAATTATTCTTTTAAATGTCATAAAACTATTATATCTTTAAAATTTTTGATACATTTTATAGATTAATTTTCAAATATTTCCAAATATTTTGAAAAATTACTATCACTATATCTAAAATAAAACGAAATTTATGGCGTATCAAATTATTTGTGTCATTTGTTACGGACGAGCTGAATTTAAGCAGCAAAGTTTTTTTTTTAGATATCATAAATCATTTCTTCAGTTTTCAACAAGTTAACAATTGAGGGAAGTTGCTTTCCACTTTATTATACCTTTTTAAATTATTATTTTTAGGTGAATTAGAACATTAAATCTTTAAAATGTTCGATACTTTTTATAGATTAATTTTCAAATGTACCTAAATATTTTGAAGCATTGCTATCACTATAAGAAAAATAAAACGAAATTTATGGCAAATCAAATTGTTTGTGTCATTTGTTACGGGCGTGCTGAATTTAAGCAGCAAAGTTTCTTTTTAGATTTCATAAAGCATTTCTGTCAGTTTTCAAGAAGTTAACACTTAAGGGAATTTGCTTTCCACTATATAATACTTTTTTAAGGTTGTGTAGTTAAATTTTTCATCGTTGCAATAATACACTTGAAATGTATGCACAATTTAACATTGCATAAAATAAAATTTTGGAATTAAATAAATCATTATTTTTAAGTGTCATAGGACTGTTAAATCTTTAAAATTTTCTGTACTTTTTATAAATTAATTTTCAAATATTTCTAAATATTGTGAAACTATACTGTCACTAACATAAAACGAAATTTATGTCAAATCAAATTATTTGTGTAATTTTTTACGTGAGTATATGATTTAAGCAGAAAAGTTTTCTTTTTAAATTTCATAAAGCATCTCTTTCGGTTTCCAAGAAGTTAACAATTGAGGGAAGTTGCTTTCCACTTTATTATACTTTTTTAAAGTTGTGTAATTTAATTTTTCGTCGTTGCAATAATACACTTGAAATGTATGCACAATTTAACATTGTATAAAATAAAATTTTGGAACTAAATAAATTATTATTTTTAAGTGTCATAGGACTGTTAAATCTTTAAAATTTTCGGTACTTTTTATAAATTAATTTTCAAATTTTTCTAAATATTGTGAAACTATACTATCACTAACATAAAACGAAATTTATGTCAAATCAAATTATTTGTGAAATTTTTTACGTGCGTGTGTGATTTAAGCAGCAAAGTTTTTCTTTTTAAATTTCATAAAGCATCTCTTCCGGTTTCCAAGAAGTTAACAATTGAGGGAAGTTGCTTTCTACTTTATTATAGATTTTTAAGGTTGTGTAATTACATTTTTCATCGTTGCAATAATGTATGCAAAATTTATCATTATATAAAACAAAATTTTGCAACTAACTAAATTATTATTTTTAAGTGTCATAGGACTATCAAATCTTTAAAATTTTTGATACATGTTTTTGATTAATTTTCAAATATTTCTAAATATTTTGAAACATTGCTATCCCTACATCTAAAATAAAAAGAAATTTATGGCAAATCAAATTATTTGTTATTTCTTACGGGCGTGCGTGATTTAAGCAAAAAAGTTTTTATTTTTAGATTTCATAAAGCATCTCTTTCGGTTTCCAAGAAGTTAACAATTGAGAGAAGTTGCTTTTCACTTTATTATACTTTTTTAATGTTGTGTAACTAAATTTTTCATCGTTGCAGGAATGTACTTGAAATGTATGCACAATTTAACATTGCATAAAATAAAACTTTGAAACTAAATTAATTATTATTTTTAAGCGTCATAAGACTATTAATTGTTTAAAATTTTCGATACGTTTTATAGGTTAATTTAAAACATTTCTAAATATTTTGAAACATTACTATGACTATATCTAAAATAAAATAAAATTTATGTGAAATCAAATTATTTGTGTCATTTTTTACATGCGTGTGTGATTTAAGCAGAAAAGTTTTTCTTTTTTAGATTTCATAAAGCATTTCTTTCAGTTTTCAAGATGTTAACAATTGAGGGAAGTTGTTTTCAACTTTATTATACTTTTTTAAGTTTGTATAATTAAATTTTTCATCGTTGCAATATTGTACTTGAAATCTATTCACAAATTAACATTATATAAAATAAAAATTTTGAAACTAACAAAATTATTATTTTTTAAGTGTCATAAAATTATTAAATCTTTACAATTTCGATGCATGTTTTGGATTAATTTTCAAATATTTCTAAATATTTTGAAACATTATTATCACTATATCTAAAATAAAACGAAATTTATGGCGAATCAAATTATTTGTGTCATTTGTTACAAGCGTGTTGAATTTAAGCAGCAAAGTTTTTTTTTTTTTTTTTTTTTTTTTTTTTTTTTTTTTTTTTTTTTTTTTTTTAAAGATTTTATAAAGCATTTCATCAGTTTCAAGAAGTTAACAATTGAGGGAAGTTGTTTTCCACTTTATTACCCCCTTTTAAATTATTATTTTTAAGTGAATTAGAACTATTAAATCTTTAAAATTTTCGATACTTTTTATAGATTAATTTAGAAATATTTCTAAATATTTTGAAACATTATTATCAATATATTTAAAAAAAAACGAAATTTATGGCAAATCAAATTTTTTGTGTCATTTGTTACTGGGGAGCATGATTCAAGCAGCAAAGTTTTTCTCTTTAGATATCATAAAGCATTTCTTCAGTTTTCACGAAGTTAACAATTGAGGGAAGTTGCTTTCCACTTTATTATACCTTTTTAAATTATTATTTTTAGGTGAATTAGAACTATTAAATCTTTAAAATTTTCGACAGTTTTTATAGATTAATTTTCAAATGTACCAAAATATTTTGAAACATTGCTTTCACTATAAGTAAAATAAAATGAAATTTATGGCAAATCAAACTGTTTGTGTCATTTGTTGCGAGGGAGCATGATTTAAGCAGAAAAGTTTTTTTTAGATATCATAAAGTATTTCTTCAGTTTTCAACAAGTTAACAATTGAGGAAAGTTGCTTTCCAATTTATTATTCCTTTGTAAATTATTATTTTTAGGTGAATTAGAACTATTAAACCTTTAAAATTTTCGATACTTTTTATAGATTAGTTTTCAAATGTACCTAAATATTTTGAAACATTACTATCACTATACGTAAAATAAAACGAAATTTATAGCAAATCAAATTGTTTGTGTCATTTGTTATGAGGGATAGTATGCAATTGTTGAAAATTGTATGTTCAGAATCGTTTATTAAAGCTGAAACATTATGCATATGTAAAATATTTTAATAGCCGTCGACATGTGCAACCCATCTGATCACATCAGAAAAGGCATTCACAACAACATATGTTTATATAAATGAAAGATTCTTTCAAATATCTTTCAAATTAACTTTTAAAAAATTCTAAATGTTCATGCTTTTGAAGCCCCTTCCCTCCCATTTAACTGGACCAGTTATCAGGCTCCTTTATTTTATTTAGTTAGAATAATCAGTTTTTTCTTTATATTATAGCCTAACTTAAGAACAACACTTCAAAAAATGAGTTTTAATACATTTTATTAATTAATTTTAACTGAGCAATTGTGCTAATAAACTTAAAAGTTTCAATTTTAGTTACTGATTAAACTTTGAAAAATCGTGATAATTCTGAGAATGATATTTTGTACAGATTTAGCTTTGTCTTTAGTTTTCTAATATTAATTCTAGCTCCATACATTGGATACTATATGTATACAATACCTCTTAGAAGAATAGGATAAGTAAATCAAACTAAAAAAAAGTGAAATATATTTGTCACTCAATATTAAGAGAAAGAAATTAAAATATTTATTTTATTATAGTGAAACACAAAATTATAACATTACTAAGTATCAACAATTGCTTTTAGAATTCAATGAGTACATCTTCCGCAGATTCAGCTAATAATAGTACATGTAATGTTTTATATCGAGAAATTGGTACCAGATGAATGGGATGATTTCATAATCTTGAAAAATATGTAAATTGTTTTAGAGATAGGACAACTATGGCGATCATATAATAGGTTATTTCCATTTGGTTCAAATCAGTAACACTTTTGCGTATGAATAAGTGTATGTATAGGTATTGCGTACGAATAAGTGTATAAAACGAAATTTATGGCAAATCAAATTATTTGTGTCATTTGTTACAGGAGTGCTGAATTTAAGCAAAATTTCTTTTTAGATTTCATAAATCATTTTTGTCAGTTTTCAAGAAGTTAACAACTGAGGGAAGTTGCTTTTCACTTTATAATACTTTTTTAAGATTGTGTAATTAAATTTTTCTTCGTTGCAATAATGTACTTGAAATGTATGCACAATTTAATATTACATAAAATAAAATTTTGGAACTAAATAAATTATTACTTTTAAGTGTCATAGGACTATTAAATCTTTAAAATTTTCAATACTTTTTATAAATTAATTTTCAAATATTTCTAAATATTTTGAAACATTACTATGACTATATCTAAAATGAAACGAAATTTATGTCAAATCAAATTATTTGTGTCATTTATTACAGGCATGTACAATCATAGTATTACAGCATGAAATAGTGTTATTTGTACCACAAATTTTTAAATTATGCAATAGTAATCAAAATTAAAAGGAATAAAATATGCTATAAGATAAACCTTATTGTAAAGTTCCAAACAAAACCAAGTTTTAAAAACCGAAAAAGTACGTCATTCGATATTTACAGGAGGAAGCCGCATATATTGTATAATTGTTAGCGTATAGAGCTTCAGTCCCATGGTCTATGATTCCAGTAAAAAGTAAAGCTTTGAAAAAATTAGGTTGCTTATAAAGTAGGGAACGAATGATGTTTAGCATATACAGCTTCAGTCCCATGGTTTGTGATTCCAGTAGAAAGTAAAGCTTCGAAAAAATTAGGTTGCTTATAATGTAGGGAACGAACGATGTTTAGCATATACAGCTTCAGTCCCATGGTTTGTGATTCCAGTAGAAAGTAAAGCTTCGAAAAAATTAGGTTGCTTATAATGTAGGGAACGAACGATGTTTAGCATATACAGCTTCAGTCCCATGGTTTGTGATTCCAGTAGAAAGTAAAGCTTCGAAAAAATTAGGTTGCTTATAATGTAGGGAACGAACGATGTTTAGCATATACAGCTTCAGTCCCATGGTTTGTGATTCCAGTAGAAAGTAAAGCTTCGAAAAAATTAGGTTGCTTATAATGTAGGGAACGAACGATGTTTAGCATATACAGCTTCAGTCCCATGGTTTGTGATTCCAGTAGAAAGTAAAGCTTCGAAAAAATTAGGTTGCTTATAATGTAGGGAACGAACGATGTTTAGCATATACAGCTTCAGTCCCATGGTTTGTGATTCCAGTAGAAAGTAAAGCTTCGAAAAAATTAGGTTGCTTATAATGTAGGGAACGAACGATGTTTAGCATATACAGCTTCAGTCCCATGGTTTGTGATTCCAGTAGAAAGTAAAGCTTCGAAAAAATTAGGTTGCTTATAATGTAGGGAACGAACGATGTTTAGCATATACAGCTTCAGTCCCATGGTTTGTGATTCCAGTAGAAAGTAAAGCTTCGAAAAAATTAGGTTGCTTATAATGTAGGGAACGAACGATGTTTAGCATATACAGCTTCAGTCCCATGGTTTGTGATTCCAGTAGAAAGTAAAGCTTCGAAAAAATTAGGTTGCTTATAATGTAGGGAACGAACGATGTTTAGCATATACAGCTTCAGTCCCATGGTTTGTGATTCCAGTAGAAAGTAAAGCTTCGAAAAAATTAGGTTGCTTATAATGTAGGGAACGAACGATGTTTAACATATACAGCTTCAGTCCCATGGTTTGTGATTCCAGTAGAAAGTAAAGCTTCGAAAAAATTAGGTTGCTTATAATGTAGGGAACGAACGATGTTTAGCATATACAGCTTCAGTCCCATGGTTTGTGATTCCAGTAGAAAGTAAAGCTTCGAAAAAATTAGGTTGCTTATAATGTAGGGAACGAACGATGTTTAGCATATACAGCTTCAGTCCCATGGTTTGTGATTCCAGTAGAAAGTAAAGCTTCGAAAAAATTAGGTTGCTTATAATGTAGGGAACGAACGATGTTTAGCATATACAGCTTCAGTCCCATGGTTTGTGATTCCAGTAGAAAGTAAAGCTTCGAAAAAATTAGGTTGCTTATAATGTAGGGAACGAACGATGTTTAGCATATACAGCTTCAGTCCCATGGTTTGTGATTCCAGTAGAAAGTAAAGCTTCGAAAAAATTAGGTTGCTTATAATGTAGGGAACGAACGATGTTTAGCATATAAAGCTTCAGTCCCATGGTCTGGGATTAAAGAAGAAAGTAAAGCTTTGAAAAAATTAGGTTGCTTATAAAGTAGGGAACGATGTTGATTACTTATGCAATTCTTCGCAAATAAAGAGTTATCAAGTCTAAGAACTTTGTTGCAAAGGATTCGTTGGGCTCCAAACTAAACCAAGATTAAAATCTTCAGAAACATAAGTAATTAGACATTTAAGGAGGTATCCTCATATATGGTATAGTTGTTAGCATATCATACTTCAACTCAATAGCCTTTAATTCAATTTGAAATTATGATTGGAATGTATTTCTGCTGTCTCCTTACAGTAAATAATGTTGACCAACAATGTAGTGCTCCCTTAGTAAAGAGTCAACAAGTCTGCGGAGCCTTATGAAAGAATATTGAAGATGCAAGAGTACCTCATCATTGGAATTCGACCATTTGAAATTGTCAGCATATCACTACTTCCAATAGTTAATTCTGAAATTAAAAAATATCTGCTGTCTCCTCACAGTAATTTGTTGAACAATGTAGTGCTTTAGTAAAGAGTCAACAATTATTATGAAAAATATTGAAGAAAAGAGTTCATCATTGGGAGAATCATTTGTTAACAGTCAGGGATTATTATACTCTTATACTGTCAAACAATTTGTCTGTTACTACATTTTTTCGTTCATATCAGTAAGTGCTGATCACTAACAAGTCTTTACATACCTCGAGAAATACTATTGTTTTCGTGTTTCATTTTACTTTGAAACTGTATGGAGTCCGCGATAGATATATATTCTCGCCAGTTTTCTTGGGGGATTTCTTCTTTTATTTTTTACCCCGAATTGACAAGCCACCATTCCCCTTCTCCGATCTTCACCCCCTTCCTCTTTTCTTTTCTTCTTCAGGACTCCTAGTAAAAGCAAAACATCTGGTTTTGTCGTCGATTGGGCCCCGTAGGCAAAAATGGACGCTAACTTAATAAATTGAGTAGAGACGGTTAAAAAAAAAAGAAAAAAAGAAAAAAATTATTTATCTGAAAAATGGTGGGGAATATTTCTGAAAAGATGTTTCAATATCAGTTGTTGGGGAGTCTTCCGGGTTGGAATTAATCATAAATATTTATTATAGAAGTCAATGATAAATAATGAATGAGGATAATATGTGTGATGTTGTGTTTAGATGTGGTATACATTATTCCGAATTTTTTATTTTTTCTAAGGGTTTAAGTGGATAAAGAACATTATGATAAGGACGGCATACATTTTTATTTGAGTTTGTTAAAGTGTCACAAATTAAGTTATGATAAAATATTTTGACTGTCAGAAAAATTTGTCTTTTGTTTAAACGTAAGTTCCTTTATCAAGAATTAAAAGTAAACATATTGCTTAAAAGAAATTAGATTACACTTTACATTACATCTTATTTTTATGTCTTTGAAAGTTATGAATAATTTCCTCCCATATTAATTAGAAAGGTG
>CM063508.1:71397143-71417143 GCA_032207245.1 Pardosa pseudoannulata | reverse complement strand
CGCTTTGATTTATAATACCACTAAATTCAAGTTTCTGATAAAAACTGGAAAGGAAGGTTTTTGTTTTAGGAGATTGATCAGCTTGTTGCAGTAGCGGAGGTCATTTTTGGGTTAAAAAAAGGGTGTTGAAAAGGTCTAGATTAGAATGCTATTTTGCTATGGATTTGATTTACAGCTAAATCTGTAAAAGCGATTTTCATTGTGTAACTATAACTTAAACATGTTACCGGATTGGGGGGAAACCTTCAAATTGACACGATATGTATCTATATCTATCTATCTATGTATGTATGTATGTATGTTTCTATCTATATCTATATCTATATAAATATATATCTAATATATATATATATATCTATATATATATATATATATATATATATATATATATATATATATATATATATATATATATATATATATATATATATATATATATATATATATATATATATATATATATATATATATATATATATATATATATATATATATATATATATATATATATATATATATATATATATATATATATATACATATATATATATATATATATACATATATATATACATATATATATATATATACATATATATATATATATATATATATATATATATATATATATATATATATATATATATATATATATATATATATATATATATATATATATATATATATATATATATATATATATATATATATATATATATATATATGAAATAAGATTGACTCCACAGTAGGTGGTTGCAGTCATGGACCATAAAAATGATTTGATTAGCAGACGTTGGAGGACGTGTTCCTAATAGGGACAGAGCAAACTGAGGGGTCATCTAAAAGGAAGTTATCAGTGAAAGGACCTTAACACCTATATCAACATCTCAGTCAAAGTCTGTGTGAAAATAGCAAGAAAAATTTGACTCCAATAGGGGGCATCGCCTTTTTGTTTGGGAATTTCGTAAATTGGCTCTTATTGCAATACAGAGTTATAATTGGTTAGACCCCTTTTCTTAGGGCTTGAACTGTAGCCCCAGGGGTTAATTTAAGTTAGGGATTAAAAAGGGTAAAGCAAAGGGACGCGGGATTTTTTGCTCTTGACTTAAGATTTGAAAATCCTTGAGAATTTTCTGGGGCCGTCTTTGGTTTTTATAGAAAATACCTACATTAATTTTTAGATCTATTTTACTTTTCCTCGGAGTTTCTACTGAATAACTATATTTTATACTCGTTATGGAAGGATTAAAAAAAATGTAACTTTATTCTTAATCTTCCATTTTACGAATAGCAGCTTATGTTTCAATTGAAATTATACATTTTAAATTGATGATGATTTATATTGCCACAAAATTCAAACTCTACGAAAAACGCATTTATTTTTCGCTTTCGGATATCCATCCGTTTGTTGTATATACTCTTAATGCTCTTATATTAACAGTATTACAGTTTAGGCTTTGATTAGAGTGATATACCAATATAGTCGTTTCTCAGCAAAGATTGATATTGCCTTTATACACCCTTTCGCTCACCTAAGCCCTATATAATGGTTCTAAGTAGAAGCAATAAAAAATAGCTAGAATAAATTTTTCAACAAATTTTTACCTTCAGAAATACTTTTTATATGCTTGGATCTAATTTGTCGCTATAAACGATATTATCATTTTGATAATAGTACTTAGAATAAAATTGAAATTTTAATTGATGGCATATTTGTCAAAGAAGTGAATACAGAGGCAAAAAATTTTGTTTTTGTTGGATTTTCGTCTCTTTAACCATATAGAGTATTTTAAAACCCCATTTTTAGTAATGGAAAATTTTGTATGAGTGTAGTTTTTTCATTTAACTACTCTTATTATTTTTAAAGATACAAGCATTTATTAATATTATAAATATACGTGTATTCTTTATTTCATGATCTATGTAGAGAAAGACAATGGTTATTCTATCAATTTCCTTTTCTGTTTTCCATTAGAACTGACAACTGTGTGGAGATGCCTCTAGATCCACTAACGAAAGTGTCTAACTGTTGCATGTGTAATTTCTGTTTTTCGTGACATAACATTGCGCCTGTATTATTTTCTCAGTACTCTTTCGCTGACATTCGTGCGTCTGCTCATTGACTATCAATTCTATGTCTTTTTGGTAATAATTATCTTAGTTTTCATTCCCAAATTTCGAAACCTGCCATATATACACATACATACGTATATTAAATTTTAAAATGCATAAATTTCAAAGTCGTTTTATGAAAGTTCTCATGACACAAATCAAAATTTAATTTTATAATAAAATAAATTGTGTATAAGAGCTAAAAAATTAAGTTCTCAACTTAATAAAAAATATAATATATATATAACACTAATGAATAGGAATTAATAAATAACATTCATAGAAACTAATAGTAAAATACTTTTAGAAATTAAAAAACGCAATTTCATAAATGTTATCAATCAATTAATATCTGAACTTATATTCATGTAAAGATACAAGTTGTAAAGCAATTTTGCAATAAAAAATTATGTAAAAGTTGAAACCAAGTTCTCATCTTACACTCCATATATAATAAAAAATAACATTAGTAGTAATTACTCTATTAACTTATATCCGCGTATCAATATACTGATGACATAAAGTACTGTAAAAATTAAAATGAAAGCTAGTATTAAGTTTTCTATTTGAGTATAACATTTTTTAGTAAAGGAAAACATAATCGGAGATTGTCGTCAGTAATTTGGCAACTGTTCTTATTTAGGATATAGCACTGTAAAAAAATTAATTATAAAGTCTTAATTGGAATACTTCAAATTCTCGACTGATTGAATTTTACTAGCAATTAAAAATATTCATAAAATACACTTTAAGTAGATAGATCTACGAGACTAACCGACTGATGTTATCCTGATTTAATTCTGTAAATCAAAAAATTGTAAAATGTTTTTAAATTAATTATAAATTGGATCGGTTTAATGGAAAAATAAGGAAGAAATTATTTTTAAAATACTTGACTCCACCACACGTACGTTCATCTCAAACGTATTTGGATTAAATTAAAGCTCCCACATCGCCTGTACGGGAATTAGATCCTGAGTCTTCTCGTACTGAAGCCCGTTGCGCTGACCTCCAGTCACAGATACGTTGGCAGCGAAGGATTTCAAGCGGTTTTATAATATTCTTAATAAGTGGGCAATTCTGGATTTTTAATAGAAAAAACCCATTTTCTTTTCGGATTAAATTGTAAATCTAAACCATTCTGGAATAAATTTATTTACATGCACAAAATTTCATCAAAATCAGTCCAGCCGTTTAGAAGGAGTTACACGAACACGAAGAAAAGTGTTTTGTATATAAAGATGAATAAATATGTGAAACTATAGTAGTATAAATATATTTTCATTCCGTTTGGAGTTTAACACTAGATTGCCCAAGGCAGTCATTTTGACTGTTTTTTAATTTCAATTAGAAAAACAATTATGAAATATAATGACACAATTTCTTAGAATTTGGTGACTTTTTCTATAACATATAAATGGGTTTATGAATAATTGTAGTTACTTCCGCCCTCCTTTATTATATAATATTAAAAATTAATTTTAAACAAATTTTTTTACATATTTGTTATTTTTTCACAATGCAGTCATTTTTCGGCAATATAGGTATACAAGAAATCTAGGGCAATCTAGCCTTAAATACAATCACTTTATAGCTGAAACTTAATTAAAGGAATGAAACAGTTGTATCGAAAGACTTGTATAGTTCTGAAAATTTAAATCATTACTACGAAATTCGGGATGTTTTACATGAAGAATCTCAATTAAAAACGACTTGCATCAATTCAACAAATTTAAGCAATGAATGCTACAACATGGCTAGACTATCTCATTGCTTACTTAACGAATAGCTCCTTCGTCTTAAATTGTAAATCTAAACCATTCTGGAATAAACTTAATTACATACACAAAATTTCATCAAAATCAGTCCAGCCGTTTAGTCGTTTAGAGTTCTATTACAGTAACACTAATAAAAGAATTTAATATATAAAGATTTATAAATATGTGAAGCTATAGTAGTATAAATATATTTGCATTACGTTTGGAGTTTAAATACAATCACTTTAGAGCTTAAACTTAATTAAAGGAATGAAACAGTTGTATCGAAAGACTTGTACAGTTCTGAAAATTTAAATCATTACTACGAAATTCGGGACGTTTTACATCAAGAATCTCAATTAAAAACGACTTTCATCAATTCAACAAATTTAAGCAATGAATGCTACAACATGGCTAGACTATCTCATTGCTTACTTAACGAATAGCTCCTTCGTCTTAAATTGTAAATCTAAACCATTCTGGAATAAACTTAATTACATACACAAAATTTCATCAAAATCAGTCCAGCCGTTTAGTCGTTTAGAGTTCTATTACAGTAACACTAATAAAAGAATTTAATATATAAAGATTTATAAATATGTGAAGCTATAGTAGTATAAATATATTTGCATTACGTTTGGAGTTTAAATACAATCACTTTAGAGCTTAAACTTAATTAAAGGAATGAAACAGTTGTATCGAAAGACTTGTACAGTTCTGAAAATTTAAATCATTACTACGAAATTCGGGACGTTTTACATCAAGAATCTCAATTAAAAACGACTTTCATCAATTCAACAAATTTAAGCAATGAATGCCACAACATGGCTAGACTATCTCATTGCTTACTTAACGAATAGCTCCTTCGCCTTAAATGTTTCGGCAAAAAGAATTGTTGCTATAAACTCTTAAATTATTCTGTACAACAATGAAAATATTTCAAGAAAGACATCACATTGACTCCGTTACACGAAAAGAAGGATTAAACAAGGAGGCTAATAAATAAAATTATCCTCTGGAAATTTATGCGCATATTCAGTAGATAAATCTGCTCTGGTTGTTTTTATTTTTCTTGGGGGACTTTTTTTCTGCAGTGCTCGTTCTGGATTTCCTCCTCCGTTTAAAGAGAAATGGATAAAAATAAATTATATTTGTTTAGTTTCCTTTCTATACTATTTCTTGTTTTGTGCATTTCACTAGTTTCTTAGCCAGAAACCAAGCGTAAAAGAGACTGAAGAAAGTACCAAAAATATACATATTGAGACCATTTTTAAATATATTAGTTATCACTGTGATTAAGTTGTTTTAAAACACGTAAATTGACAAAAAAATTGGATTTTCCGAAAAGATATCTGTGAAAAAGAATTCAGTTCTGAACAATTTAAAACTATCCGCTTAAAAAATTAAAATATTGAGTGCAGTTATGAATAAAAAAGTGTCAGCTGTTTACTTTAACTTGATTTTCTCTCAAATAGTGTTTTTTAATGTAACGTGCATGTTATCTCAAAAGGTTTTTAATATTCTTTCTTGAAATTTTTACAGATTGTGTACAATAAATTTTTATTTGATTGAACTTTACATTTTCTTGTATACTTTACATTTGTTGAACTTTACATTTTCTTGTATACTTTACATTTGTTGAACTTTACATTTTCTCTCTCTCTCTCACTTTCCCTGGCTTTCTCTCTCTATCTCCCTCTCTCTCTCTTTCTCTGTCTTTCCCTCTCTCTCTCTCTCTCTTTATATATATATATATATATATATATATATATATATATATATATATATATATATATATTTATATATATATATATATATATATATATATATATATATATATATATATATATATATATATATATATATATATATATATATATATATATATATATATATATATATATATATACATATATATATATATATATATATATATATATATATATATATATATATATATATATATATATATATATATACATATATATATATATATATATATATATATATATATATATATATATATATATATATATATATATATATACATATATATATATATATATATATATATATATATATTTATATATGTATGTATATAATATGTATGCACTGTCTATTTTTTCAGTTAACACAAACTGCATGAATATTGAAAAGTTTTTATTCAGAACCTTGTTCTTTTTCGTATTCTTTAAAAATAAGGCTTAAGTAAATATTTTCTAAAAACACTGAAATTTTATTCAGCATTCTATATTTAATAATTAATATTAAAAATAAGATTCAAATTTTAAAATGAAAGTATTGTAAGTCTTACTTGTTCAGATTTGTATAGAACCTTTGTAATAACACCTTAGTTGCCTTTACCAATTTTAAAATAAAAAATTAGTAATAAACTAACCTTATATTTAAGCTGCCTTAATTATTCCATAGAAATCAATGTTATTATTCAATTTAAAATGATGTTCCCATTCAAAAATCTTCCTATGGTTAACAGACAAAATTTTTTAAAATAATTTTACTAAGACACATTCCTCAAGTTCTCAAATTTTCATAAAAAACGGTACTACTCATTTTTCCTTTTAACATTATTGTACCTAGTATATAACTCTCTATTGTCTTTTGAATTTTTTTATGAATAGTACTATTCAATTTGTAAAGTACGTAAAATGTGTAAATTGATAATAAAAACCAAACTAAAATATAATTACTTTAATTCAAAATAAAAAAAATCCCAAGCATTTTCTAATATTTCAAATATTGTTAGTTTAACAAGATACAAAATTACACTACAGCCTTATGGCTGAATTTATGTAGACTATGATGCCCTTAACATATCAGTTTTAATATAAAAGTAATTTTCTTGTAAAAGAAATAAAATATAATATGTAATCAGTTTCTGAACCTATACTTATATCATCTGGAAATGTTCCCAAATCTTCAGTATAAAATTTCTAATAAACTTTTGTTTCATGAATATATTATGTAACTTATATAGCAATTTCCTTTTCCTTTTTTTCTGCACACGTTTCCGTAATAAGAATTTTTTTCCAGTTATATATTTGTAGTAATTTCATAGAGAAGAGATTTTATATATGTATTTAGTTCTGTATTTCAAGGTTCTCGGTTTAATGTTTTAGCACTTGTTTCTGAAAAATATTGAATTTATGTTGTTTAATTAAGATTTCAATGAATTTTACTTCGATATAATTTAATTTTTTTCTTGTTTAGGGTTTTCTTTTGTTCCCATTTTGACATATAACACAGAAAAATTTATAACAATCCTAAAATATAAAATAATATTTACCTGTTTTAAAAAAATAAGTCTGTTGAAGCATTTTCACACCAGTTTGCAAACTTTTAATATTATAATTTTAAAGCATACTTTAGTGAATAGTTTGTTAAGAACTGATACAACTTAGCTCTCTACTTGAGAATTTTGAGTTAAAATTATAACACTTCATTCTATTAACTTTAGAAATTCATTGCAAAAAATTATTTTAACTGTTATGCTAAAAATTATATTCTACATTGTGCAAAAGAAAATATTTGTCCGTAACTGAATAAAGTTCAAGGAGACTCATAAGATGTTTAGATGAAATTTGGGGGAACGTAAATAAGAGTAAATTTAGAGAAATTAAAAAATCTAGATGAATTATTTAGTTAACGCATTCCACGTAAGGCTCTGAACTTTTGTTCCATAGAAAAGGAATTTAAATATCACCACCAGTGTGAAGACATATAGTACTGGCTGTAAGTTCTAAGTCCCTGTTTATTTAACACTTTCTTAATATCCAATAAACAAATTGGTATACAGTTGAATAACAACAATTACTTAATATTTTAATGTGTCATAAATTCAATTCCGCAATATTTATTGTTTTAAACTCCTTAGCGATAATTATATAAGTGATTAAAATATTTGCTAGTTTGATGCAAGGCAATTTTAGTAATATACGATAATGTCCATAAATAATACTTACTAAACTATGGCTATATATTGAGGTACTGGTATATTCTAGATTTAGGTTTCATAGACATTTAAACTCTACTGCTGTTATGGAATGAACTATAATCACTAAGCATGTAGTTAACATTTCCATTATATATGATCAAACCAATCATGTGTACAAATATCTGGAAGATAATTCAAAATACTTGTGTCTGTAATTCAAGAATATTTATTATTATTTTTTAATCCAGCATATTTTTTTATTATGTTCTTATTCTAAACCAACGTATTTATTATTTAAAAATAGTAATATTTGTGAATTTGAATTATTCACATTTCATATTCACCACATTATTCAAACCACTTTTCTTTAAATTGTTAAATCTTCAGCTGTGATGAAATAGTTTAGTGCCATCTGAATCATGAAGACTTAAATACGAATGTTTAAATATCATATCTGTATTAGACTTGACAGGGTTAAAGCTGTAATCTTATTGCATAAAATGCACCAAGATTTCCTTAATTCCTATTTCCAATCCGCTGAAAATCATCGTTTTCAGAAGCAGATAATCGCAGTTGCACTAGTACACTTAACATTCTTTAAGCCACATATCAAATTTCCGATTCAAATCCTGATCCAACTTGAATTTTCAATACGTTTGTCTAAAATTGCAGAAATTCTGTTATAGGTATTCCATCCATAGCACTTTCCTCATCTTAAAAATTTCGTGCAATCTGATTAATTCAATTATTTCCATCATGCGAGAAGCTGAAATTCTTGTCGAATGTCTTTGACCAGAAGGACAGAGTCAGCATAAACTAGAATTATTCTTGACTAATTGTAAAGATTTCAGCTGAAGTGTATTTTACTAAGATTAGTCTATGAATATTTGAACTGATTTATAAAGATAGAAATTATTTCCATTATTTAGCTACATCCAGGTATAGTAGATTGGAAATCTGCATTTTGTGCTTTGTAAATGTTACATAGATCTGTTAATAAGCTAAAATAATTTTAAATTTCTGGTAAGTATAACTAAACGATGGTGTAAATATTACATCACGATTTATAATCAAATTTATCTCGTGATTTAACCATGTATTTTTATAAGAAATTAACTTTTTTTAATTTTTATGCTTTAATACACATAATTTTATATAATACACTTAAAATAGTAATATATTACATAATCTTTTCTCCGAAGTAGTTTGCTTTCATAAAAGTTTATATTCAGTAAAAAAATTTAAATGATTCACCATAAAGTGTTATGGAGAAGAAAGAAATATAAAAAAAAAATAAAATATTTTAAAAACATTCTTTTTAAGCTAAAATAACTATAAAGAAGTTTGGCTTTGATTTTGAGCGCTACATTTTGCAACACGAAGGCAGGCTAAGGAGACAGGGACCTACTGCTTAAAGCCGATTCCGAACGGCTTCGAACATCCATGAAATAGTCGGATTCGAACCCACGTACTCCGGTACCGATGCCAGCACGCTAACAAATCGTTCGGCGTCACAACACTATAAAAGAAAACTACTTAATTATAATTTTTATTTTACTTCAGTAATACAAGTAGCTATGGAATTTTGGGCAGTAATGAGAAATCCATATTATGTAATTAGGTCCAATTAAATAAATTTCTGCCTTAATGGTCAAATTTTCATATATCATTTTTCTATTGCTAGCAGTCAGATAAACGATTTCACGGGATAGATATAAGTCATTTCTTATATATCGCATGTACTGTTATTTCTCACACAATGTCGAGAAATCAGAATAACAGGGTTTCTATATAGAAAATGCTATATAAGACATGCGCTGTTACTCCTTCATGCAAAAACGGAAAAGGGGTTTTATGAAGTAAATAAATCGGTGATCTAGTTATATCGCTCATGTACTGTTACTATTTCTCACAATGTTTAGAAATCAGAATTACAAAACTCGTATATAGATAATACAATATATTACATGCGTTGTTACTCACTCTCACGATATCTGTAAAACGATTTTACAAATTAAATAAATCTGCCATCTGGTTATATCGTGCATGAACTGTTACTCCTATGCATGAAAATGAGAAAAACGGTGTTCATATATCGATAGACTGTGTTCACATTTCTGGAGCGATATATTAATTATGCACTGTTATTTCCTCACATGATATCGGTATATCGAAATATTTCACATTGAAGATCGATTAAGAAGCTTAAATCATATACCTATATTATCTTTTATTTCCCACCATGATGCTTAAATGAACTTAAAATAAGGAAACGAGTATCATGATGCTGCATATTATTTCGATATTTCACGCTATATGGACACATAGTCCAGTCTTAACTGGCAAATATTAATATGCATGGAAGAAGAGGTTATATGATTTGGCTTAGGGATTGCATTTAATGTAGACATTTTAGACTTCCTAAATGAATTTTATGAATGAATTTCTGAATTTTATCAGATTACATGTGTTTCTGTTTTTTCATTTTTATTATAAACAAAGTTGCTCAGTGTTTTATAAGATTTAGCCACTACAGAGAGCATAAATTATATGGGAGTTGAACAGCAAAACATAGGTTTTCACATCAAACATCCACTTATTTGACAGACAGATAATTGAAATCACTATTTTTCATGTTATTAATATTAAGTATTTTATAATGCTTCTTTAGAAATGTCATATAATATCGATTTTTACTTACCATTTAGAAAATTTCATTTAACTCAGTTTTATTATCTTTCAAACAAATTATTGTCTTTTTAAAGAGGTTGTGCTTTTTATCAAATAGAGTGCTTCACTAGAAAATACATTTTTGAAAAGCATATTAAACTCTCTGCTAAATACATTGAAAGAACACTAAGCATAAAAGAGCTAAAATTTATCAACCTAAATTGTCAGTAGACCTCTACTTACTTCACCTTGGTTATGTCACTAGCGATAAAATCTGAAGTACAAAGATAAAACTATTAAATCTTATTTATTCAATCGAAAATATCGAATTTTATGCTCCCTGAAACCCAGTTCTCCGGGACAGTCGGTTTACATTCGTAAATTTTGGAGACAAACGGAATTCCGAGCACGTGCTTTAGCGTAAAACAGTCGTTAAGGCATTCCAGACCCATTTCGGACATTTGTTTTATTAGGTCATTACGGAAAATTTACAAGTGAGCGTTCCAGAAATTTCTGACCGCGTAGGCTTCCCGTTTCGATTTCCAAGCATCTTAATTTATATTTTAATTCATTCCTCTCGTATCTCTGAAATTCGTCCCAGCGCAAGAGTTCAGCAACAAGTCTTTTAATGGCGTGTAAATTTAACGGCTCGCCTAATTTCGCATCTGCCTTTTGGTAGTCGCATAAACAAGTTATGTATACATGTTTATGTGCCGTAAGCTCAAAGTTTATCCCAACAACGGAGAGTAGTTTACTTTTACGAGAGAGTAAAGTAGTGTGTTACAGAGGAGATCTCAACTTGGTGATTTCATGTTTTTGTTAGGGAGACTTCAAGTTACGTTTTAAATTATATGTTAGTGAAAAATTATTGAGCACATTTCATGTATGAAAAAAAATGAAATATTTACTGTTTTCTTTGGAATACAAGTTAAAACATTTTTACACACTAAATTTTGTGAGCAATATTCTGATTCCAAGACCTGGAAAAAGTAGCTTAATATCTGTTAATAGCTTTGTATGAACCAATATGTGATCAATGCAAAGTATTTACACACTAAATTGTTTATTCTCGTATTATAAGATTAAAATGAGGAAATAAAATTGTATTTCAATTTATTTTGTTTCTTGCCTTTGAAAACATTTAATTCATAGGGCAGTTTATTTATACCTAAAAAATAACACAACTCTTATGTTAACAACACATGACATTACAGCTATTAAACTTAGCAATTTTACTGTATGATATGGTAAAAGTTAACATAGATTCGAAATTAGTTGCCTTGTTTGAATTAACTTTTCAGTCTGAGTAGAACTATGAAGGTCAAAAGCTTTCATATATGTTAGATTGAGATTTTATTTTATATAAATATTTAGTTATACAAAATTTTTTATCGCATCTACAGTACTTTCTTTGGAATTACTCACTGATAGAGTAAAATTTTAATATTATTCACTGTAAATAAATTACTTTTATTTTTGTTTTATAAACAAAATATTTGTTTTCTACAGTAAACTTAAAATGAAAGTTTTTAATACTATAGAAGTATAAATATTCTATTCTTTCTATGTTTAATTTTTAACAATTTAAAAGATGAAATACAGTTACAGACAATAAGTTCTTTGTTTTTTTGAAAAATGCAAATGTACACTTAATTTGCGAATCAAATAAGGTTAAAGTGCAGTATGAGAATTTAATAAACATACAGTGGCAAGTTGCGTCATTTATTCATTTCATGTGGCACTGTAAAGTTTGACAAGATTATCTTGTCAATATCTTTTTTTCGATGGTCGTAATACAGTATATTACTTAGATTACTCAGTTTCTTCATTAGTGTGTGGATTCTGGTCTGTTAACAATATTCAAAATGCCTACTCTCCTGACTTTTCATGAGTATTAAAAAGAAAACGACATTCACAAATCAGTAAATCAGAGTGAAGCATATTGATAACAGTATTCAATGTTCTCGTACAGTGAATGTCATAGTAGGCAATACTGAGACTGATCGAATCAAATATTATAACACATTACAGAAAATGCAATGTTTTATAATGACACAATTTGTTTAAATAAAAACTTTCACTGTCTCAGATTGTTTACAATTGGTTAGGTGAACGAAATTAAGTAGTATTTGTGGAAAAAGCCTAATCCGCTTTATTCGAATATTAAGTAGTTAATATTCGATTCTTTGTATCTTATCAAGCCTATTTAAATCCGAACAATAAAACAAATAAAAAAACTGCATTTACAGATAATTATTGTTATTTATAAAATTATAAATACATATTTAACCTTGTAATTAAATTTAATTTTTAAAAGTAAGAAGATAATTTTTAAAGTAAGAAGATATAAAGTATAAATATTTCATTACCTGTCGTCCACCAAATATATTTAATTCATAATAATATAACAGATAACGTGAAATTACAGGTAATTAGAAATTGTTATTTATACGAAATACAAATGCATATTTACCCTTGGAATGAAATTTAGTTTTTAAGAGTAACAAGGTAATTCAAGAAGTATAAATATTTAAATATCTGTCTTTCGTCAAATATATTTAATTCGTAATAATATAATAGATAATGTGCAATTACAGGCAATTATAAATTGTATTTATACAAAAGTAAATGCATATTTAATATTAGAATTAAATCTAACTTTTAACAAATACAAATATTTAATTATTGGTCTTCCTTCAAATATATTTAATTCGCAATAACAAAGCAGATAAAATGAAATTACATGTAACTATAAATTGCATTTATACGAAAAAGAAATACATATTTAATCTCAGAATTCAATCTAATTTTTAAGAGTGTTAAGAGAGTTTAACAAGTATAAATATTTAAAACTTTGTCATCCATCAAATACATTTAATTCACAATAATAAAATAGATGAAATGTAATTACAGATAATTATAAATTGTATTTATACTATTTTTCATATAAATACAATTTATAATTATCTGTAATTATAAAGGTATATTTAACCTTAGAATACAATCTAATTTTTTAGAGTGCTAAGAAGGCTTAACAAGTATAGATATTTAATTTTCGGTCTTCCATCAAATATATTTAATTCATAATATAAAAGCAGATAAAATGCAATTACACTAAATTATGTGTTTCATCTATACGAAAAAAAATGCATATTTAACCTTAGAATTCAATCTAATTTTTAAGACTGATAAGAAGGTTAAACAAATATAAATATTTAATTCTTGGTCTTCCATCAAACATATTTTATTCATAATAAGAAAGCAGATAAAATGCAATTACGCGTAATTATGTGTTTTATCTATACGTAAAATTAATACATATTTAACCTTAGAACTCAATCTAACTTTTAAGAGTGATAAGAAGGTTTAACAAGTATAAATATTTAATTCTTAATCTTCCGTCAAATATATTTAATTTATAATAACAAAACAGATAAAATGCAATATTAAGTGATTATAAATTGTATTTATACGAAGAATAAATGCATATTCAACCTTGGAATTAAATCTAATTTTCAAAGTTGACAAGGGGGGTTCAACAAGTATAAATATTCGATTCTTTGTCTTCCGTCAAACGGCCGCAACAGTTTGTCGGTCGTTCGTAAATCACTGGGACAAACGGAATGCGAGGAACGTGTTTCATCGTAAACGCTCCGCTTAGTCACTTGCCTTCCCCTTTTACATGATTTACTTCAAAGGGTCCTCAAGTTAAATTTATGGACGCGAATTCCAGAAATTTCTAAAACTCCGTTTCTTTGTCTGTGATAACACGCTATCGATCACGTTTATCGGAGTGAGAACAAGACGTTAAGTACAAAAGTATAATTACCATTCCTAAACATTTATGACAAGAAGTAAACACCATGAAAAAAACATTTATCTGTACATTAAGAAAAGTAAAATTATACGCAAGTTTAGTAGAATATCCCTTATTTTTCAAACAATTTAATTAGTTTTTCACCTTTTACTTTTCAAAAATTTGTATTTTATTTATTTATTTATCTCGTAGAAGTAAGTATAGGAAATTAAATTAAAAGATATATATCATAGAATGAAGTATTGGAAATTAAAAAGAATTAACTCGATACGTCAACTAGAACATAGTTTAGAGTTTAAAATGTATTTCAAAGTCATAGCAAATGCAAATAATTTTTAACTTTAAACTATTTTCACTGAAAACTATATTTTCGAATCTTGTGCATAACATTGCTATAAAACTTAAAAAAACATATTGATTTTAAAATTTTGGATATTTGTGTATATAATTTTTAGTAAGTGCTATTAATATTTTTTAAATAATTTTTGTGGTAATTTTTTCCTTTTTCAATATAATAAAATGAAAACAATATTTTATGCAAATTGTACTGCATATTTCAGATGTAATTTATACATGAAAAAGATGTGTTTTAATATGTCTGTATGAGCAATAATTTTCATGAGAATATGTGTATATCGCATTCATATCGATAAAAAATGTAAACAACAAAATGTGGTATTTTCTATATAAAATAATTTTTCTGCACATAATATTTTTAAAATTTTGTGTATACTAGCTCGTCATGAAATGTTGGTAAAATTCCCACTGAATAACTTCCTTTAATTAATAAAATAGAAAAGATTAAAAATAACTTAAATTGGTTAAAAATTCATTATGCTATAGACTTTTTAATTGCTTTCTCATCGTTAAAGGAGATAAACATTTAAGCATTTTCAATTTCATGTTTAAAAGAGAGTATATTTTGGCTTTTACTGAGATACTTGTTCAAGTAACAAACTCATTTTCTCTTTTTTAGCATACAAAACAATATTGAAGCTTTATATTTGCATCGTTAACATTACACAGAATTAAAAATTAATTGTGTAAAACAATGATATTTATTAATATCTTGAAACATACTGCAAGATCACAAAATTTAACAATTTTTTCAACTTTTTTTCCTCTATAGTTGAGATCGACTTTATACGTTGCATGACAACTATAATGCTCAAAATTCTAAGAAAATTGTTATTTTTATTAACTCAAAAAATTGTGTTGAAAACTTATAATCCATTCTGGGAAAAATAACATTTTTAAATTTGTATATGCTGATATGATTTTATGATTTTTTGTTATTATTGCCATATGTCTGTGAGTAACATATGCTCGAAATTTGATATGTTTTATAAAATCTATAATAAGATATCATAGTTGTAAAATATAGTTGCAAAAGTGTGTATTCAATTGCTGAATCAAATATTAGTTTATGAAGTATTATGAGGGTTCAAAATGCAATTACATATCGAGTTTTAATTTTAAAGTATTTAAAATTTTGGAATACCATAAGTTTCATGTAATAATTTAGAGAAAAAAAATTATGGCAAAAAGTAAATTTTGAAACAAAAATTCGAGATTTAAAGGTTATGTCTATACTTAAGATTACCGTTGAAGTATTATTTCTACATTATCATCTGCTCTTAAAATGGGGCTTTGTATAATTCCATTTAAAGTTCGAAAAGGGGAACGGGATGGATTTCGAACGTTTTAAAGATGACAGTATCTTTCGATGTGATACGAAGCTTATTCATACCAATTTATTTTTGAATCGGATCTATAGTTTAGGAAAAGATAAATCTTACTCTCTTTGAATTTTGCTATCCCTAACTATCAAAAATTCAATATGGATGCTCTATCCATTCCAAATCCAACCTGTTCATTATTCGAAGACAGACGGACAGATAACTTAGTCTATTATTACATTACGAAAAGAAAGTTTAAGGATACAAAACAGGAATTTTTTATGTCGTCAGAGACATCCGTATAACAATACGTAAATTTAGTAAAACAAAAACAATAAAATTCATAAAAAGTTGAAAAAAAAGTAAAAATTTATTATAAAAATTTAAGACAACTTTAAAAATAATAAAACAGATTTAGGAATAATAATTTAAAAGTAAAAGCAGAAAAAATTCAATTAATTACACATTTAAAAAGTTTTAGCTGCGTCGGGGACAGAACCGTCAATCCCAGAAGTACGATGAGTAAATGGGCAGACACTCCAAGGAACGCTCCATGCTTACACATGGAGATTTAACTAATTAGAATATATTAGGGTCGAGTAAAAACAGTCCAGAAATTTAAATATTACGCTCTGTCCTCGCCATCCTATCAAGAATGAATTTAGTATAGAAAAATTTAGTATAGACGGAGAATAAGGCTTGAAATAATTACATCAAACGCTCGAAAAGGAGGCATGGGTGGATTTCGAACTTTGAATTTTGCTAAATCTTACTCATAAATCCAATATGATATATGCATCCGTTTCCGATACAACCGCTTCATAAATTTGTGTACAGACGGGCAGATGGACCGACAACTTAGGCTATTATTATATTGCCGCATAAAGAAGCTTGGCCGACGATCTCAGGGGCCGAATGGTCAAAGCGCGAGATCCAGACCCGCAGATTGTGGGTTCGATGCTTGCCATAGCAGTTGATTCAAAGTACGGGTTTTGAATTTAAAAATGTTATTTATTGTTTCCTTATGTTCTCAAACATTCTAGATCTTTCTTTAATATGTAAATTAGTTATTTCTCGAATATTCTGTTCGGGTATAAAAGCTGATACCCACTAGCTGTAGGCAATTTCTCGATCTTGTAAAGTTGCGAGTTGCTACTTAGCTTCAATAAATTCTTCTGTCAAGTTAAACGGTGTGTTCATTCGAATCTTCGTGACAATATAAGGGATTACTTTTCGCTAACTTTTAGAAATTTTTTAATTTTGAAATATCTATTTTCTAATATAATTTAAAATATTTCCTGTATTTATATTAAAATAAAGCCATTGTTTAGCTCACCTACAAAACTTAATGGCAGTTTTATTCGTTTTTTCTGCTATTCAATATAAATGTTTAACAAATATATTCAAATTGAGTGCACTTAAAGTTTTAATACTGTAACTTATTTTAATTAAATTTAATTCTTTAATATTTTTTCATTTATGATTTCATCCGATTCAATCTCTTTTGGCCTTCCATAGATCCATTTAACTTACTTTGAATTTATTGATTGGTTTTAAATGAGTCTGGAAACAGAGAATTGGAATTTATGACTGGATATTTTAAGGCTTTAATTTCAATCCTAAACGCGTTCTTCCCCCAAATTGTAAGTGCTTCAGTAGGCTATAGTAATTGCAATGTGGTGTTGACGATGAAAGTGAGATTTAAACGCTATGTTCAGATTCCAGATTCCATTAAACTATTCGAAATTATTCTAAAAGGGTATAAGTATGTGAATATCTGTAAGAAAATATTCACAAAAAAGAATTTCTGCAATCCAAGGCAAAAAAAATTGTCAGCCAAATATAATATTTAGTAATTTTATAATAACTAAAATATTTTATAAATTTTTTAAATCATACAATGAAATTCGAATGTTTCTAGAACTATTATTTATACGTATTACTTTTTTAACGTTATACTGATTGAGCATTAATAGTCATGCTTTATGTTCGAAAGATCGAGGATTGTAGAATACGCTTTTCCAAGAACTGGTAATGTCTATATATATTTATGAAATTATAAGGCTTTTTAAATTGTAAGGACATTATTCCCCCAAAGTTATAAGTACTACAGTGGTGTGTATTAATTGAGATGCTGTGTTGATAAGGAAAATAAGATTAAAATACAATTTCGAGGTTCAAGCTTTCATTACCCTTTTAAGAAATCCTCTTTAAAGATTGTTAGCATCTATAAAATAAAATTTACAAAATAAAGAATCTCTTAAACGAAGTTTCAGAAAAAAATCTCAAACAATATTTTTTAAAAAATTTTTAATATTATTGTATATATTTAAAATTTTATAAAACACTCAATGCAAAAGAGTGTTTTATACGACAGTTACATACAAATGTAATTTTTTGACGTTGAACTGAGTGTATAATGATTTCTGCTACAAAGTCCAATTTTGCCAGATGAATGTAATGGTTAACTAGTACCTTAAAGTAAATATATTTGTGACATATCAAGTATTTTGATAAGGAAAATAAGATTAAAATACAATTTCGAGGTTCAAGCTTTCATTACTCTTTTAAGAAATTCTCTTTAAAGATTGTTAGCATCTATAATATAAAATTTAAGAAATAAGGAGTCTCTTAAACGAAGTTTCAGGAAAAAAAATCTCAAACAATATTTTTTAAAACTTTTTTTAATATTATTGTATGTATTTAAAATTTTATAAAACACTCAATGCAAAAGAGTGTTTTATACAAATGTACATACAAATGTAATTTTTTTTACGTTGAACTGAGTGTATAATGATTTCTGCTAGAAGGTCTAATTTTCCCAGATGAATGTACTGGTTAACTGGTACTTTAAATTAAATATATTTGAGACATATCAAGTATTTTGTTATTATTTAACGTTTATAGAGTGTATTCTTTTTGAAAATTTCAAATAAAAAGAAAAATTTACAAAATACTTTTTTACTTATTAAAATAAAAATTTCACTTTCCAGGGTTTTCCGGATGAAAAGAGGAATTTTTACTTCAATAATTCTTAAAAAGTTATAATTAAATGTTTGCGAAACCAGAAAAAAAATTAGCTTGTAATATATTATTTCCTTAATTTAAAAAAAATTAAGACAGCTATTAAATTAGGCATTTTATTTTAAATTTAAAAAAATGTCTTTGTAGTTTATATTGAAAAAAAAATTAATAATTATTTTTATAAATATTTATAATAATATTTTTATAAATTATTATATAAATTTTTGTAAATTATTATATAAAATTTTGTAATATTGGTTTAAACATTTATTTAAGAGACGAATATTGTAATAAATAGTGAACAAATGATAAAATTTAAATTTTGTATCCTTGATTCGTTTAAAGTAAGTATGGAGAAAGCATTGTAATTCTTATCTTTTTCGATGAACTGCTATTAAATATTATGAAAATAAATTTAAAATTACAAATTATCAAAATGCCGGTATATTCCATACGATGTTTGAAAAGTTATTTCCTGATACGACGATTAAAAGAATCTGTAATTATTAAATTAAACTGAATTAATTACCTGATTCTCAAATCTGTCCTTAAATTCTCTGACTTTATTGAGTTCAAATTTATTAATCTCCAGGTATTTCATAAGCTGCGCATATTTTAATATCATAAATAGAGATTTAGGACATTTAATTAGGAAAATAATTAAATGGAAATGTACATTTCACTACGCAAAAGAATTTTTTTTCTTTTAAAAGAAATCTAAATTGTATTGAATTATCATATATTTCTGAATTTTATGACTTTAACTTCGCTACCACTTTATTAAAATATCTATTAATATATATTTAAAGAACCATAGCAAACTATATCCTTGCCAATCACATTAGTAAAAATTATTTCCTAACTTTCTCATCAAGGCTACTTATAATAAGGTTAAAACGGTTTTACAGGAATAAGGAAAAATAAATTATACAAATTTTTAATCGTTTGTTATACCGTTTTACAATTTATTTATGTCTGATATCTTCCAA